>JAQAHW010000105.1:0-337283 GCA_027580185.1 Tuta absoluta | reverse complement strand
AAAGTGATCCTATAATAGTTCCGTTTTCTACCTTCTGAGGTACGGAACCCTAAAAAGCATGTTAATAAAATAAAAACTTATGGTAATATTGTGCTTTGCTTATACTATTGAGGCCATTTATTTATATCAACTCTATAGAAAGCCACAACAAAACCTGCCTCGAAATTACGCAAGTATCCAAATATTTCAGTCGCGCTATAAACTTGCGCCTGTGACGAGACCGTGCCACGATCAGCGCACGGAGCGACGTGACGTAGGTCTTACCTTCGGAAGGCCTCGGCCGGGACTAATTGCTAGTTCGTTTGCGCGCCGGTTTTATAGGAAATATAAATAATTCATTGTAAAATAAATACTCAAATTTAGAGAAAATTGAGAATATACATTTTAGAATATGAAAGAATGAATGGAATACTCATAAAAAAGAAAAAAATATCGAAGATTTCTACGCAAAACTTACGCGGAACTATTTCGAAAAACTAGAAAAACGTGCATTTTTAGTCGATTGTTTATGAATGAAAATTGCACGGATCCGTGTATCTTTTTCACCCAAAAGTTAATTTATGAAGTAGTTAATTAAATTGTAATGTGGAAATATACGTGACTCTTATAGTTTTACCAATATCTGGCGCCGAAGTAGGCCGTCAGCTATGATTTTCAAAAACGGCTTGTGGTAAAATGGTCCTAAAGGGTAAATTATACACAAATTGAAAAAAACTTTTCACCCAAAAGATAGTTTATGAAACAACAAAAATATAGATATTAGTTTTTATTCTAATAATAAAATATTTCATGGTGTTTTCGTCCGTCAAAAATTAATAATTTTTGATTGTAGGAAGAATTTGCGCATAGACGTTCTTAAGCGACTTCTTCATCATAGTTAGGGACGACTTTCTGTTTTTTAAGTTAACTTTCGTTTTGTGCTGGTTTGTGGTAATGTGCCACGTATTTTTGAGGTTATGTTTCTTTTTTTTTATGTGTGTACGCTAGTGTAACTTTTTTGCATTTGAAGATAGATGGAGCTAGTTGTATGTTTGTTTTTTATAGTATGATTTTATTTCTGTTTAAATTTGAGAATGTATGTAAGTTTAAGTATTATTTATTGGTATAAGTATTTGTGTAAGTATATTTTTATGTGTAATAACTATGTATTGGTAGGTATTTATTTTGATAGTCGTTTTGACATGTTGTTTTCCTTAGTGTTATTTTCTCATTAGTGCACCCGCTTCTTTCTCTCTCTGTTTACCTTCTGGTTGGCCGGTAGAGAATGCCGTCTGGCATTAGGCCCGCCTTTTGTACGATGTGCAATAAAGTATAAATAAAAACAACAAGCTACACATGGGATTCATGTCGACCGAAAGATTAGCCTCGCAGACGGTACGGTAGTTAGTCTGACGAGGAGCGTACCGCTGACGATGGCAATCGCAGGGGTACGTCTGGATCACAACATAGATAGATGATAGATAGATTAAACGTTTATTTCGGGTAACAGTACATTAATGAGGCAACATAAAAAACAACTCAACAGGAAATATGTAGTTTGTGTACCGCACCCGTTAAAGGCCCTAACTCAGCATTATGCCGTGACCCGCCAGGAGGCGCGCCACGACGCTGTTATTCTGTTAGTACCCAGAGTGTGTGTGCACGCGCTCAAGCAGATGCGATTCATTTCCCTGCTTATTAATTACGAATGATAGTAGGCAAATAGTATTTTGTTACGTATTCATACTTTAAACAAATTAAATACCTAAACTACGAGAATAAATAAATAACCGAAGTTGGCCAGTATACATATAGGTTTTATATATTATTAAGTAGATATGATGTGAATGGATAAAAAGTGCCTTATATACACAAAACATATATAATACAGGTAAACAACATACATAACATTATAATATAAGCGTTAAAATATGTATTTATAAATATAATAGTACCAAGTGAATTTCTGTCTGCCAACAAAAATAAAAATAAAAAAATATCCGATTCCAGTTTGCGGGTAACGTAGGATATATGCGTAAGAAGAGAAGAATTAAATCCAGGACGACGCGTAATGAGTAGCTTAGATTATTTACTCAGCTTTCTGCAGACACAATAAATATTTTCTTAGTCCTTTTTTGAAACTACGTTTTATAGTAAGCGAACGTAGTGGTGGTGGAATGTAATTCCAGCACTTAGAAGCCTGGAATTTAAAACTTCCGCGGAAAGCTGCTGTTTTATGATGCGGCATTGCGAGCTGATTAGACATCAGTCTAGGGGTATACCTGTGGTGTGAGTATCTCCATGACAACTTCCGATAAAGATATTCTGGTTTTCTTGTGTTAATAGTATCAAACAAAAGGTTTGTGAGGTGAAATTTTATACGGCCATCTATTTTTAAAAAGTTTGCTTTATTTAAATAGGGTGTAATGTGTGTTCTAGGCGGTATGTTGAAGCAATAGCGTGCGCATGCATTTTGCACCCGTTGTAATATATTCAGAGATTTCTTAAAAAGACAGCTACCATACACTGAAATACAATGATTAAATTTCGATAAAATTAAAGATTCACATAGATTTATTCGTAGCTCAGGGCTGATATATGGTCTAATTTTATATAAAATCTTGAGTCTATAGAAACAGTTACGTACTAACTCTAAACAGTGATTCTCAAATCTAAGATGACTGTCCATTACTAACCCCAGATTTCGGGCAGTCTGCACCTGTTCCACCTTATTTCCCATTATATGTATGTCTGGATTACAATCTTGTATTTTTTGTTTTTGCATTTTAGTGCCAATCATAATATATTTCGATTTTGTTGGATTTAATATAAGAGAGTTTCTTTCTGACCAACTAGCTATGTGATGTAAGTCAGAGTTTATGCAAGCCAATGAAGAACTATCAGGGTTGATAGGAAGATATAGTTGTACATCGTCAGCATAAAGATGAAAACCACAATGTTTTATGTTGTTAGAAATATCAGCTGAGTATATAATAAAAAGTAGGGGACCTAATATTGACCCTTGAGGTACTCCTCTTAAAATTGACTAAGTAGAAGATGAGATCTGAGTGCCGTCCGTTTTTGAAATAACAACCTGCTGAGATCGGTGACTGAGGTAACTATCAAACCATTTCAACGCTGCATTGTCAAAACCATAATACGATAATTTTGATAACAAAAGAGATATATTTATCGAATCAAATGCTCGTGAAAAATCTAGTAAAACTAGCATAGAACCGGTACCAGCGTCTTGTGCGGATAAATATTGTCAATAACGTCCAATAGTGCAGTACATGTACTTCGACCTTTTCGAAAACCAGATTGTAATTCTGGATAAATATTATTTGTTTCACAATATTTAGTGACTTGATTAGCTACCACGCGCTCTAAAATTTTTGATAAAAAGGGAAGTATGCTTATCGGACGTAACTCACGGATTTCAGTAGCCTGACTCGTCTTTGGTAGCGGACGCACCATTGCATTTTTCCAAGCTGAAGGAAATGTTTGCTCGGTTATAGATCTGTTCACAATAGCCGTAATAATGGGGAGTGTATAAGGTAGTGTTAGTATAATCATATCACGGCTAATGTCATCAGATCCACATGCGTTAGATTTTATAGACATAATGATCTTGGCTATAACATTTTCATGAACCGGTTCCATTGTAAAGATAGCTGAGCAATATCTATGAAATTCAAAATAGGTTAAGTCTGATATGCTTACGTAATCAGTTCCGGGTACATTTAAGAAAGCTTTATTTATATCATCAGGAATATCAAAATGCGGAGGCAGATCTTGTTTTTTTTTAAAATCTGGTAGGACAGTTTTTTTCAAGTTTTTCCAGAGGTACTTTGGGTTATTTATATGTTTATTAATATGCTGTTTGAAATAATTATGTTTCTCGCTATAGATACTAAAATTTACTAAATGCTTCAGGTCCTTATATTCGTTTCTATGAATGTCTACTTGGCTTTGCCGCGCTTTAATGTGTGCAACATCTCGAAGATGCATCATAAATCGCACATTACTAGTAAGCCATGGAGGCAATGATTCCCTTATATTTGTTTTCCGTTCGGGAGCATGTCTATTGTATAAATCAAGTATAATACAGCAAAACTTGTGTAACATCTCTTCAACAGACCGTAACTTTAGCAGATCATCCCAGTCTATGGATTCTATGTCAGAATTGAATTTGTCGATGCTGATATCCTTTAAAGGTCTATAACGAACATGACGTACCGGTGGTTTTGGTTTTTTACATTTCAAGTTAAAGGAAATGACGGCATGAGCACCAAGATCTGGAATGTGTGTAACTTTAGTATTGTATACTTTAGGATTAGCGTTCGTACATGCCAGATCAATAAGTGTCTTTGAATTATTCAAAAAGTGTGTTGGTTCCTCTACATGGTTTAAAAGATTAAAATAGTGAAAAAATTGAAGCAGATGTGTAGTTTTTCGATCGTCCAAATCCAGTAGGTTGATATTAAAGTCACCTAGTAAAATCAAATGATCATAATCTGTGAAAGAAGCTATAGATTCAGTAAGTGCGTCAAGAAAAGTTGTAGTATTTTGCCATGGAGGACGATAAGCAGTACCTACAATTAATTTAAGTTTGTTGATTTTCAATGTTAACCACATTTGCTCGACTTCTACGTAGGGTGTAGGGTGAGCACAAGTCCGCGCAGTAATTCCTTGCTTAATATAATAACCCACACCTCCACCTTTCTTACGAGTGCCGTGACGTCGTGGAATGTGACGTAATCTGTAACCTGGTACTCGAGGAGCAATTCCTTCCTGTCCATCTCGCATCCAAGTCTCGTTAATGGCAAAAATGTCAAATAATTCACGAGAAAGCATCGTCTGAAATTCTTCATGGTTAGTGTTAAGAGAACCCGCATTGAATCGTCCGATTGAAAAATGTTTACATTCAATCATTAATGAATAATAGTATGTACAATGATGTGAGCAGACAGGAGATGATGTTTGATATGAAAAAGCAATTGTCCGTGTGTTCGTATAGAAAACATAATAAAAATATAATTATTAGTAGATTTAGTTTAGGTATGAGAAAAATATAGATATCTATACATATAATAAAACAGAAGCGAAACCAATTCTGTACATGAAATAGATTCAAAAAAGGGTTTTTGCTTCTAATTGTGTTCAAGATACAGACATCAAAACAGAAGTAAAATTGATTTTTATCTGTTTGTCTGTTTGTCTGTTTGTCTGTCGGTATGTTTGTTATTCTCTCACGTAAAAACTACTGCACAGATTTCTACAAAATTTTATACTGTGGTAGCTTATTACCCGGGTCAACATCTAGGATACTTTTTACCTCGAAAAAATCTTTCATTCCCATGGTAAAACACAGTAACTGGTTCCGCAAAGCAAGTTCCGAATTTTTTTCCTAAAAAATAATATAGATGTCGCTGTTAGTTTTGTAAAACGCGGTATTGACCACGTATTGACTGACATACGATGTGAACATCTAAACGACCCCGTGAAACGACCTAACCAAACAAAAAACAAACAATCACACATTTAATCCTTGCGGGGTAGGTTGAGCGTCAACGGCCGTAAGTATTTTATCGCTATCGCCACGTCTGACACATATGCGGGTCGTTCTAACTATTACAGATATGTTTCGGACTTTTACTTTGACCTTTGGTCATGGTAAAGGATGTGATTAAAGACAGATGAATTGTGATATTTTCTTGAGTTTGCACAACTATAACTCATCACAATAAAACAATTTTAAACGGATTTAAGTTGTGTTTATTGTGGAAACGTAGGAATTGTGAAATCCAAAATAAACACAACTTAAATCCGTTGAAAATTGTTTTATTGCGAAGACAAATTATGATTTGGGTAAAATTAGTTAATTTTTTTACCACTACAAGAGGCCGTTGGCCAGAGTTAAAGGTTATAATACTTTTAATTTTAACTCGACATCTCCACGTGTAACCGAGATAGTGAGTCTTGAAAGACAGACAAATGGACAACAAAGTGAATGAACCTATAAGGGTTCCATATTGCAGCCTAAAACCTATTTACCAATAAAGTTTTTATTTTAACTCGATATCTCTGCGCATTCCCGAGATAAAGCGTCTTACGAGACGGATGGACGGACGGACGGACAACAAACTGATCGTATAAGGGTTCCGTTTTTTTGTACGTTTCTTTTTGATGTACGGAACCTAAAAAAATATAAATACCTTCATTAGTTAGAATCAAAAATGTTACAGTAAAATTTGTTTAAAATTACTTCATAGAAGTCGCTGTTAGTTTTGTGAAACCCGCTAATGAAATGTTTTCTCCAAAATTATATAACAAAGCCACTGACAGGCGGCAGGTTTTCTAAAAAAAATAATAATATAGTATTGTAAACTATGCCGTGTGATGCCGGCTTGCAATAGCCTCACCCCATTGCTTTTTCGTGGGAGTCGTAAGTGGCGACGTGGCGACTAAGGGACTTTCACATGGGCGATGGGCTGACAACCTGTCACCATGGCGATACACAATTTTCCGAATGACCATCAAATATATGTCAGACGGCCGAAAAAACGGACATTTACGCTCTGCCTACCCTGCAAGAGATAATAGGCGTGATATACGTATGTAAGTATAAACTTGGGCAACGGATATTCTGATAGATTTTCTTTAAAGATAAATCTTTTTTTGTGAAGTGGCGCCACTATCGAGGTCGTTCACGGTTACACTCGCCTTAAACGTTTTTGCAGAGATCAGAAGGCAAGGAAGGATTGCACTTGCTGTAGTATCTTCAAGTATCGCTGCCACATTGCTTCCAGGAGAAAAAACGGCGCATACAACTTTCAAAATACCAATCGATTTGGACACAAACGATACTCCAATATGTGCTGTATCACGTAATAGTTACAAGGCAAAGGTTTTCTGATATTGTTGTCTGGTAGTTATGTGACGAGTGTACGATGGCCGACAAAAAAACGGTAGAAGCTATGGATAGGACTTTGAAAGACATACGCAGAGATAATAGGGCCATGGGCCATATCACTATTCTTTTTTCCAGTGACTTTCACCAAACACTTCCAGTTGTTACTCGAGGTACCAGGGCTGATGAGGTGAATGCCTCACTAAAATCATCGGCTCTTTGGCCACAAATTCACAAGCTGACCATGACGGTGATCATGCGAACCCGTCTCGGAGGTAATCCACGGGCTGAAGAGTTTTCACAAGCTTTATTAAAACTCGGCAGAGATACTTTACCAGAGGATAACGGTCAAGTAAGTCTGCCTGAAACGCTTTGCCAAATAGTTTCTGGTCTAAAGAGAATCATTTCTTCTGTGTATGGCGAGCCTTCCTTCCTTCAAAAGAAAGATTCGTAGCTACGTGGAAGAGCTATTTTTGCACCCAAAAATGATCAGACTGCTTCAATAAACCATACCATTATATCACAAATCACTGGGGATATGGTGGTATACGCGTCAATTAACACTGTTATGAATCAAGACAAAGCCACTAACTACCTAATAGAATTCCTAAACTCCTTGAGTGCGAATGGTCTTTCTGGTAAACTTGGTGTTCCTATCATGCTTCTTTGCAATCTCACTCCGCCAAAGCTGTGCAATGGAACCAGACTGAAGATCTTAAGCTTAAAGATGAATGTATTCGAGGCGGATATTTTCACTGGTTGTGGCGCGTATACCACTCATTCCCAACAACTTTTTATTCCAATTTCAGGGTATTCAGTTTCCCGTCAGCGTTTTCCTTGCAATGACTGTAAACAAATCGCAAGGACAGACGCTGAAAGCCGCAGGCGCGTAGGTCTTACGATTCCCTGTTTATCACACGGGCAGCTATATGTCGCTTGCTCTTGAGTCAGTTCTCCTGAAAATTTGTACGTTTTAGCACCCGATGGTAAAACTACCAAAGAAGTTTATAATGATGTTTTGTAGCTGATGTCCATAGTATCAAAACCAAGTACCTAACCGAAAAACAAGTTAACCAGTACCTATTCATTGCACATCTTAAAGAGAAAAAACTTTATACAAACATGATATTAATATTAAACAATATGCATACATCAACTTCACTAACTCACAAGTCACTACACCATGCGTACGAAGTCGCGGGCAACAGCTAGTTATGAATTATGAATAAATAGAATATACAGTGTAATGCATGTGTTTGTTTTATTTTTTGTTTGTAAACTTTGTAACATATTGAAGACGTTTAAAGTTTTAGGTGAGCATCGGTTTTTTAAGAATGCGGTACATCTGCAAGAGTGAAAGTAAATCAAAACAAACATTAATAGGTATTTATCGACCGACGATTAAGAACAAAGAAAAATTGAACGGTCATTATTTTTTACGATTTTCAATTTGTATACCAAAAATACGGTTTAATCTTCTTCCGAGTGGACTCGGTGTGTTGTGGAGCTCGGTGAGTCAGACTCGCGTGCATAGATACGTCCCTCTTTACTCCATACGAATCTCCACCCAAGCTGTCGCTTAGCTACGCGCACCTTTCCTAGTAGTATCCTGTTTGCCGTTGTGAGATGCTCATTAAGGTAAATCGTAGACTTGACGTCCAGCGGTAGGCCGATTCCCTCGGTGCTTATTACTTTACGCATACGAGCCTCACTCAGAAGTTTATCACGCAGGGCTCGGCTAGCCATACGAACAACAATGACGCGCGGCCGCTGCTGGTCTTCTCCGGACTCGCTGCCTACTGCCCGGGCACGCCCTGCGCGCATGACGCTAATTACGTCACGATCGTCTAGTGATACACCGAGTTTCAAGGCAACTGATGTAATAATGTGTCGTAGCGATTCATTTGGCAGCTCAGGGATACCCGATATATCAATATCATTAAGCATCATTTGCTGATCTCGCTCGTTCAATGTGTTACGTAAAGTGGACACCTCTTTCTTCAGTTCACTGATCTCTGTGTTTTCCTTTAGAGCGTTGAAATTAACCTCCAATGTAGAATTAGCAAACTCTAGTTTACCTACTCTAGAATCCAGTGACTCGACGTTAGTTTCGAGGGATGTCACTTGCTCCGTCACACTTCTAATAACTTGCGATACCTCAGTTTTCAAATCCGAGACTGCGGTGTCGATGTGTAGCTTCATATGATTGTTAGACCGATCAAAGCAAGAAACTATAAAGCCTCTAAAATCAGTTGCAGTCATTTCGTTGAGTTCCGGCACCAGAGATTCGCTCGGAATGCCCGCGGCCAGTGTGCCCTCACCCGCTGCGCTGCCGCCGCCACTAGGATAGTTAATTTGTGGTGCAATATCTTCATATGACATATCACTTTCGTTCAAGTTCGGTGGCAAAGTTTGATTCGGCAGGCTATAATCAGGCTTTTGAGTTTCATCTGGCCTTTGGTGACGACCATTGTTGCAGGGTTCACAAAGGTACGTTTTCTTCATTTCGTAGTTATTAGCAGTATACTGTTGTATGGTCATTCCTAAGCATTTGTAATGTACTACGTATCTACATTGCAAACATTGTATTTCTTCATTACGACCAATGTGTCCCAGACAAAGAGCGCACTTCATTTTAACGTAATGAGTATTACGTACGTGCGACGAGTCTCGAAGTAAGCAAAAAACAAGTTAACCGCAGAGGAGGGTAATTCATATAAACCGGTCCGACACTTGGATTTAATATTGTTTAAATTCACTTTAATCACTGTGTTTTCGGTGAAAATTTTATAGTCACTTTATTGTTCACTTATTCTAAGTGTAATCACAGCAATTTAGAGTTCATTTACGGTGATATACTATTTTTAAGATACAATAACGTAGCGCGTAATCGGTAAGCTGTGATCACTCCACTAAGCGCGTACCCACTTACATATACGTGTTACCTATGCCATACGGGATTATAATAGGAATGGACCTCATTAAGCGTGTAGGAATTACTAAAATGTGGACAGCTGCCCAAGACGAGCAACAAAAACCGCCTCAAGGACCAGCGCAAAATAAAATAGCTGACGAGCTATCGAGGAACCCCATCTGTTCGACAAATTTACAGGAACTAGAATGGTATGAAAATAAATTACAAGATGTACAGGCCAATCCGGGAGGAAACACAGATTTCTGTGTAAAGGACGGGAAGTTACACAAGCAAGTTTCAGGGGCGCTGTATGGTGCTAAGTTGCAGCCAGGCTCCGAGTGGAAACTATGTATACCGGCAAGTGAAAAAGAAATAAAACTAAAAGATAATCATGATGCACCTAACGCGGGTCACTTAGGAACAGCCAAGACACTGAACAGGATAGCACAGAGGTATTACTGGCCGGGAATGTTTAGAGATGTCTCCAAGTACGTAAGTAGGTGCCTGGAGTGCCAAACACAAAAACCGTCACAACAGGGAAAGGCCGGACTAATGCACATCTACAACGCAGAGGGACCCGGGAAAGTAGTAAGTACCGATTTGATAGGACCTCTACCCAGATCAACCCAAGGTTTTTATTGGATTATTGTATTTCACGACAAATTCACAAAATGGAACGAGATAAGACCCTTGCGGACGGCGACCACGAAGGCAGTCCTGAAAGCCCTGAAAGAATGCGTCGTAATTAGGTACGGTGCACCGGAGGTACTGCTGACAGATAACGGAAGACAGTTTACCAGCAAACAATTCACCGATGAGCTAAAAAGGTACGGCATCACGCACCGCTTAACCGCACCGTACACGCCACAAAGCAACCCCACTGAGAAAGTCAATCAATATTCATCGTTTATCATAAAAAATGGGATGAGTATCTACCAGAGCTTAATTTCGCTTTGAATACCGCAAGACAGGAGTCAACAAAGTATACACCGGCATTTCTCATGTTCGGAAGAGAACTAAGGAACCCGGGCGACAGGAACGAATTCCCGATACCAGCAGTACAAGATAAAAGTAAGATGTCGGAGTTATATGAGTTGGTGAGATTACACCAATCAAGGGCCTCCGAGTCCCAGAAGAAACATTATGATAAGCATAGAAGAGACTGGTGCCCAGCAGTGGGCAACATGGTGCTCAAAAGAGACTTCCCGCTGTCAAAGGGACCATTTAAAGTAATAGGACAAAAATCACCGGTAATATTCAACCTACAAGATTTGAATAAACCGGGCAAGCAGTTCACAGCTCACGTCAAAGACATTAAGAGGTACGTAGATTAGGAAAAATAATGGTTTTGCATATTTGCATAGTCATACATAAAAATATTTGTTATATTTAGTATATTTATTTTGTAATAGCAATCCGGGCGGGTGATACAGACGAGCAACCGGAGGGTCATCCGACCATAGACAACGAAGTATGTTTTTTATTCTTGAATGAACGAATGATTTCATAATACATTTACTTACTAAGCCAGCAATGAACAGCAAGCCGACAAAGACCGGGACCGAACGAAGAGGGGAAATGTCAGTTTGACAGATCACATCGAGATGAGTAGCAGCATGGAGCATTATCACACAAGAATCCGACCAACTCACCACGTCAACAACCATGGAAGACGTACTAGAAATTGACTTTACGGCGGAAGAGATGGCCGACCTCGACCTCTCCTCGACATCGAACCAGACGTGATTAGGGCGATCGAGGAGGCGGTAAGAATGTTGGGCGGCACACCGGACGAGGCTGGGGCAGACCCCGGCGGCCTCGTGGCTTGGACGCCACAAGAGACCAGGGTGAGCGGCGCAGTGGGCGGGCGGAGCGGAATCCGAAAGGAGGCCGCAACCCAGGCGCAACCCACCGCAAGAGACCAAGGCACTCAAGCCGCAACGGGCTCCCACACGGTGGGCACGCAGACGCCGTGGCACGGACGAGGCGCGGCAGACCGTAACACCGCCCGACACCGCTGCACCAACGTCAACCGACGCCGGAGCGAGGAGCGACGACGAGAAGACCACTCCCCCTGGCGCTACGATTGCAGACACGTGGCAGAAGGGACACACCGGACGCCACGGGGGCTAGCAGGGGAGCGACAGCAGGTGATGCCCTTTCACCCAGGGGGGGATTGGGATATTTTAGATAGGGTAGTTTTTTTTCTTTATATTTTTCCCAAATAGGGGGGGTTTTAATTTTTTTTTACATTCTTTGACTTCTTTTTTATAGCAAAACTGAAGAGCAAAACGGGGAGCTAGTCTTATTTGTTAAGTTTAGGGTTGTTTCTGTACCAAGTAACAACACCCAATAGAGATACCGTCCCGAGCGATACAACTCCATGATAACCTGCGGCATGTACCACACCCTAGGAACAACCAGGGGTAGTTACTTACCAGCTCCACACCTAAGTAAGACTGATGAAAAACCGACTGAATAAGGAGTTAGACTTTACTAGACTAAACTTTAAATGTTATATAGTTTTAAAGGTTTTTGAGAGATACTTATACTTTCACACTTGTTAGTAATTATTAGTTTATTAGGGTTTTTCCCAGTTTATAAAGTAGATACTAGTCAAAGGAGACATAGGATAGAGGAGCACAAAATCTCAACCAATCCATGATTATATCCCGACCATATATATATAATTTTTTTGAGGTTAGGTGTCAAAGAGCATTTTGTTATTTTTGAAGGAGAAGAAGAGGTTTATCAACCGAATTACATTTAGGCTGAATTGGACTTTTTCTGTTCTTTGATTTATTGCCTTACAGCCAGAATCCTAAACATCCGGAGGGAAAATGTAATGAAGCTGCGCTTGAGAGCGACCTGGAATGATACATGCGTCAGCGCAACACCGCCCGCACCCTCCGCACCGAGCATTTAAGCGGCTGCACGACACGGAGAGCATCAGTCTGTGCTACCGACCGCGCCTAGAGAACACCGTTCTAGCCAAGCCCGCTCCTAGCGAAGGCCAGTCCGCGCCGCCGCCCGCGTATAGTGAACGCCAACCCGTGACTCCATACCGCCCGCTCTCAGTGAATAACACCGGCCTCCGTCCACCGCTGGAATATTACAAGTTAAGTATTCCGTATATGTTTTAACTCCGTCCCGCTCAATAACAACTACAAACCGTTACGTAGCCGTACTCTATTATCCCACCGTGGTTTGGCTGCTGGCTTATCCCTGCCCTGTGGAATATACCTTTGTGTCCTGCGCCTTGGAAAGGCCGCGGCACGACCGCTCCCCCGTAGATTTCGAGCTCTGCGCCTGGGGAAGGTAGCGAGCGTACCGGGAAGCCGGGATCCGTATCTGCGCCTTGTAAGGTAGCGGTACGCACCCCGAAGTATCCCTGGATACTGAGACCCGTATCTGCGCCTTGTAAGGTAGCGATACACATCTCATAGGCACCCCCGGGTACCGAGGCCTGTACCTGCGCCTTGTAAGGTAGCGGTACACCTCCTATCGTATGTTGTGTTTGTAGCGCTTGGCCTAACTCGAATTTCACGCACCATTTATCATATCTTGCACCCCGCTAGCCCTGCCGCTGCAGTGGCCATATTGCTGAGTGCATCCGTTCATCTCGTTGAGTGCTAGACACTCCCACGGGACCTCAACCTGCTTGGTGATCTAGAGCGATCACACCGAGGGATAAATATCCCACCCGCTTACTCTCACTCACAACACAGCATCTCTCCCGAAACATTAACCCCCGCGCACCGCACCGCCGCCATAACGCTCTCTCTCACTTGGTCTCTCTCCCCATCACCGTCACCCGGAGGTCAAGTCTACCGTCATCCCCGCCCGGGTAGCCGCGTCCCGGAGTGGTGAGCACCGAACATATCAAGAAACGTTATCCTAGTTAGTACAATTAGAATAGCGTCTGTGTTTGATGACTATGCAAACACTAATAAAATAGAGTTGTTTTGTATTACCGAGTGTTATTTAGACCTTATTCTGCACACACACTCTTAACTAATTAATTTCAATGCAATCTTAGCGCTTCACGCTGTTAGCTAGCCAGGGCTTCATCACAACACGGTACTTCACTAATGCATACTGAACCGAGTTTTGCCAAAGCATCCATTCGTGCGCTGATGTCGGAAATTTTGGTGGTGTGTATGCTGGCATCAAAAAGGCCCTTGGTCCTTTGCCTAAAAAAACAGCCCCCCTCAAAGAAGTGGATGGCACTGTTATCAGAGATGCCCAACGCCAACTCGAACGATGGGTAGAACATTTTATCGGTCTCTATTCGGAACCAGTTAATATAATGCCGGAAGCTGCAGACTGCATGCCAAAACTAGCTACTTGGGCCGAGTTAAATGACCTTCCTACCATAAGGGAATACCACAAGGCTGTTAAGCAGCTTAACACCGGAAAGTCTCTTAGAAATGATGGTACCCATGCCAAAATCATCAGGCTCAAGTGCATATTACCCATCCTGCACAATCTATTGTGAAAATTTTGGGAAGCGGGATATATACCACAAGATTTGCGCGATGCTAACATCTTTACCCTATACAAAGGCAAAGGTGACCGCGGTGACTGTAACTGTTATCGTGGTATATCCCTTTTAAATATAGTAGGTAAACTATTTGCTCGTTTAGTCTTATTAAGACTCCAGAAACTAGCTGATCGTGTATAGGTATCCCGAATCGCAATGTGGATTCCGCGCCCAGCGTTCCACAATAGATATGATCTTTACACTTCGCCAACTTCAGGAAAAGTGTAGAGAGCAGAGAACACCTCTGTTTATGGCGTTCGTAGACCTTAAAAAAGCCTTCGACACCGTTAGCAGAGAGGGCCTTTACACTGCACTTGTAAACATCGGGTGCCCGCCAAAACTTCTGAACCTCGTTTAATCCTTCCATATGGACATGAAAGAATCTGTTGTTTTTAATGGCAATACTTTCGAGTCGTTTGAAATGCGTAGAGGTGTTCGCCAAAGCTGCGTGTTGGCTCCTACCCTGTTTGGTATTTTCTTTTCATTGCTTTTTAAAGTAGCTTTCGGCGATGACCAACAGGGTATCCACCTGCACACGAGGGCTGACGGGAAGGTGTACAATATCTCGCTTCTTAAGCCTTAAGCCTTCTGTTTGCTGACGTAGCAGCGTTCATTGCTAATTCTCAAAGTGAGCTTCAAGTCATTGTCGATAAGTTTTCCCATGCGTGTACTCTGTTCTCTATGACCATTAATGCCAAAAAACAGTAGTGCTTGCTCAAGGCGCAGATGCACCACGCATCATGCTAGCCGGTGTTCCTCCAATAATAGAAGATGGGCGACAGGGAATTATTATAGAAATGAAACGACTTAGTTGGTGGTTGAACTTAGACTGACTACTTTATTCTAATAAATAAATATATAGAGCTCGAACGCTCGATTGCCTAATACTAAATTATGCAAAGACAAGCAATACGCTTCCAGTGGCTATGCGGCCACTACACCTCCCCCGAAGTCCCGATTCACCCCGGGGCAGCAGAAAAAAAATGTAGAAGCATATTACTTGTTCTAAATAAACATTTTTTTTAATACGAGAAAGGTGTAAATGTAAAATTAATTAAATGTAAATACTAATAATGTCTTATAATTTACTTATACCTACTTATTAGATATAGTGGGCCGTATTTAATTATTTCTTAAAAAATTATCCAATTAAATATCTATTTATTTTCATTAATCTATACTTGGGACCGTATATAGTATAGCTAACAAGATATAGTATAGCTACTATCTTATAAAGCCAAATATATGTTATTCGTCTCAATCCGTGTTTTATTGATCTAAATTTTCATGACATATTATCCAGTTAGTTATATTATTGTCATATCCATATTTTGTACTGTACAACATTTTCCACGTTCTAAATTAAAGGTAAAAACCTAATTGTATTTTACATATTTGTGTCATACATAATTCTTTATTTTCTTCTTTTGATTATATAAACATTTTGGTTTGTCTGCTTGCATAACTTACATAAATCTCTCGCTAACACACTTACGGTAGATTACGTATATGGCCGTTTTTCAGGCTCATAAATGCTTTAGCCTTACCTTACCTATACCATTCTCGGTGGAATTTTGCATAAGTAGTTGTCTCTCTTAGTACAAATTCTACTTGATACGGTAATCATATGTTACCTATGGTTTTATTTTGCACTCACAGTGCTATATTACTTTCATAAATGAAAATAAGAAATTGAAAAAGTTGGCAGAGCAGTGGAACGGTACTCCACGGTCCCGGGTTCAAGTCCCGGCGGGCGCTGACATTTTTTCAATTTCTTATTTTCACATATGTTACCTATTTCATAATACATAATAGTGACATCTTTGTGCCTACATGTACGTTTCCTTACGTACACCCTTACAATACTGGTATGTGAGTGATCATAAATTTTAAGCCAATATTTCTATATTCGGCGCTAACTTATCCCACGGAGGACGATGAGTCAAACACCATGGTCGACTTGAAAGCTCTGATCCTCAATGTACCATGTTATCATTATACAATCATTACAAAACGCATAATGTGTAAGGCATCTCATGGCCTCCTATTTTTCTACATAGTGGAATCTTATTCACACTTAAATCTGAATCATTATCCTTTCTGCTTTTGTACCGACTTCATAGTTAACTTTTATTCATCATCTTTCGCGATACTTTTCTTTCTATGACGTCATGCTGCAGCATGTTGAATCCTTTGGCATTAATATTTATCATTACTTTGTGGATGATCAATCCAACTAGCATTTCAATATTTCTACCAAATAATTCCCAACTTTCATGGTTATCTTTACATTGCAATCCATTCATTCGGTTTACTTCCTTTCAATCTTCCTAGCATCTTTTCTTATCGGAAATATAACTAATTGTACTCTAGGTAGCGAAAGATTTTTAATATAATCACGATTCTTCATATTTCAAATATACCTATCCTTGATGATCCAACTAACTTAACTTATCAGCAGAAAAAGATATCTGATACGTTCATAATCAAACTAGTAATTTATACCTATTTCTTTATTAGTATCCAACTTTTAAATCTGTATTTGTAATTTTTCGAAACGACAAAATGTTTCACAATATTGCATGTAATTTACATGTTACATGTTTCCTTCTCTGCATTTTACAATGAAAACAGCACTAATAAATTATACAAAATTCTTTGCACAAAATGACATCCATATCTAGGTCATTTAGTGTCAACTTAGGTTAGTGAACTTTATTACTGTAGGTATCACTTGCATTATGCGATGTGCTACTTTACAATTTCATCAATAGGTATTTTGAATTTCAGTTTATTATGGTTTTAGACACAATTCATTCAATTATAATTTATTCTTGTTTCTACAAAACCTTCTTTCTAGTAAACCGTAATTTACTCGTAACTAAACAGTTAACGCTTCCTGTGAAATGTAACTAATTATACTCTGGTGTCACAAAAAGATATTTAATACATTTCTACCTACTTATCAATTAAACCATTCTGTAGTCCATCTTTATTATGTATATTTTTCATTATTTGAAAATTTTGTGAACATTTAGTCACACTTACGGTGAAGATATATATTTTTTTTATGTATACATTGGTCAAAGGACAGTGGGCAAAAGTGGTTCAAGAACCTCCACCATTGAGACTTATTGGAATGGAAGAACACACTTATCAGATTATCCGAGACAAGTATTACCGAAATCTAGACTGGGATTTTTTTTTATAGTCACTTGAAGATACTATAAAAATATTGTTCAAAAATGATTTAAACTGGAGCGACCTATTTATTTTGAAATATTTTATTGATATTGCGTGTCTCTCCAATGTGCCACAATGTAAACTCCATGTAACGACACTCCACATAACGTCAAACTCCCGAAAACATTCAAATAACATGACTTTGGTTTGAAAAAAGTGGTCCAAGAACCTCCACCAGTGGAGTGTCGTTACATGGAATTTACACTGTTTTACATTCGACTGACACGCAATATCAATATTAATGTGTCACAGACAAGTATGTACTTCCATTTCAAATAAGTCTCAACAGTGGAAGGTCTTGGACCACTTTTTTCAAACCAAAGTCATGTTATTTGAATGTTTTGGGGAGTTTGACGTTATGTGGAGTGTCGTTACATGGAATTTACATTGTGGCACATTCGAGAGACACGCAATATCAATAAAATCTGTCAAAATAAATATCACTTTGAAAACTAAAACTTTTGAAAAACTTTGAAACAGATTTCCCGATTCCACGCAATGCTTTGTGCACTCCTTCTATTGCTGCTACTAAAAAGTATTGGAACTCTTCGTTATCTTTGGCTATGGCTCAACACAGGCTGGCTTTAAGTAATTTTAGGCGTAATCCAATACCCGACAATTTGACGATACTTGAACAGAAAACCGAACAAAGTCTTGTTAAAATTCGTAAGGCTAAGTCTAACAGTTGGCAAACTTTTTGTAGTTCTATTGATGAAAATATATCTGCACCTGAGATGTGGCAACACATGAGATGGACTAAAGGGTATAGGCGTAGTACTTCATATCCATCACTAGACAGGCAAAAATAATTACTATGCTCCCTGGCTCCAGATTCGGTCTCAAATTGTGCGCCCGTTTTCAAATTGTCTAACTATAGTCTTGAAGTAGATTTTACAATCCAAGAGTTTTGAATCTTGCATTGAAAAAAAAAAGATTCATCACCAGGTCAGGATGGAATATCTTATAGTATGATATACAATCTTCCAAGTAAAGTCAAACAATTCCTACTTCAACTGTGTAATGACATTTATCATTCTGCTAATGTTCCTCTCCAATGGCGTGATATTCAAATCGTTCCAATACCTAAAGCAGGCACCAATGTAAATGTGGAACCCAAGCTTAGGCCTATTTCTTTGATATCATGCTTATGTAAGATTTTTTATTTTATGATTTGTAAAAGTCTCGAATGGTTCATAGAGAAAAATAAAGTTCTCTCCCCCTGTGCTGTTGGTTTTAGGAAATCTGAGTCGTGTTTAGATAATTTAGTGCGATTGGTGACACACATACAAATTGGATTTTCTAAAAATATTCCTAGGATTGCGTGCTTCTTGGATATCGATAATGCATATAATAACGTCATTATTGATAAACTTACTAGTGTGTTAGATGACCTTTAAGTGGGAAGCAAAATATGTAGTTTTCTGTGGTCATTCTTAAATGAAAGACACTTAATTATTAAGCCGCAAGGCAATGACGATTGTATAATTAGTAGATGGGCTAATTGAGGCTTAGCACAAGGTGATCCCATTTCGCCCCTTTTATTTAATCTTGCTACTTATGAAATATGTCACTTAATTAAAGATGTATACATATCGCAATATGCTGATGATTTTGTGTTATATAATGGTCATAAGAGCATGAAAACATGTGATGCAGACATGCAAACCGCTATAGAGTATGTAATTTTGATACTTGAAAGGTTATGCCTTGAAATATCGCCAAGTAAATCCAAATGTTGTACTTTTAGCAGAGGTAGTAGAAGAATATTGCCTAGGTTAGCATTTAAAGACTGCAATGTTCCTGCAACTACAGTAATTAAATATCTCGGAATGTGGCTAGACAGAAGCCTTCTATGGAACAAGCATATAAATGAAACTGTTGAAAAGTGTTCCAAGTATTTAAATATTCTAAAAGTGTTAACTGGTCCTACCCCGTAAGGGAAATCGGCGTGATTTATGTATGTATGTATAATCTACGAATAAATTTCTGATGTGGGGTGCACATCAGAAATTTATTCGTAGATTATACATACATACATACATACATAAATCACGCCGATTTCCCTTACGGGGTAGGCAGAGCGTTAACGGCCGTAAAACGGATATTAACACCACGTCTGACAAAAGCTTGAGGGTCAATCAGATAACTGTGTATCACTATAGTGACAGGTTGTCAGCCCATCGCCTAAAATTGCAATACACATCCCTCGAGTCCCTTAGTCGGGTCTTACGACACCCATGGGTAAGAAATGGGGTGATGCTATTCTAAGCCGGCATCACACGGCAAGATTATATATTCGATTATAGATTCGTAGATTATATATTTCTTTAATTAGGAGTAGAATTGATTATGGAAGTTTTATTTATGGTAGTAGCGCAAATACACATTTGTCTAAACTTAATAAAATTAAAAACCAGGCTTTAAGCATAATTGGCGGCTTTATCAAAAGCTCGCCAATTCACGTAATGCGAATTAAGTGTCCCTCCCTTAGAAATAAAACGGAAATATCTTGGATATATATTCTGTTTAAAAGCGTTTTCATGGTCAGATAATGTTACCATACAGTTACTGTCTGAACTCGGCGATCTTTGTTATATTAGTTACTGGCAAAATAAAAAGAAACCTTTGCTTTGCGGAGCTTTTGATGAAGTAAAACTAAGTAACATTCATTCAGTGAATCCTTTGCAAATGTTTAATTTAAATATTTGGATTAATTACATCCCTATCAAAAGCGTGGTTCGTCATAAATTAGACTGTGTCTATAAATCTTAAAAGTCGTTTAATATTGATGGTCTAAAATTGGAGGTGGTCATAGAATTAATAAGTAATTATAATGATTACATGTGTACGGTTCACGAACGTACATTTTTGCCTACACTGCGGCCTACTTTTGGTAGGCAGCGCGTGCGTAATTTATTCATTATAGATCAGTGTTTATCAAACGCTTAATCAAGCGCTACCAAAATCTACTTAACAACGTAAGGAATACAAAACCTCTAATCGGAGTGTATTCTTTATATCAATAATAAACAGTTAAATTATCTGTGCACCTTTATCTTCTGATCAACATCAAGCAACTTACCTGGGCTATCGGCTACACATCTTGAAGACCATCGAGTCATCACTAGTATATAATTTTATCTACTCAATCTATTGTGTATGAGTTGGAGCTAACTTACAACTAGCCCTGGACCATACATAATTTGGTCCTTCGTAAGGAAAAGTGAAGTGCTGCGACAGAACCTGTGATAGCGATCGGTGCGTTGGCCTCCCAGAAGCGGGTCTCACCAACTGCATTTAGACTATGCTCAAGAATATTACAGGTGATACTTTCACGCATTTTCTTTGTGAAACCAGCGAAACCTACCAACTGAAGCTAAAATGGTTACTATCGACGATCTTATTCAAAAGCAATTATCGTGTTGTGAAAACATACGTACAATCAAAGTGAATTATGGAAAGGATGGACAGGATCGAAAAACTACCGGGTATTTCAAACGACGCCTAGAGGCATTGGAGCAGCACTGGGGTGAGTTTACAGCAAATCATAATGATCTTTTACGGCAGCCGAGCCGCGATATTAAATATTTTACGGATCGCATCTATGAGAGAACTGAAGAAATGTACCAATAAATCAAGCGAACCATATTGACAGACCATCTTAATCTCATAGCCATTGAAAACCCAACCCAAGGTGCATCGGGGTCGGGAGAACCAAAGTTGGAGGGAAACCCAGCGAATCCCGCTAATCCAGCCAACGCCGATGGCGATTTGTCTATCGAAAATAAGAAACTGCAGAGGCAGCAACTTCAGAATTTTACTGCCTTTGAAAAAACGGCGAACAAAATCAACTTGAACTCTATAGTAGATAAATGGGAGCTGGAGGATAACTTATCTTTACTAAAATCGAGATGGGCTGCTATTGATAAAATCCACTGGGACCTTGACTTTCTCTTTCGAGAAACGGAAGATCTAGCTTACGCAAATCAATATCGTCGCTTGGAGAGAGTTTACGACCATCTTAAGATGGAGATCAACCAAAAAATCTGGACAGACAAACATAGTGAGCAAGCAACCCCTAAAGTGCATGTTTCTGAGTTCCATGGAAACTACAATCAGTGGATTTCATTTCGTGACTTGTACGTGGAAACCATTCATTCAAGCAAAATGTTGACAAAGTCTCAAAAAATGCAGCATCTTAAATCGAAATTAAAAGGAGAGCCGGAAAAATTTGTACAGCACCTGGCAATCAGTGCCGATAATTATGATTCCTGTTGGGACATCATACAAAATCGTTATGAAAATAAGAGGCTGTTGTTTTCATCTTACATCAATATATATTTTTAAATTTGCCTAACCTACAAATCGCATCAGCAGCAAATCTCAAGAAAATGCACGACACTCTACTAGAGTGTGTAAACGGACTAACGAATATCGGTCTCGATATATCAACGTGGGACCCGTTAATTGTGCATTTACTACTTCCAAAGCTGGATGCGCAAACCTACGATCCTAATCTAATCCACGATCTACAAAACCCACGTGATCTTCCTGAGCTTGCGGATTTCATCAGCTTTTTAGAATTCAAATTTCTTGCTTTGGAAACCATAAAGCACAATATTATACGCCAACTCAAAAGCAAGAATTCCAGTCTATGAAACATTTTTGGCCTCAAAAGCAAACAAGAATGAATAACCTACATAATAGAGAACAGAGGTCGACAAACTTTAAGCCGCATGAAAAGTGGACAAATACTTATCAGACATCACAACCAAATTGCCTACTCTGCAATAAACCACACTACTTATTTAAATGTTTTTCATTTAACAACATGTCCATATCAGCGAGAAACGACTTCGCAACCAAAAAGCAACTCTGCAACAATTGCCTTGTGGATCATGGCCAGGGAAATCCTTGTTTTTCACCAAAAACCTGCCAAATTTGTTCTCAAGATCATCATAACCTTCTGCACCAGGACAACATGGATGCATCAAAACCATCAACATCGCAACGTCGGGCCATCAATCACGTCAGCAATTTTGATAAAGAAGTACTTTTGACAACTGCGCTAGTAATGGCTAAAAACGCAGAAGGCGATTACGTCATCCTACGGGCATTGTTGGATCAAGGGAGTCAGTTATCTTTACTATCGGAGCACGCGGCTCAAGCGCTGCGAGTAAAGCGGACTCAGCATAGTGCAGTCATATCAGGCATTGGAGACGTGAAAGAGAAATGTAAAGGTCTTACGAAATTACAGTGTAAGTCAATGCATTGTGATTACACTCTTAAGGCTGAAGTGCATATTGTGAATAAGCTGATTAATCATATGCCTAGCGATCGAATGAATCCAGCGAAATGGGAAGTATTACAGTCATTGACATTAGCTGATCCAGACTTCAACAAACCGGGCCCCATTGCTGTTGGGAGCTGACATTTACGCAAAACTGATTCAGCAAGGTTTGCTGAAAAACGAAGATGAAACTACAATAGCCCAATGCACTAAACTGGGCTGGATAGTGAGCGGAGACGCAACTCAAACTTTTAACTGTTTGGTTACGTTAAACAATATCGATCAATTACATCAATTTTGGAAAATTGAGGAAGTAAATGAACAAAACGATGCGACTAATAGCGATGACTATTGCGAAAAATACTACACTGAGACTACTGCGAGGCTAACTACCGGCCAGTACGTAGTGAAAATGTCTAAGATACCAGATTTTCAAGAGAAATTAGGAAAATCGAAACCACAAGCTGTGGCCCAATTTCTATAGTTAGAGAGGAAGATGGCGCGGCAAGAGCATTTTGCCAAGCTATACAAAGAATTTATCGCCGAATATCAAGACATGGGTCACATGGAACCAGCAAAATCAAATTCAAAAACTACCGCTACCCTAGTAGAAAATTTTATATCTCATCACGGGGTGATAAGGATGGATTCTATCACTACTCAGTTGCGTGTGGTGTTCAACGCATCTATGCTGACAGACACTAAATTGAGCCTAAATAACCTAATGGAAAAAGGCCAAAACCTACAGAAGGACATCGCTACACTTATCTTAAAATCGCGATGCTATCGGTATGCTTTAACAGCTGAATTGCAAAAATGTTCTGTGCAATTTTTCTTCATTCTGATCAAAGGTCGCTTCAGAAGTTCATCTGGCGTCTGTCACCAAACGAGCCCCTACAATAAATGGAACTTTGCACCGTAACCTATGGAATGAAAGCAGCACCATTCCTAGCAATGCGAACTTTGAAGCAACTAGCGGACGACGAAGGGCACGCGTACCCTATGGCCGAAGAAGCATTACGAAATCAATTCTATATGGATGACGTAAGCACAGGCCACGATACGATTGAAGAAGCGCGCGCATTACAAAAACAGCTTTATGACTTGCTGAAGAAAGGTGGATTCATATTGCGAAAGTGGGCAAGTAATGAACCAGCTGTTTTACAAGAAGTTACTAAAGAACAGAAAAATCAAAGCCACATCTTTAACTTCAAACAAGACTCTCCAACGAAGACACTGGGAATTCGCTGGAATACGGCACAAGATCTTTTTTGTTTTGATTGGGAGTTGCCATCCCGTGATGATAACAAATTCACCAAAAGAATGTTACTATCGGACATAAGCAAGCAATACGATCCTCTCGGCTGGCTCGCTTCTGTCGTTATCAATTCAAAACTGCTATTTCAACAAGTATGGAGCAGTAACTTAGGCTGGGATCAGCAAATTCCCCAAGACATAGCAAAAAATTGGGAGAAAATTAGATCAGAATTGAATCGAATCAAACAAATATCTGTACCTCGCTGGATCAACGGTATAAACAAGCGCATCGAGTTACACGGCTTCAGTGACGCAAGCAATAGAGCATATTCATGACATGTGTTATCTATACCAAGATGGTCAATGACGTCGGCGAATACGTTATTACTCTGCTGACCGCTAAAACAAAGGTCGCACCACTCAACAAAAAGCACTCATTGCCGCGACTTGAGCTTTGCGGAGCACTTTTACTTTCTAAGCTCATGGCGAAATGCATGACTGCACTTTCTAGAAGCCGAATCACCACCTATTGCTGGACCGACTCGGAAGTAGTACTAGCATGGCGGCAAGGAAGTAACAAAAAGTGGGAGAAATATGTTGCAAATAGAGTGGCAGCAATTATAAACATCGTGCATGCGTCACAATGGAACTACGTAAACACTAAAGAAAATCCAGCTGACTGTGCAACAAGAGGACTTCTACCTTCTCAGCTGTTAAACTTTTCTTCGTGGTGGGAGGGAGGGACTCACTGGCTGCGGGCTGAAACTCAAAATAAATACGTAAAATCTAAGCAATCATATCTGACTCAAGAAGGAATGGAATTAGAATGTTGTGTGACGCAACAGAACCCTACCGATGCAAGCAATGCTGTCATCAGCACGTTATTGGAGCGACACAGTTCTATGACGCGCGCCACCCGATGCCTAGCCTGGGCGTTGCGTTTCATAACAAAGCTACGTCACCCAACACAGTCGCGTAAAACTGGGCACTTGACTGTCAATGAATTAAAAAGTGCAACCGACTACATTATCAAAGCTACACAGCGTGAACACTTTTCTGAAGAAATAGATATCTTACAGAAGAAAGGAGCATTATCAACCAAAAGCAAACTGCTAAATCTGACACCGTGTCTGGATAAAACTGGCATTTTGAGAGTATCTGGACGACTTCGAAATTCCTTTCTACCTGAAGAAGCAAAGCATCTCGCCATTCTACCACACACCGGGCGGTTGATAGAGTTTATTATCGATCAAGCTCACAAAAACACTCTACATGGAGGAGTTCGCTTGACGTTGGCACAAACAAGACAACGTTATTGGATCTTAGGAGGAAATCGTGCAGTCAAAGGATTATTACGCCACTGCGTAAGATGTCAAAGATTTAAGACTGCTAAGAACAATCAAATCATGGGTGATTTACCACAGGTGAGAGTATCAGCATCCAAACCATGGACCCACTGTGGAGTTGATATGACGGGTCATGTGGAAATCAAGTTCAATAAAGGAAGAGGAGCGAAAACCTGTAAAGGGTACATAGCCATATTCATCTGTCTAGCGACGAAAGCCGTACACATCGAACTAGTGTCGGATTTAAGTACCCCCACGTTTCTCGCCGCTTTAGAGCGCATGTGCTCAAGAAGATCAAAGCCAAAGCATATGCACTCCGACAATGGCACCAATTTCAAAGGGGCAGCGAAGATTTTACATGTTGAATTCCAAGCCTACCAAACATTTAGCTCACTAAACATTCAGTTTATCGGCGAGGAGGAGATTGAATGGCACTTTCTTTGCCTATACTGGCCTAATGCTGCGGGAGTCTGGGAAGCAGCTGTAAAATCAACACAATACCATCTTATGAGAGTTTTGGGAAGTCAGAAACTGACCTTTGAGCAATTTTCCACTCTACTTGCACAGAATGAAGCTTGCTAAAACAGCCGGCCGTTGTGTCCCCTATCGGAAGATGTAGATGACCTGGACTATCTCTCACCTGGTCATTTTCTAACCGGGTCTCCAACGATGTCGGTGCCGCGTGAGAGCTGCGACGAAAAAATAATCGACCTACGCGAAAAATGGAAAGAAGTCAAAGTCATGCAACAGCAAATTTGGCGTCGCTGGTCAAACGAGTACTTATATCAGCTTTAGACGAAAAGTAAATGGCTTAAACCAAAAGAAAAGATAGAAGTTGGCGATCTAGTCCTTGTAAAAGAGGATAACTTGCCACCGGGAAAGTGGGCTATGGCGCGTGTTCAAGACTTGCACCCGGGGGCTGATGGCTATGTTCGTGTTGTTACTATCAGAACACAGAACACTATACTAAAACGACCGATAAAAAAGCTGGCGCCACTGCCTAAAAGAGAAACATCTACCTTACCACCTGTATCTGAAGACGAAGAACCTGAAAAGGAAAAACCTGCAAATAAAAAATCATTAAAATCGAAAAAACAAGTTAGAAGAAAAGTCAGCAACTTTTTGACTTTACTAGTATTGTCATTATTTATGCTAGTAACAAGTACTCGTGCACTACAATCAAACACAACGTTCAAAACAACAGAAATTACGCAATCAACACCGATGTATTTGATGAAATTGGAGATTTACAACTGATTCATAATTAATGGAATTTGGTAGTATACTACAATTTATCTACATACTGGCAAGAAACGGCTCGCATCGGAAAGTACATACAAAATTTAGATCACCTTTGTAGACGAATAGCGATAATGCCCTGCGAACCCGTGATTGCACAATTAGAACATGAGTTACATCAGCTGACTGACTACAACGCACTTTTACTAAGTCAACATTTAAGTCGTAAAAAACGAGGCTATGTCACTGGAGTCGAAAATCTTGCTCGCACCCTTTTTGGCGTTTTAGATGAAGACTTTGCTCAAAAATATCACGACGACATCGAGAAAGTACAAGGAAATTAAAATTACCTACTTCAGCTTATCAAAAATCAAACCAGCATTGTTGAGACCGAAAATAACATTATCAAGGACAATGAAGAATTCCTGAACAAGCAAGTTGACGTCATTCATGACTACATAAGCATGGCCAATAATGTTATGAGAAAAATGGCACATGAATCAGAAATAATGTTATCTATGACAGAGCTAAACGCAGCATCACTAACAGCAAGTCTTATCATTATTATACTTAGCCTACTAGATCCCACTGCTGGGCAAAGGCCTCCCCCACGGTCTTCCACTTCTTCCGATCCAAAGCCAACTCGGTCCACCCCCTATGATAGGCATCAAGATCGTCACGCCATCTTTTTCGGGGTCTACCTCGGTGCCGGGACCCGCCTTGAGGTATCCAGTGGTCAGTGACGATTTTAGCCCATTGATCAGAGTGCATCCGACGAACATGACCGGCCCACTCCCATTTTAATTTGGCGGTTTTACTGCCTACGTCAGTTATACCTGTCTTGGCTCTGAGTGTTGTGTTTCGGACTCTATCAATTCGTTTGACGCCAAGGACGCTTCGTTCCATCGATCTTTGGCAAACCTTGAGTTTGGACTTTTGATCCTCAGTTAGTGACCAAGTTTGTGCACCGTAGGTTAGAACAGGCAGGATACACATGTTGATGATTTTTCTTTTTTAGTGACATGGGTAGTTCGCCCTTGAGAAATGATTTTAGCGACCAGAAGCTTTTCCAGGCATTTTCGATGCGGCGATCGATTTCCTTCTCTTGTCTGTTGTCGAAAGAGATAATCTGACCTAGATAAATATACTCATCAACATAATGTATTGTCTGCCCGTCGACCTGTACCCTACGTTTTGCGTTGTTGGTCATCAGTTGTGTCTTTGTTCTGTTCATGTTTAGTCCTACATCAAGGCTTGCTGCACTCAAACCTTGAAGCATATGCTCGAGTTCTTCTGCCGTGTTAGAAAATAGAACAATATCGTCGGCGAAACGAAGATTGGTCAGTCGTTTTTCGCCGACAATAATCCCCTGAGTTTCCCAAGTTACTGATAGACTCTTGAACACCTCTTCCAAGGTAGATGTAAACAATTTAGGGGAAAGGGGATCACTCTGCTTCACGCCCTTTTCTATGTTAAAAGATGGACCTGGAGAGTGTAATTTGATTGAGGCTGTACTATTTGCGTAGACCAGTTCCAAGAGCTTAACGTATGTCTCTTCTATCCCTTGCTTGCGAAGAGCTGTAAATATCGCTGAATGAGTGAGACTGTCGAAAGCCTTAGAATAGTCCACGAACGCAAGGTATAAAGGCGTGTGGAACTCATTATGCCTTTCGACTATTTGGTTCAGTGTATATCTTAGTCTTATCATATCAAACGAACACAAGATCTTCTTCTAGATACACTTCTCAATATACACAACGGACATCTTGATCTTCACCTTTTGACCCCCCAGCAGCTGATTCACGAACTACACATGATAGCGGCCAGGAAAAGTAAAGGAGTCTCATTACCAATCAAGGATGTTGAAACGAATATCAAAGACATATACAAACTTATCTATGTCAAGGGACGTGTGACTACATCATATCTACTTTTGGAACTTCACATCCCACTCACAAGTGATGATGATTATCAACTTTATCGAATCATTTCACTTCAAAATCAAATACATCAAGGAAAACTGACGTCACGATCGTGCATCCTACTTCAACACACGTTGCAATCAATCGGCGAAAAAAAACTTATATCTCAGTAAATGAAAATGATCTACATGAATGTGTAGAGTTGAAAAAGAAAGCTATATCTGTAACATAAATTACGCAGTGTACAACTTAAACAACATAATAGCGCCATGCGAAGCGAAATTGCTAGGACAGCAAAGTAACATACACTGTAACGCCGTTCTAAGTCAATGCCGTGACGGTTGGATCAAATTGCATCGAACTAACAGCTGGCTTTACACATGTTGTAATAACTGTGACGTAAATATTATCTGCGATAACAATATTCATTGGGCAACTAATCTGACGTGGATTGGGACCCTGGAGCTAAGAGAAGGGTGTGTGCTCCAAAGGCAAAAATTCTGAGCTTTACGCATACGGCCATTTTGGAAGCAAAATTGATATACCACTTGACATTCCGGATGTAAACAAACAATTGAAGCAACCAATTCATCTCAACTACAGCAAATTTGTCTCGTCCTTAAATCGTAATCACAACGAGACACATAAACAAATTGATGACCAGATAGTCCAACCTAAGAAGAATGAGCACCTGCTTACCAACGACCTATCAACCCATGATGTTCATTAATTTGTGATCCTCTATTTCTTAGTGGGAAGAGCCTTTGCTGCATTCATAGTTGTGGCCTTAAGGCATTACCAGAAACAAAATGAAAGGACACCTAGAACCACAACTAGAAATCCAATAGATGGAGGATATTCACGGACCCTACCGCCGGAACCTGCTATTTCGACAACATTTGAGATGCAAACTAATCCCATTTACACGCAACCAAGCGTTGCACCGAAAAAACCTTCACGTCAATTTAATTTTGATACTAAAGGAACAGAAGCGTCTCAAATATAAAATAAGATCAGCAATTTCTTGCTTTGTAAAGGTTTCTGGATTTCTTACGTTGTATTATCCTTTGTGCTCTTGACAGCATGTACGGTTCACGAACGTACATTTTTGCCTACACTGCGGCCTACTTTTGGTAGGCAGCGCGTGCGTGATTTATTCATTATAGATCAGTGTTTATCGAACGCTCAATCAAGCGCTACCAAAATGTACTTAACAACGTAAGGAATACAAAACCTCTAATCGGAGTGTATTCTTTATATCAATAATAAACAGTTAAATTATCTGTGCATCTTTATCTTCTGATCAACATCAAGCAACTTACCTGGGCTATCGGCCACACATCTTGAAGACCATCGAGTCATCACTAGTATATAATTTTATCTACTCAATCTATTGTGTATGAGTTGGAGCTAACTTACAACTAGCCCTGGACCATACATAATTTGGTCCTTCGTAAGGAAAAGTGAAGTGCTGCGACAGAACCTGTGATAGCGATCGGTGCGTTGGCCTCCCAGAAGCGGGTCTCACCAACTGCATTTAGACTACGCTCAAGAATATTACAGGTGATACTTTCACGCATTTTCTTTGTGAAACCAGCGAAACCTACCAACTGAAGCTAAAATGGTTACTATCGACGATCTTATTCAAAAGCAATTATCGTGTTTTGAAAACATACGTACAATCAAAGTGAATTATGGAAAGGATGGACAGGATCGAAAAACTACAAGCTAAAGCAGGTTGACAAGTTCCGGTACTTGGGGAGTGCTTTATCATCTAAGTGTGACCTCGATGCAGAAGTCAATAGCAGAATAGGTGCTGCAGCAGCAGCATTCGGCAAGCTTGACTCGAAGGTCTTCTGCTCGCACGACCTGAAACTGGGCACCAAAATTGCTGTTTACATGGCAGTCGTGCTGCCCAACATCTTGTACTCGGCCGAAACGTGGACTGTATACCGTCGCCACATCCGCATGCTAGACCGATTTCACCTCAGATGCCTCCGCAAGATCCTTAAAAACCGATGGTCGGATCACGTGCGGAACACTGAAGTGCTGCGTAGAGCCAATGTAGGTGGTATCGAGGTTTACCTTATGCGGCGACAACTTCGGTGGTGCGGTCATGTGTTGCGGATGGCTGAGGAGCGAGTGGCTAAGCGCATATTCTACTCGGAACTTGAGGAGGGCAAGCGAAACCAAGGCGGCCAACTCCTCAGGTATAAAGATGTGCTTGCTTAAGCGGCACATGAAAAAGTGCAACATCAGCCCCTCGAAATGGGAGTGCCAGGCTGCCAAAAGAACTGAGTGGAGATCTATAGTAAAAACCAATATCTCTGATTTCGAAGACAAACGGCGACTAGATCTTGACGCCAAACGCGATGAATTGAAAGCCCGACCACCAGCGGCGATCAATTATAATTATATAGACGGTGTGCTCACATGCCCGCAATGCGCGAGAACCTTTGCAAAAAAGATTGGCTACATAAGCCACATGCGAGCTCACGAACGCCAACAACGGAGAAGAAGCAGTCGCCATGACCGAAATCGGTCGGAGGATATACATATAATCTTATCTACTCAATCTATTGTGAAGGAGTCGGAGCTAACTTACAACTAGCCCTGGACCATACAACATGCAAATATTTACTGATGGTTCAAAGATCGCTAAGAGCCGGTGCAGCCTTTTGTTGCCTTAATAGAAGTAGATATACATCGTGTTTTAAAGTTAATGAGAACGTCTCAATAATGACATTGGAACTTATTGCAATTTCAGAAGCCTTATTGTATGCTATAACTCAAGGATGGAACAAAGTAGTCATCTTTACTTATAGCAAAAGCGCTCTTCAACATTTGGCTCGTTGCACCTCTGGTTGCAGAGGAGTACCGATAGCTTACACAATTCTAGGCAATATCTTTAATGCTGTCAGCGACGGCATGCTGCTGAGATTGCAATGGGTTCCAGCTCATATTGGTTTGAGGGGTAACGAAGAGGCAGATCGCCTAGCAAAATCTGCAGGCATCACTGGTTCAGAATTTAAATATACGCCATATTTTGCGGAATTTCTAGCAAAATTTAGGCTAAAGTGTTTCGAAAGTTGGAAATAATATTTTAATATTAGATCACGCGAGAAAGGCATTTGGTACAGAACTATACAGTGTGAGCCTCTTCGTATACCTTGGTTTGAACATGTAAAAATGAAAAGAAGTTATATAAAAATAGCTTTTCGTCTTCGTTCAGGACACTATCCATCAAAAAAGTTCGCATTTATGATGAAAAAATCAAATTCTCCAAATTGTGAAGCTTGTGGTAAAGTGGATGATGTTCAACACCTTTTAATGGATTGTGCTAAGAACAGAAATCATCGGGAGACATTGATGAGAAGACTTAATGTAAATCCGTTTAAAATTGGATTTTTTCAAAGCATTTTGTCATCACCAACTTCAGACGCAGCGAGGCTAACCTACAATATGGTCACTGCTTGTGGTAAAGTGGATGATGTTCAACACCTTTTAATGGATTGTGCTAAGAACAGAAATCATCGGGAGACATTGATGAGAAGACTTAATGTAAATCCGTTTGAAATTGGATTTTTTCAAAGCATTTTGTCATCACCAACTTCGGACGCAGCGAGGCTAACCTACAATATGGTCACTGCTTCTCATCAGTGACCCTCCCATTTCTATAAGCTTTTTTGTTATTTGTAGTATATAAGGTTATTTTTAATGGGATTGGCATATCCTCAAGGATAAAAATTCCGTAAATAAAATAAAGATAAAAAAAATATAATAACACTTCTCGTCTCACTTGTGCAACGTTGCCGTTCTGCAGTATCGGTTTAAAAGTTCACGGCAAATGTTGCTCATAAATGATTTATATAGATCAACAATACATTATTTTCCTTAAAAAAGAAAGCCGTCACAGGATCAACAACTGCCGTGTCAGTTGGTGTCAAGGTAGTGACTTTATATATATTCTTTATTGTGCATTAACAATACAATAATATTTGTTTAAAAAAAAGTAGTTCACAAAGGTGAGCTTATCTCTATAAAGAGATCTCTTCCAGCCAACCTGTAAAACTAAGTACGAAATAAATACGTGCGGGGACAAGATTGCATACAAAGTAAAAATAAAAATAAAACAACAATATGATAAATAATTAATTGCTAATCCACACTTCCACACTAATATTATAAATGCGAAAGTAACTCTGTCTGTCTGTCTGTCTGTCTGTCTGTCTGCTACGCTTTCACGGCCAAACCGCTGAACCGATCTTCATGAAACTTGGCACAGAGTTTGCTAGCATACCGAGAATGGACATAGGCTACTTTTTATCACCATTCGAGGGTCTGGAGTACAGATGTAGACCACCAGGTGTACCACCAGGAGCCCAGCTAAGCTATTAGAGATACAGGCATGGTTCCAAAACAAAAGTTGTTCAATATGATGGGCCGCTTCTTTTCACAAGGACATTGAGGATCTGGAGTACCTTATGTAGACCACCAGGTGTACCACCAGGAGCCCAGCTAAACTATTAGAGATACAGGCATGGTTCCAAGACAAAAGTTGTTCTGTATGATGGGCCGCTTCTTTTCACAAGGACATCGAGGGTCTGGAGTACAGATGTAGACCACCAGGTGTACCACCAGGAGCCCAGCTAAGCTATTAGAGATACAGGCATGGTTCCAAAACAAAAGTTGTTCAATATGATGGGCCGCTTCTTTTCACAAGGACATTGAGGATCTGGAGTACCTTATGTAGACCACCAGGTGTACCACCAGGAGCCCAGCTAAACTATTAGAGATACAGGCATGGTTCCAAGACAAAAGTTGTTCTGTATGATGGGCCGCTTCTTTTCACAAGGACATCGAGGGTCTGGAGTACAGATGTAGACCACCAGGTGTACCACCAGGAGCCCAGCTAAACTATTAGAGATACAGGCATGGTTACAAAATAAAAGTTGTTCAGTATGATGGGCCGCTTCTTTTCACAAGGACATTGAGGATCTGGAGTACCTTATGTAGACCACCAGGTGTATCGTCAGGAGCCCACCTAAAATATTAAAGATACAGAAATAGACAAAAACGAAAGTTGGCCAGTATGATGGGCTGCTTCTTTTCACAAGGACATAGAGAATCTGGAGTACATTATGTAGACCGCCAGGTGTACCACCAGGAGCCCAGCTAAACTATTAGAGATACAGGCAATACAGGCATGGTTCCAAAACAAAAGTTGTTCTGTATGATGGGCCGCTTCTTTTCACAAGGACATCGAGGGTCTGGAGTACAGATGTAGACCACCAGGTGTACCACCAGGAGCCCAGCTAAACTATTAGAGATACAGGCATGGTTACAAAACAAAAGTTGTTCAGTATAATAGCCCGCTTCTTTTCAAAAGGCATTGAGGATCTGGAGTACCTTATGTAGACCACCAGGTGTACCATCAGGAGCCTGTAGCGACCTCTGGGAGCTACAACAAGAAGCTCACTCAAAGTGGTTCACGAGCAAGCAAGTCGCAACAGAAGTTCCAACATAGCTGCAAGATGGCGCCACGTGACAGAACAAAGAGCCTGAAACGCGGTATCGAAGTGTTTCACCGCGCAACGCATATATACAACTTCCAATTCTATCCAGGCGGACCAGTCGGTCCCCTGGCCACAACACCCGGCCAGGCGGGTAGCTACCCTTTTCCCGACTCCACCTGGAACCCTCCATTCTGCCTATTGGCATCACTCCTGTCACCCGCCAATATTGGTGACCCCTACCTTGGACTTCGCAGCCTTCAACCACGCATCAACTACTACAGCATGCAGCCAACTACTACGTCATCAGCACCCACCGCAGTCACAGCACGGCAGCTTCACTGGTCTTCCATCATCGTCTCGACTCACCGTAGACGTCCCGACTCACCGTGGACATTGGAACCAGCACTGCTTCGCCACGCCTGACTGCATCAACACGCTACATGACGTCATCAGCCCCACTTCGCTCGCTGACAGTATCGACCTCCGGTCTTGAGGGGGAGTACTGTAGCGACCTCTGGGAGCTACAACAAGAAGCTCACTCAAAGTGGTTCACGAGCAAGCAAGTCGCAACAGAAGTTCCAACATAGCTGCAAGATGGCGCCACGTGACAGAACAAAGAGCCTGAAACGCGGTATCGAAGTGTTTCACCGCGCAACGCATATATACAACTTCCAATTCTATCCAGGCGGACCAGTCGGTCTCCTGGCCACAACACCCGGCCAGGCGGGTAGCTACCCTTTTCCCGACTCCACCTGGAACCCTCCATTCTGCCTATTGGCATCACTCCTGTCACCCGCCATAAGCCCACCTAAACTATTAGAGATACAGAAATGGTTCCAAAACGAAAGTTGACCAGTATGATGGGCTGCTTCTTTTCACAAGGACACAGAGGATCTGGAGTACATTATGTAGACCACCAGGTGTATCATCAAGAGCCCAGCTAAACTATAAGAGATACAGGCATGGTTCCAAAACAAAAGTTGTTCAGTATGATGGGCTGCTTCTTTTCACAAGGACATTGAGGATCTGGAGTACCTTATGTAGACCACCAGGTGTACGATCAGGAGCCCACTTGAACTATTAGAGATACAGAAATGGTTCCGAAACAAAAGTTGTTCAGTATGATGGGCCGCTTCTTTTCACAAGGACATAGAGGATCTGGAGTACCTTATGTAGACCACCAGGTGTATCATCAAGAGCCCAGCTAAACTATAAGAGATACAGGCATGGTTCCAAAACAAAAGTTGTTCGGTATGATGGGCCGCTTCTTTTCACAAGGACATAGAGGATCTGGAGTACCTTATGTAGACCACCAGGTGTACCATCAGGAGCCCACCTAAACCTGAACCTGTTTCTACAAAAACTATCTAACGCGGACGAAGTCGCGGGTAAAAGCTAGTAGTCAAATAAATACACATAGCTTAACTAATTGAACTATAAATACAAAACCCAAAATATAAATACATAATATACAAATACAATACAAACAAATACTTACGTAAAAATCAAGGTAGTGAAATGTAGTGCTCTTTCAACCTTCTTTTGAAAGAGGATAAAGAAGGACAGTCCTGGACTGCCTTAGGAAGATTGTTCCAAAGTTGTGTAGCTCGAACGGAAAAGGAGTCAAACAGGAACTTGGTATTGGCTCTAGGACACTCAAGTACCTTTGTGATACAAATGCGCCAAGGCCGGGAATCCGGAGGTAAAAAGTGAAAGCGGGAGCGGAGATACTCGGGTGTGGATGGATCATTGAGGATCTTGTAGAGGATAGACAGGATGTGCACATCACGACGAAGGCGGATAGGGAGCCATTTTAATTGAGCGCGGAATTCAGATACGTGATCATATTATTAATTTTTAACTTTTTTTATTTTTATGAAATAATGACTTGTTTTTATTTATTTATTGACTAAATTATGACTCGATGTTTAAATATGTACCTAATGGATTTAATATTATTATTTTAATTAATTTTGTGAATGTTAGAAGCTTTGGTTTTTACTGTTATTTTTGACATTCTGTTTGACAATAAATGAATTTGAATTTGAATTTGATATTTGCGAAGTCCGAAAATAAACCGAATTGCAAGATTTTGCAGGCGCTCAAGTTTATTCAGCAGCTCCTCTGTCACATCCAAGTAACACACATCAGCATAGTCAAGAGTAGGGAGGAGGAGTGCTTTTCCGTAAGCTTGGGTACTGCGTTACTAGCCGGTGAATAAATGTTAATCAAAAATAAAACGATACCCGCAATAATATCCTAGTAAATTGCGGACAAAGGTGGATCAACATTTAACGCGTATTTCAGCCTGATCAACAACGGCCGAAAGGAGGACGATATATATATTCGTTTATATATGTATGTTTATGTATAGGTATTTATTATACCTTCCTTTATTATATATTTTAGTTTAAAATTTTGATATATTTTCTGTGCACGTCATATGTTGTTCATAGATTATTGTCTTAAATCTTACTACTGATAATTCATGTAATGATTTATGGATACTACATTATTTGGCATTTAAATAGATAAACATTAGTTTTATCATATTGTGATAATTTCCGCTTGAAATGGCTGTCTCTGATTGGTTAGTTCTCTGACAGATTGTGGTTTCTGATTGGTTGGCCAATGGCCAATGAGTAATCGGGTATATAAAAGCCCTAACCGTCACTTCGTAAATCAGATCGGCTAATAGCTAGTGAGTGCGCACGGTGAGCGAGCAACTGCGAAAGTTTGAGGGTAAGAGAAAACTTCCTTTTTGTCGCCTACCCACAGTATTTTCTTGCTGGGGGTAGTCGACTAAAACTTCTTTACCCTCTACCCACTTCGCCACTCCGTGGCTCCGCTATCTCCCATTCGCCCCCATTCCATCCCTGCGGTGCGGCGAGTGGTGGTCTCCGAGCGGCGTACTTCCCGGGACCCACACCCAGTACTTGTTATAGGGTGTGGAACAAATCCCGGTTGGGGAACCGCTGGGAGCGCATCGCTCTCCTCACTTCTATAGTGGGGAAGGAGGGGAAACCCCCCACCTCTACTGCTTTCTTTGGGCCACTTGCCCCCCCCCCCCCCCCCCTGTACTGCCAGTGGCATCTGTTCCCCGAGTCGCGGCGAGCGGCCGCTCCTAGTCGGAGGACCAAGCGGGGCCCACACCGCAGTAACGTTCTGCTGGGTGTGGTTCCCGTTAGGGGAACCGTCGGGAGCGCACCGCTCTCCCCGATTTAATATACTTGGGGGGCAGTTGCCCCTCAGCTGGCTTCGTCGCCTACGGGCAGGGGACACCGGGAGTAACTCCCCGGTGTCCCCAGGTGTGTTTGCTGCGGCGGGGTACAGGTTTCAACCTCGCCGCCGCAGCGGACGTCGTCAACGCGCGCGGGAGGATGGCTCCCCCCCCCGGCGCTAAGACCAAGACCAAGCGCCTGGCGAAGGTGCCGCGGCCCCGGGTGTGGCGCAGGACCGTCACGTCTGACGCGCTCCTGCGGCACCTCGACGCCGTGACGCAGGGAGGAAATCCCGCCCCGCCTCGCCAGGACAAAAGACCCGAATATGACACCCGGACTTCAACGACCCCCGTGACATCAACTCCACGAGGGTCCCCGACCCAGACTCCGACATCGACTCGGGCCTCCACCCCCTTCACCCAAGGAGGGGGGGAGGAGTACTTCTCCCTGAGTGACACGGCCTCCCAAACCGTAACTGACCCTCCTCACCGTCAGACTGGGCTATCCATGCCTAGTCTTGACGCTGACGCAGAGGCCAACGAGGCCCACTTTCAGAAGTGGCTGAGGACGACGGTAACCAAAATCCCGTCGGAGCATTTCGCTCAGGTAGCCCCTTTCCTCGGCCACCCCTTGACCACACATAGACCTGTGCCCCCGACACGAAGCTTCTTCCCGGGTGACCCGCGCGCGCAGCGCCGGGCACCCGACGACTTGAGCCCGCCCCCTCCGGCAAAGATGGTGGCCGCACAGTCCCCCCTCTCGTCGTCACGATCGGGGGACATCACTCTCCGCGTCCCCTCTCCGGCGGGGCGTGGCAAAACACCCCCCTTTCCAGGGAGACAGGGAGCGCGGACGCCTCATACGTCCCCTCCCGCCTCCCAGCATCAACCAAGCCAGGTGCCAGAGGCGATGGAGACACAGCCCTCGTTCGCGGCTGTGCTATCCGGCGGCACCCCGCCCCCACGCACGGCACCTGCTTCACCACGGCGGGATGAAAATTCCCCGCCAGCGAAAAAGACGAACGGCCAGGCCGAGCCCGCTCAGCAGCCCGCTCCGCCCGCGTCCAAAAGGGAGAGATACCCCCCACTAGTGGTGGAGGTACTCCCGGACTGGGCCCGGCACTTCCGTGCCCTCCGGGAGAAGCTCGGACACCCTCCTAACGCCCGACCTTACGGGCGGGGGGTGCGCTTCATCCCGAAGACCGGGGAGGAGTACAGGACCATACAGTCCTACCTGATGGCCCTAGAGAAGGAGACCAAATTGTCTTGGTTCTCCTACTCCCTCCCTGCGGAGCGCAGCCTCAAGGTTGCCATCCGAGGGCTACCGGTGGACACCGACGCAACCCTCATTGAGGCTGAGTTGCGAGAGCTGGGGTACACCCCCGAGTACGTGCGCCCCATCCAGGGGCGTGGCGGACGACCCGGGTGTATTTACTTTGCCCAGCTCGAACGCAACGCTGCAACGATCCCCGGCATATATTCAGTGAACATACTCCTGAATATGCCGGGGATCAAGATAGAGGCCTGGCGGGGCAAGAAGGGACCGGCGCAATGTCACCGGTGCCAACAGTTCCGCCACTCCTCGCACAAGTGCCACCGCAAACTTGCGTGTGTGCGTTGCGGGGAGGAGCACCCGGCCAAGGAATGTCCTAGGCCGAGGGCAGAACCGGCGACTTGCGCCAACTGCGGAGGGCCACATCCCGCTAACTATGTGGCCTGCCCGGCCTTCGTGCGCGAAGCGCGCAATAAGAAGGCTGGAACCGCAGCCCGCACCTCCTCCGGAAAGGCCGGCGCGGCCGAAGTTCGAGCCGCGCCCAAAGGGGAGGCCAACGCTAAGGGGTCGCTCATGGCCAAGGCCAACGACCCAAGGAGCGGCCCCAAGGGCAAAAATAAGCGCAGGAGGAGGCGCAAAGGAAAGGGAGCCAAAGGCCCCTCCTTGCCCCAAATCCCGCCTCGACAGCAGCTGGAGCCAGCGCACATTGATGCTCCTCCAAGGAAGTTCTCCACCTCCGACCGACACCCCGCCCCAATCCAGGGGAAGGGGACGTCGGACGTTAAGGCGGCCTTCGAAGCCGGCAAAAAGTCGGCAACGATGGCCGCCATTGAGGTGCTGACCGAGGTGCTAGGGGCACTGAAAGCGGACCAAGACCCGCTTCCAGTGCTCCTGTCCGGTATGGCAAAGATCCTCAAAGCATAGCAATGCTTGTGTCTTTGAGGATCGTCCACTGGAACGCCGAAGGCCTATCTAAGGTTAAGATAGGCCTTCTTCGTGCCCTCTTGAAGGAGCAGAACGTTGATGTCGCGCTACTTTCAGAGACTCATCTGAAAGGCGCAGACCAACTGAAGATTCCCAACTTCTTCGTTTACCGGCAGGACGAGCTCAGCGACACAGGTCGCGCCTTCCGAGGCCTAGCCGTCCTGGTAAGAAGAAGATTGGTGCACCAGCAGCTGCCACCCTTCACCCATGCTGACCTTCAGTCGGTCTACGCCCTGGGAGTGGAGATCGCTCTCGGTGACGTCCCAACTCGTGTGTTTGCAATTTACAAACCACCGGCGACGCGGTTGGTCCTGGCGGATGTCCAGAAGATTCTGGACTCCCCAGGGCCGACGATAGCCGCCGGGGACTGGAACTGTAAACACATAAGTTGGAACTCCATGCGGACTTATCCGGATGGCAGACGCCTCTTCGATGACGCTGATCCCAGCGGGTACGTGGTTCTGGGGCCGGAGACCCCGACCCACTACCCGCACGACCGCATGAAACTCCCGGATGTCATAGACCTCGCGGTGGTCAAGGGGCTCCGGCCCGATCCCACCGTCGAGACACTAGACTTCCACTCAGGCTTCGACCATCTACCTGTCCTGCTGGTCGTCTCAGACCAGCCAGCAAGGACTAGGCTGCTGCCGCCGAGGCGGAAGTACGACTGGGATAAATTCGGCCGGTTCATGGTCGAAAACACTCCCATGAGACCAAACCCACCACCACCCATGGTCCTTCCCGCCTTTCGGCATAACGGACCGAAACAAGGGGAGACGCGCAAAGACGCAAGTCTCCCCGCAAATTTTTAAATCCCTATAGAGTCTCTATTATCCAGCGGATCGCCACTGCCACCGTTGTGGTAAACGGCACATTTACATCCGACTTCGACGCCCAGCTAGCTGACAACTTAACTGACTAGGTTCAAACTTCCTTTCGCTTGTTGTGCCACTTGTGCGCAAAGGTTTTGAACAATTGAAAGTTTTCCCGGCAGCTAACTAGAGCGTCGTGGTACATTGGTCCAACGTATTGAGGTTTCAGCGACCGCAACATCTCCCTTCGCTCCTCATCGTACAAAGGACACTCCCAGAGGACGTGATCCCGCGTCTCCCGTGGCTCGCCACAGTCACATTCAGCTGTTTGCGACAGCTTCATATCACTGAGACGAGCACGGAAACATCCATGTCCTGTCAGCATCTGTGACACGACATAGTCCGGCTCTATCCAACGACTGCTGCACCTGGTGTGGACGTCTGGGAAGAACGAGAAAAGCTCCCGTCCCTTCTCTCCGGTCTCCCAACGTGTCTGCCACTCGGTCATCGCATCGCGCCATGATCGAGCCTTGAGCAGCTTGCGCTCCTTCTCGGGCATGCTACGTCCCTCCTGCTCGATTCGTCCTTGTCTGAGGACCTCAAGGTCAGCTGGAAATACAGCCGCAAGCACGGGTAAGGCTGCGGTGCTCACCGATCTGTAGGCCTTGGTCAACAGAATTAACGACGGTCTCTGTGTCCGTAGCAGGTTGTTGCTGGCGATCACCAGTGAAGCTCTACGGCACCATACTCCCGCAGCGTAGGTCAGCGTGGCGACGTAGGTGCCAGTGTACAGAGTCCGTAAGGCCCGGTACCTGACGCCCCACGTGGATGCCGAGACGCGCGCCATCTTGCCGAAGCAATTTGACGCGCGTTCGCCGATGGAGCGAGCATGCGGGAAGTAGGACCTCAAAGCATCGACGATCACGCCTAGCAATTTTGCCTCGGCTACGTTCTTGATCGAAGCCCCATCCATGCGGATTATCGGAGGTCTCTGCTACTTGCCCTTGATGGTCATGGTTTGGGATTTCGCAGGCGAGAACCCCAAACGATTTCGGGCACCCCATTCAGAGATGAGGGTCAGCGTACGTTGCGCTTTCGACTCTATCGCGGCGCGCGACGAGGCTTCGATCATGACCGTAACGTCATCAGCGTATGCGACCATACTGACGCCATCTGGCGTTGGCAACCTGAGGATGTCGTCGAGCAGGACGTTCCACAGTGTCGGCCCCAAGACTGATCCCTGTGGGCATCCCATCGTGGACACCTTCCACGACGCCTGGTCTCCGGCAAAAAGTCCTACCCGCCTGCTGGAGAAGTAACTCACCAGCAGACGGTAGATGTTGGGTGGGCAGCCGTGCTGCTTGACTTTGACTAGTATCATAGGCCACCAGGCGTTGTCAAAGGCGCCCGAGATGTCCAAGAACACCAGCTGTACGTACTTTTCCGCGGAATTGTCTATGAAGTCATTGATAGCCCCTAGGGCGGTAGACGTTGACCTCCCGGGTGTGAACCCATGCTGGCGGTCTGAGATTCCGCGGAAAAGGAAGGATGCGCAAGAGATTGTTAGGCGCTCCAAGATCTTACCCAGTACCGAGAGTAGAGTAATCGGTCTGTAGGCCTTGGGATCAGAGGGGGCTTTGCCGTTTCCTTTGGGCAGAACAACTAGTTGGCCGGTCTTCCATACGTCTGGGAAAACGCCTTCCTGCAAGCAACGCGTGTACATGAACAGCATCTCACTGCTGCTAACCTTCCACGCGTGCTTGACTATTCGGGCCGATATTCCATCCATACCTGGTGCAGTGTTTGGGAGTTCCTTAATGATGGTCTCGAGCATCTTGAGATTCGGCAGTCTGGAGTCGTCACCTGATGGAGCACATGCTGCGGCAACGCGTATCGCGCGATGGTAATCGGTGTCTTTTGTAGGGTCGTCGTCCGGACAGAGTGCCGTCAGCAAACCAGACATAGTTCCGTCCGCAGTGGTGGTGTAAGCCTGGATCAGGTCTACACCATGGAGCACATTCATGGGTGGACGCGACCTTCCGGAGGCAGCCCGATAGGCTAACCCCCATGGGTCCTCGTTCCCAGAATCCGCCACCGAGCGAAAATGGTTGATCTCCGCAGCCCGCATAGCATACTTGTACTCACCCCTTTTGGTCCGGAGGATAGCACGTAGATGCTCAGCGAGGGGACTGCGTCGCTTTCTTGCACTCTGCCAATTACGGCGCGCTGCCGCGACTCCCTTACGCAGACGCTCAAGCCCAGGGTTCCACCACTCATAGCCGGAGACACCGTCGTTTTTCCTGATACCGAGGCATTCGTAGGATGTACGCGACACGATGTCGGTGTACTGTCCGCACAACTCATTTGCCGGACGGTCGACCCTGAGGTCTCCCATGCGGAAATTGAGGACTGTGGTGAAATGATCCCAACTAACGCCTCGCTCCCTATACCGAACGACGGGGCTCTGTAGCATTTGGACTGGGGAAGCCTCTCCTCGACATGTAAGCTGAAATGAAATGAGCTGATGGTCGCTCAGACTTACCCCATCATGTACCGTCCACTCAGATCAATCCCATGAGACCAGTCTCAACTCCATCAGATGTCGATGCGTTGGCTAGCGAGTTCGATTCCGCGGTCCAGCGAGCTAAGCAAAGCGCCGTGATGGACGCCCCCACCTCGGGGGCCGCTCCGCCTTTACCACGGCGCATAGCTGACATGCTCGCTGAGAAGCGAAGACTGCGTAAGCAGTATAACTCAACTCGCTGCCCCACCATGAAGTCCCGGCTGAATGCGCTTGCTGAAAAGATCTCGGCAGCGCTGGACGCCGTTTCCGCCGACTCTTGGCAGCAAGCCATAGATACAGCCGGTGAAGATTGGACCGGCATCCATAGACTGTGTTGCCGGCTCTCCGGAAAGGCGATGCCAGTAAGACCTCTCCTCGGTGGGGACGGGCACACCCCGTTTCAAAGCCGAGGATCGAGCAGAAATCTTTGCTGAGTGCCTGGACAGCCAATTCCGGCCGAACCCAGGTGCCGACCACGATGAAGAAGAAGTTTCGCGAAGTCTAGCGGGCTACTTCGCTCAGCCGATTCCTCCTGATGAGGACCCCATCGTCTTCACGCCCGGCCAGGTGCTTCGGGCGTTAAGACGAACCCCCCTCCGAAAGGCACCCGGACCTGATGGCATTACGAATGAGATGCTGCGTCACCTCCCCCCGCGTTCAATCGCAACGGTGACGCGCATCTATAATGGCATCATGCGGACGGGGCACTTTCCGGACGCGTGGAAGCTTGGGCGAGTAATCATGCTCCCCAAGCCCGGGAAGAACACCCTGAAGCCTGAGAGCTATCGGCCAATCACCTTGCTACCAACGATCAGTAAGGTGTTTGAGAAACTTCTTCTGCGTCACATGAGACCCCACATCATGCCTCGCGAGGAGCAATTCGGCTTTCGAGCCGAGCATTCTACGAACCTTCAACTGTCGAGAGTACTGCACGATATGACGGCGGCCCTCAATAAGAGGGAGACCACCGTAGCAGTATTTCTGGATATGGAGAAGGCGTTCGACCGCGTATGGCACCCGGGCTTGGTTTATAAGCTGTCCACATCTACGACTCCTCGGCGAGTCGTTAAGATAGTGGCCACCTTCCTAGAGAATAGGCGCTTCCAGGTGGCAGTGGAAGACGCCCTCTCCCAAGTCCGAAGGATCGCTGCTGGAGTCCCCCAGGGTAGCTGTCTGTCTCCGGTATGCTACGCCAGGTACACGGATGATATCCCGGTTGAGGGCGGCACTAAGCTGGCGCTCTATGCCGATGACGCTGCATTTTTCTCCGTGTCCCTCAACACGAGGCACGCGGCCAGGAAAATGCAGATAGCCTTGGACGCCCTCCCAGCCTGGCTGGCAAAATGGAGACTGACGGTCAACGTGGGGAAGACCCAAGCGATCATCGTGGGGCGTGGTCGAAGAGATCCCCCGAAGCTGAAGCTCCATGGACAAGAGATCGGGTGGTCCGCACAGGCTAAATACCTAGGCGTGACCATAGACCGAAATCTGTCCATGATCCAGCACGTGAAGAATGTGATCGGGCAAGCGGGGGCTGCCACTGCTTTGCTCCGACCCATTCTGCGCTCGAGACTCCCGTTGCGCATGAAACTAGGCGTGTTCAAGGCGTACATCAGACCTCGTCTGACGTACGCCGCTCCGGCATGGTACGCGTTGGTCTCTGAGACCAACCGCCAAAGACTGCGGGCCCAGCAGTCCACGGCGTTGCGAGCCATCGCCGACGCGCCGAGATTCGTCCGCAACGAAGTCATTCGGAGGGACCTAAAAGTCGAGACCTTGGATGAGTTCATCTCCAAGCTCTCGACCGGGATGTTCGCGCGCGCTGACCGGTCAGATTTCGAGCACCTTCGAAATCTGGCCCCGTACCACGCGCGCCCCCCAGACTGGAAACCGTATCCTCGCGAGCTTGCTGTGGTGGAGGAGCTCGCGGAGGATACTTACATACCGGACTGACCTTGGTCGCCGGCTGGTGGTGCGCTGTCACCTTGATAGCGCTCACCAGCCGGCGGCCCCCACTAGACTGACCCCGACCCAACTATGACTCTTGCCGACGGGCCAAGCTCGCCGGCCAAACCGGAAGTAACATTTCGCCGCCAGGCTGGAAGGCACTCACTGGGCCTCCCTGAACAGGGTCCCACCCGGTGGGTGACTCGCCGGCGGTGCACCGGACAAGACTGCGGCCGGTTCTGTCCGGCCGCGCTTCGACCGAAACTTGACTCTTCGGGCCGTGGCGAAGTGTTCCCACACTCACCACGGCCCCCAACCCCGTGACCCGCCCGCTTTCGCGGGCGGCGGCAGAAATTACGCCCAGGAGGCTCCGCCTCGATGGCGTCTCCCCGACGGCCTCACGGCCGTCGAGAAGAAAACTCGGCGGCGTAAATCAGATTCTGTGGAATCGCCGATCAGAGAACAAGTTCCTGGTACAACCAAAGCAAAGTTCTATTCTATAATTTATTAATTACTGTATTACGCTGCTATAATATCCTATTGATTGCTAATAAGCTTAATAAGCTTATTATGGCTGAAACTAGTTTTTATTTTAAAGGACAGTAAAAGTAGAGTGGAGTTTTTGAATTTGTTTAGATGTTATAACTTCTGTCACTTAATTGATTCTTTAACATTCTAGCGTAATGAAATAAAATCTTGTATAGACAACATCTTGACAAATATTTCAAAAGATGCAGTTAAAGCCACAGACATTGATCAAAATGGACTATCCGATGGTAATAGTGCTATTTTGGCAAGAATTGACGTAGAAAATAAACGAGATCGTCAAACGAGATGTATTGAACCAGTAATTTACATACATACACATACACATATCACGCCTTTAATCCCTTGCGGGGTAGGCAGAGCGTAAACGGCCGCAAAAAACGGACATTTACGCCACGTGTGACAAATATTTGAGGGTCACTCGGAAAACTCTGAATCGCCCCAGTGACAGGTTGTCAGCCCATCGCCTACAATAGCAATTCACACCCTCGAGTCCCTTAGTTGCCTCTTACAACTCCCATGGGAAAGAAATGGGGTGATGCTATTCTAAGCCGGCATCACACTAAATATAGTAACGAGAAATATATTAATACTTTCGTAAGTAAACGTTAATATATTTCATACATTTAATTTTTTATGAGTGCAGTTTTTACAGTTTCGGACAATACAAACCTATTCAGGTCAAATCTATGTTGGGGTTCAATGAACTAATAAGTACCTTTCAGAACAGAACACATAGTGGACAGTACCCCTGCCAGCTACGCCGAGGGTCGTGGGTTCGATCCCCACACAGCACAAGTATTTGTAAGTTACTTTTTAAATATTTGTGTTGAGTCTGGGTGTTTTCTATGTATTGTAAGTATTTATGTACAAAAAAATGCAGCATATCAGCTACCTAGTTCCCATAGTACAAGCTTTGCTTAGTTTGGGGCTAGATGGCGCTATGTAAAATGTCTAAGATATTTTATTCAACAAGAATACCTACTGGAAACGGCGTGTTCAAAATTGCCATAAATGTCTGCTAGCCTTTTTGACAATAAAAAATACATTAACTACTTACACCTAAAACTTTCAAGAATGACCGAAAAGGCGCACGGCATCAAGTCACCAAGTCCTTCAGAATAAACACAAGAGTGGGGGATGATTGCACTTTGGAGTGTCAGTCACGAGGGTGCTTGGACGCCATTTCTCTGAACTGACGCACTTTTCTTTTGTCTCCGCCTTAGCTTTAATCATGTCTCAAGACTGTGTCAGTAAAAGCAACGAAGCAAAAGGCCAACATACATGTAGTGTTTGTGTATACAAGCAAACATAGAAACCATTACGTCTCGGGTTCATGGGTAGGCGGGGGGCAGTGACGTGAGAGCCACAGGCGAGGACGGTCGAACTACCCTTGCTACTGGTGACGTAACGAGCCGTCTTCTTCCGTGGTACTTACGAGTACTACATTTATGGCGACGAGCAAAAAGGTCAGTGCAGTGCAGAATAGTACGAATTTTAACCATCACTTCTACAGAATCTCAAAAGAAAAAAATACGAAGAGAAAAGGTTATGTTTTATTTACCTACCCTACGCGCGTGATGAACGTAAACAAACGCTGTTGTTGATTGATATTTCTTTGAGATACTGGAATGGTGACCGAATAACGTACCAGGACGAAACTATATACTTATTTGTAAGCTTTGAAAGTAATTATCATAAATAATGCATGTTTAGAAAAAAATATTGCATGACAATTTTGGATGTAGACATACCGCCATCTATTTCAATAATGTGGTAGGTAAAAGGATATTATAATTACATCTAACTAATTTCACATATGCTAGCACGACTCGAGGAACCTCCGTTGATTTTGTTTTAGTTTCGAAAAAACTTGAGAGATGACATTTTAAGTAAACAGTTTGGTTATACCCTAAATGAACCTTTATTGATTCTACCCCAGTAAGTAAGTGTTTTACTATAACTGCACAGATGGAATGTAGCTAGTTCAGCTATAAAGATACCGAAAGAGACGAATATATAGTCAGAATAATTAAGTCAGATAAATAATTGATACTGACAAATTAGACTACTCAACACAAGTTTTATTAGGTTTTAGGTATACTTACCGCTACGTAGATAGGTACCACAGTGCCTACACTTATACGTCAAACTATAATAAAGCGAAGTAGATTCAGGCAAGGACCATTCAGGTCAATAATCATGAAATAGCATGATGAGTTTTGTATCGTTTTAAGTTTTCTTTAGGTTGAAAATATATAAGCAGGTACAATTGATATTTTGATAGATAGGTTTAAATGATTAGATAGACCTATGTTCCAGGCAATTACCTATGTTCCAGGCAATTGCCTATCAGGACAATGTATGTAATGCATGTACTATATAGTGTTGTTGATAGGCAGTACGGGTCTTCATGAAATTGTTAACCGTGCGTGAATGTGTTGTCGATAGGCAGTATGGGCCTTCATGAAATTGTAAACCGTGCGTGAATGTGTTGTTGATAGGCAGTACGGGTCTTCATGAAATTGTAAACCGTGCGTGAATGGGTTGTGATAGGCAGTACGGGCCTTCCATGAAATTGTAAACCGTGCGTGAATGTGTTGTTGATAGGCAGTACGGGCCTTCATGAAATTGTAAACCGTGCGTGAATGGGTTGTGATAGGCAGTACGGGCCTTCATGAAATTGTAAACCGTGCGTGAATGTGTTGTTGATAGGCAGTACGGGCCCTCATGAAATTGTAAACCGTGCGTGAATGTGTTGTTGATAGGCAGTACGGGCCTTCATGAAATAGTAAACCGTGCGCGAATGAGTTGTTGATAGGCAGTACGGGCCCTCATGAAGTTGTTAACCGTATGTGAAAGTGTTTGTTAGCAGTACGAGCCTTGTTTGAGTTACAAATCGTAATACATCGTAGTACATTTATAGTTGCGTTAATTGTAGGCAGTGTGGACCTGACACCTCAAATATAATATATCTAGTATTAGTTTTGTTGCTATAGCTGGTTTTGTATTGGTTCCAGGTAGCCACAAATAAGTACTCGAAAATCGAAACATGGCAAATCTACTGCCACCTCCTGAAAAACTAGACCTCAATGGCGAAAACGCCACGATTGCTTTGCGTTGGGAACGGTGGAAAAGATCGTTTAATATTTATATTGATGCTACAGAAACAAAGGGAGCTGAGAAAAAAAGAGCAACATTGTTGTTATTAGGTGGACCTGATCTGCAAGAGATTGTTTACAATCTACCCGGAGCATACGTCGTTAATCCTGCGGAAGGAGATGTGTTTCAAACGGCAATTGAAAAACTTGACGGATACTTTCTTCCAAAGGAAAACAAGATCTATGAAAGACACTTATTTCGCCAGGTAAAACAAGAGGAGGGTGAAAAATTCGAAAAATTTGTCGTGCGACTTAGAAATCAAGCTGCTAAGTGTAAATTCACAAGTACAGATGAACATCTTATCGATCAAGTTGTTGAAAAGTGCTTATCATCGGAGCTACGTAAAAAGATTTTGACTTTAGGTGATGAAGTTACACTAGATAAAATCATAACTGAGGCGAACACACTGGAAGCAGTAGGACATCAGTTAGAAGGATATGGGCCCAATAAGACTACAAATGCTGATGTCAATGCTGTTCGTAATCGTCCAGTCAAACCAGGACTACGCAAAGCAGGAAACAATAAATGTGGTAGGTGTGGTTATGCAGCACACACATCCCCAAATCAAGAATGTCCAGCAAAAAAGAAAAAATGTCATGCTTGTGAAAAAGTAGGACACTTTAGAGCATTGTGCAGATCTAGACCTCAAAAACGAAAAATAGATAACAAACCAGATGACGAGATTAAAAATAAAAGAAATAAGAATGAAAAAGAAATTAATTCTATAGATGAAGAGACTACAACTGAATATATTTTTAATATGAATGATGATGAAACCATTGAATGTATTGTAGGGGGAGTAAAGTCAAAATTGCTAATTGATTCAGGTTCCAAACACAATCTCATTACTGCTAACACTTGGGATACCTTGAAACAGCAAGGAGCGAAGGTGGCTCACCAAACTAAAGGGTCAGATAAAACTTTCTACCCTTACGGAAGTAAAACACCTCTGGATGTAAAAGGTTCGTTTGAAACTGTTATTGAAACGAATGGAAATTCTGAAAAAGCGGTGTTTTATGTCATTAATGAAGGAACCAGAGACTTATTAGGAAAAGAAACTGCAATCAAATTAAAAGTATTAAAAATAGGTATTGATGTGCATGAGATTTCACAGTCACTTAAACCGTTCCCGAAATTCAAGGATGTCATCGTTGAAATACCGATTGACGAAACTTGCAAACCTGTGTCGCAGCCTTATCGGAGAATACCAATACCCATTGAAAAGAAAGTAGAATGTAAAATTCAGGAATTACTAGACACCGACATCATTGAAGAGGTACACGGACCCTCCAAATGGATATCGCCTGTAGTACCTATACTAAAAGATAATGATGATTTACGTTTGTGTATAGACATGAGGCGTGCCAATTCGGCAATATTGAGAGAAAATCATCCATTACCCTGCATGGACAACCTGTTACCCAAGATTAAGAAGGCTCAGTATTTTTCGAAATTGGACATTAAAAATGCTTTCTATCAGGTGGAAATACATCCTAACTCGAGACATGTGACGACATTCATAACGTCTAAAGGGCTTTATCGATACAAACGCCTAATGTTTGGTATCACTTGCGCGCCAGAGCTCTTTCAAAAAATATTGGAAAGGATGTTGACGGGGTTGGATGGAGTCATTAATTTTATTGATGATATCTTAGTTTATGGCGAGGACGAACAGCAACACGATGAACGACTATCAAGAGTTTTACAGACTCTTAAAGACAACAATGTGTTACTTAACGAAACTAAGTGCGTATACAAGGTACAATCAATAAATTTTCTCGGACATCAATTGACGCCAAATGGGGCAAAGCCTCTGAAGAAGTATATGACAAGCATTACCAATTTTCGCGTCCCAAAAACGATCGAAGAGCTTCAAAGCTTTTTAGGATTAGTTAATTATATCAATAAATGGCTACCCAACCTTGCGACGATGACAGAACCTTTAAAGGCATTGTTAAGACAGAAAAATGCAAAAAAAGCGAGCATAGAAGACCTGTGGAAGGATGAGCAAGATAAAGCATTTCGTCAATGCAAACAAGCACTATCTTCTGTTCCAACTTTGGGATATTATGATGTTGATGACGAAACTCAAGTCATTGCCGATGCCAGTCCCGTTGGATTAGGAGCCATTCTGATTCAAACCGATAAGAGAGGCCCAAGAATAATTGCCTATGGGAACCGAACACTGACAGAGCTTGAAAGAAAATATAGCCAGACGGAGAAAGAAGCACTAGCGCTTGTTTGGGCTGTCGAGCACTTCAGTATATTTTTGTTTGGCAAGCAATTCGATCTTGTAACGGACCACAAACCCTTGGAATTTCTATTCGGCCCAAAGTCAAAACCATGTGCGCGTGTGGAACGTTGGGTGTTACGGCTGCAAACCTATCGGTTTAATATTAAATACAAACCCGGAAAAGTCAACATCGCTGACCCCTTGTCTCGACTATGTACCTACTCCGAAGTCACATCAGGCAGTATTGAAGATTACGTCCATCACATAGTTGAACAGGCTCGTCCCCGCGCAGTTTCCATGCGAGCTATCATCAAATCTTCTGAAAACGACCCAGAAATAAAAAATGTCAAACGCGGGATATATAATAAAGATTGGGATGACTCAGTAAAAGGATTTAAGATTTTTGAATCAGAACTTTGTTTCTATGACAACATTCTGTTGAGAGGTAGTCGGATAGTCATACCTAAAGAATTAAGGAAAACCGTCCTAGATGCCGCTCATGAAGGCCACCCGGGGATAGTCGCCATGAAAAGTCGATTAAGATCGAAGGTTTGGTGGCCACACATCGATAAGGATGCGGAACTAATCGTGAAGCATTGTAAAGGATGTACTCTCGTAGGGTTACCAATTCCTTCAGTACCTATGAAACGACGGGAGCTTCCTGCTGCTCCCTGGGTGGATGTCGCGTTGGATCTCCTAGGACCTTTACCTAACAGTGAATACCTACTAGTAGTCATAGATTACTACAGTAGATACAAAGAAATAAAATTCACTAAAGTGATAACGAGTGCACAGATCATCAAATTATTAAAAGAAATGTTTAGTCGACTGGGTTATCCTACCTCCATCACAGCAGACAATGGTCGTCAATTCGTAAGCGATGAGTTTAAGAAATATTGCGAATCGTGCAATATAAAGCTTTTTAACACCATTCCTTACTGGCCACAGCAAAACGGGGAGGTAGAGCGGCAAAACCGTGACATCTTAAAGCGGTTAAAAATAAGTCAACTGCAAAAAGAAGACCTGAAAGAAAGTGTTTGGGATTACCTAATGATGTACAACTCGACCCCGCATACGGTGACTGGAAAAACACCTGCTGAACTATTTTTTAGGAGACAGAACAAGGACAAAATCCCTTCTTTGTTGTATAATGAGCATAGAGAAGATGATTTAGATGTTAGAGACAAGGATGCAATACACAAGGAAAAAGGCAAGGAATATGGGGACAGAAAGAGAAAAGCTGAAGAGTGTACACTTACAGAAGGTGATAAAGTTTATATTAAAGACATGGAAAGACACAATAAGCTATCGGCAAACTTTAAAGCAACTCCACATATTGTAGAAGGAACAAAAGGTGGAGACGTACAATTGAGGAATGAAGAAACTGGCCAACAACTAAGACGGAATGTTATACATTTAAAAAGAATAGAAGGAGAATGGAAGGTTCAGAACGAAGACGAAGAGAATAATCAAGGGTAGTTCGACCGTCCTCGCCTGTGGCTCTCACGTCACTGTCCCCCGCCTACCCATGAACCCGAGACGTAATGGTTTCTATGTTTGCTTGTATACACAAACACTACATCCCTTTCTTATCATTATTTTCTGAAAGGTATATTAACAACCGCAAGTCCATAATCAAAACAGATTTTTATTAATTTATGCCAATAGGTAATTAACATTACAAATCACCCTAGATTAGGTACATAACAAATCCAAAATCACTATTGATAACTTTAAAATATTGAAGTTAACAATAGTGATTTTGGATTTGTTATGTACCTAATCTAGGGTGATTTGTAATGTTAATTACCTATTGGCATAAATTAATAACAAATCCAAAATCACTATTGATAACTTTAAAATATTGAAGTTAACAATAGTGATTTTGGATTTGTTATGTACCTAATCTAGGGTGATTTGTAATGTTAATTACCTATTGGCATAAATTAATAAAAATCTGTTTTGATTATGGACTTGCGGTTGTTAATATACCTTTCAGAAAATAATGATAAGAAAGGGATGTAGTGTTTGTGTATACAAGCAAACATAGAAACCATTACGTCTCGGGTTCATGGGTAGGCGGGGGGCAGTGACGTGAGAGCCACAGGCGAGGACGGTCGAACTACCCTTGCTACTGGTGACGTAACGAGCCGTCTTCTTCCGTGGTACTTACGAGTACTACAATACATATATCACGACTATATCACTTACGGAGTAGACAGAGCGTGAACAACCGTAAAACAAATGTTTACGCCACGTCTGACAAACATTTAAAGGGTCATTCGGAAAAGTGTGTATAACCATTACAAAGTGACAACCACATCATTTTTTACAATACACATAACCCTCAAGTCCCTTAGTCGCCACTTATGATAGTCACGGGAAGGAAATAGGTTGATGCTATCCTGAACCGACATCACACGACAACACGAAGAATTATAAACGCAAATCATATTAAGTCATTTTTGTAGTATGTTTTTAATATACATAAATCATGAGAAAATACCCTGCATGAAGGCGTTTACATAGACGATTATTTTAAGAATTAGAATATGAATATGGTCAACTTGCATTTGAATTTGGGATTCAAACTCACAATTTTTAACGGAAAGTGCGTTTTTTTGTCATGAATAGCATTATAAGAGCCAATATTATAATTTAAAGTTTAAAGAATATCAATCAAACTAAAACTACGTCTCGCAGGGTTACTGTCTTACACACATAGATACATATATAACACCTATATTCCTTGCGGGTTAGGCAGAACGTAAACGGCCGTAAAAGCGTACAATTACACCATCTCAGATAAACAGTTGAGGGTCATTCAGAGAATGGTGTATCACCAAAGTGACAGGTTGTTGATTTTACTGACTTAGTAAAAAAAAACGTGCACTGCCGTGCTTTCAAATATTTGCGACGCAAACAATACAAGAAGACGGCTCCAAAACAAATGACTGTAGTGATTAATGGAAGAGAGAAATAACTTTGTTCATTCCTTTCTTTTGTCCGATTGATTGCAGATAATTCCGACTTCCGAAATAAATAGGACAGAAAATTGCCTTTAGTACTGTACCGGGCTATAGGGCACAGACTAATAAATCAGGTTAGACTATGAAACGAATCGTTCGTGTGACTTAAAGATCTGTGTAGGGTATTGAATGTAGTAAGTATCTTCCATAAAATTAAATGACAGCTGTTTTAAGTCAATTTAATAATCACAACACAACAATTGTCAATTTAATTATCATAACAGATCACATTGAGTATTCACAAGAAAGATTCTTCCGTGCTTCGGAGGGCAAGTTAATCCTTCGATCCCAGTTGCTATCTATGTTTCTTAGACGGCGGTCGTTTCACAACAATGTCCTACTACTAGTATTAGGCGATTGAAAAACTCTGACACCAAGGTTGAAAAGGCCGTTTGTCGACTCGGTGTCCCACACAAAAAGAAAGAACAAGAATAGTTTACTGCTAGAGGTGCGCCTCTCCCTTTTGGATGGTTTTTATTTTCGATGCTCGGCAGGCGTATGGTAGCAAAAAATTGTTCTGAATGTTAAAAATGATCTAAATTTAAAAATTCTTCTTTTTGCAAAAAAAAGGACTATTTTATAAAATATTTTATCTACAGATTGGTCAATGCTAGGGATTAACGGATTTCTTAAAACGTTCAAAAATATATTTGACAACAGTTTCAGGAGAGTTAAGAGGAAGATAAACTTAAGAAAGAGTAGAAAGCTCAGGTGGGTCACTAAAGGAATAAAGGTGTCTAGTAAAATGAAGCATGTTTTATCTTGTTTAGATAAAACGCACAATGATGGAACAATTTACAATTATCGTGCTACGTACACTCGGTTATATAAAAGAGTCATTAGAAATGCCAAATGTGTAACTGTTCAGACTAAAATAAGGGAAGCTAAAAATTCAACTCGGGAAATATGGGGTGTAGTGAATAAGTACACTAATAAGAAGTCAAAAAATTACAGAGAAAAGCTGATGCTGAAGGTAGATACTAGAGTTATAGATAATTCAAAAGAAATCACTGACTTGTTTAGTACTACATTCGATCATACTTGCAAGATGGATTCGGGACAGTTACATGAATCACTGACATTATTGTGTGACTGCATTAAACCTGTAGAAAATGTTATGTACTTAAATTCAACAAACATAACCGAAGTTCCTAACTAAGGTTATTAAAGAAATGGCTAGTAAGGAATCATCTGTATTTGATGACATTCATGTATCCATTATCAAGGAAAGTATTGAATTCTTGTCAGAACCCCTTACATATTTTTTTTAACTTGTGCCTCCAGCAAAGTATCTTTCCTGGGCAACTTAAGATTGCTAAAATAGTTCCCATATTCAAAAAAGGTAGCAAACTAGATCCTAAGAACTATAGGCCTATTTCGTTGCTCCCTGCTTTATAAAAGGTACTGGAGAAGCTGTTTAAGGCTCGATTGCGAAGTCATTTGAATTCTGAGAATATCCTGCACTGTAGACAGTTTGGCTATCAAAAAGGTATAGAACATTGAATACCAAATTTTAAAACACTTCCTGTGTTAGGTATACAATTATTGAAAATTTGCAAAATTTTCAAGCGCGAGTAGGAAAATTTTGCAAGTGTTCAATAATGGTATAGAACATGTCAGGCTATAGACGCGTTGGTAGATAATGTCATAGAGGCAATAAATGATAGGAAAAAGGTCTGTTTTTAGATCTTAGCTCAGCCTTCGATACTGTTGATCATAAAATTTTAATAAAAAAGCTGGAAAACCAAGCTCTAAAAATATTTAAATTATATCTGGACAATAGGCAGCAGTTTGTTGAGGTAAAACATATTGTAGATGAAACTGAAGAAGTATACAATTCCAAGATAGTAAACAGCAAACGAGACGTACCTCAGGGTTCTGTACTGGGCCCAATCCTCTTTATATTATTTATAAACGACCTAATACACTATGTTTCCAGAAAAAATCCAGATAATAAGTTGGTTATTTTTGCTGATGACACCAATGCAGTTATAAGTAGTGATAATGTATTGGATTTAAGTTTCAAAGTCTATCAAGCTCTAGACACTTTTCGGAAGTGGTTTCAATGTAACAACTTGAAGATAAATTCTAACAAAACTAATATCTTATTATTCAAAACAACGGCGCGTAACAAAGATTACCTAACCGTTGTAGCTGATGGGTGTCACATACGGAATGTTGATGACGTTAAGTTTCTGGGAATCCACATAGGGACATTTTTAAATTGGAAACCAGAGCTGACTGCTATCGAAAAATCGATAAATTCTTCCTGCTACGCACTTCGCAGTTTAAAAGATGAACTTACTATTGATCAATTGAAAATGGTTTACTGTGCTCTAATTGAATCAAAATTTCGTGACAGCATAAAACTTTGGGGTAGTAGCTACGAATACAATTTAAATAAAGCCTTCGTAGCTCAAAAGAGAGCCATACGTACCATAGTCAGAATTCCACCAATGGAATCTTGTAAAGACCACTTCAAGAGATTGGGAATACTCACTGTTCCCAGTCTATATATCTTGGTTTTACTTACAGATACAGTTAAAAATATTATATTATTCGAGACCGATGAAGAAAAAGGCAAATTAAATTGACCACATGGCGAAAAGATCTTAAAAATATCATACAGCCAGGCAGCAGTTGTAGCAACTGATTATGATATTATATATACATGATATTATATCAGTTTTAATTTGTCCAATCGATTTTTGAATTGATTTTTGTTTTTTGCAGACACCACATCTTCCGGTAGTTTATTCCATGCCTCCACCACCCTATTGCTCAGAAAGTGCTTGCGAGGATTGTTGTGTGCTCTTGTCTTGGTAAACTTTAGTGAGGGCCCCGTAAGTTGGGATTTCCAGTACGATGAAACAAACTGTCAAAGTCTTGCAGGTCGTAATGACCGTATCATAACATATTTAAGACAAGATTCAAAGCGATGCTTCTGGAAAGGTGCTGCTATTCCTCAGACGACTTATAAATGTAAATTATAAAATTATAGTAGGGTAAACTATCTAAGGAGAGAAATGACCAAGACCAGTGGTTATGTTTTTACCTTTTATTCAAGAAACTTATCCTCTAATCACTTATTTACAAACAAAGTGTCATTCAACGACCAATTCTAATATTAAGAAAACGCAAAGATAAAGGTTAATGTTATAACTGACTACCCGAATAAGCAAAACGATTGGAATGCTAGGAAATACAAAGTAAACATCACAGCGGGTGCTGATTCGAGTAACGCGTACGGCTAAACTAAGCAAAATATGAAAGTGCGAAGCGAATGAAAGTGATAGTTTAATTAAAGCAAGAACTAAAGAGTAAAAGCGAATATTATACAGTTTTGGAATGTATGCGAAAAGCGTCATGAAAATGCAATAATTAACGAAAATGCAAATAATGCTTGATCCGTGTTGGATGGATGCAATGCACGCAATGGATACAAACACTTAAGCAAACTAGTTTATATAACTAACGTAAATGCGGAAAGCTGTTTGTTCCGTGTTACGGAAGCAAACACTAGGAAACCTAACTAATAACTATAACGCTAAGCTACAAGTTAAGTACGGTACAATCTATAAGGACGGGATGATCCGTTTTACGGATGCAGGCCGTACCAATAAATTGTACTAGGCGCGTTCAGTTCGTTCTACTTCGTGTTCCGTGTTACGGAAGCGCGGCGCGGCGCGAAATGAACTGCCGACTGGATGTCCGGGTTTTCTTCTCGACGGCCGTGAGGCCGTCGGGGAGACGCCATCGAGGCGGAGCCTCCTGGGCGTAATATCTGCCGCCGCCCGCGAAAGCGGTTGGTCACGGGGTTGGGGGCCGTGGTGAGTGTGGGAACACTTCGCCACGGCCCGAAGAGTCAAGTTTCGGTCGAAGCGCGGCCGGACAGAACCGGCCGCAGTCTTGTCCGGTGCACCGCCGGCGAGTCACCCACCGGGTGGGACCCTGTTCAGGGAGGCCCAGTGAGTGCGGCGAAATGTTACTTCCGGTTTGGCCGGCGAGCTTGGCCCGGAACGGGCCCGCTCAGCCGGCAAGAGTCAGAGTTGGGTCGGGGTCAGTCTAGTGGGGGCCGCCGACTGGTGAGCGCTATCAAGGTGACAGCGCACCACCAGCCGGCGACCAAGGTCAGTCCGGTATGTAAGTATTCTCCGCGAGCTCCTCCACCACAGCGAGCTCGCGAGGATACGGTTTCCAGTCAGGGGGGTGCGCGTGGTACGGGGCCAGATTTTGAAGGTGCCGAAATCTGACCGGTCAGCGCGCGCGAACATCCCGGTCGAGAGCTTGGAGACGAACTCATCCAAGGTCTCGACTTTCAGGTCCCTCCGAATGACTTCGTTGCTGACGAATCTCGGCGCGTCGGCGATGGCTCGCAACGCCTTGGACTGCTGGGCCCGCAGTCTTTGGCGGTTGGTCTCAGAGACCAACGCGTACGTCAGACGAGTTCTGATGTACGCCTTGAACACGCCTAGCTTCATGCGCAACGGGAGTCTCGAGCGCACAATGGGTCGGAGCAAAGCAGTGGCAGCCCCCGCTTGCCCGATCACATTCTTCACGTGCTGGACCATGGACAGGTTTCGGTTTATGGTCACGCCTAGGTATTTAGCCTGTGCGGACCACCCGATCTCTTGTCCATGGAGCTTCAGCTTCAGGGGGATCTCTTCGACCACGCCCCACGATGATCGCTTGGGTCTTCCCCACGTTAACCGTCAGTCTCCATTTTGCCAGCCAGGCTGGGAGGGCGTCCAAAGCTATCTGCATTTTCCTGGCCGCGTGCCTCGTGTTGAGGGACACGGAGAAAAATGCAGCGTCATCGGCATAGAGCGCCAGCTTAGTGCCGCCTTCAACCGGGATATCATCCGTGTACCTAGCGTAGCATACCAGAGACAGACAGCTACCCTGGGGGACTCCAGCAGCGATCCTTCGGACTTGGGAGAGGGCGTCTTCCACTGTCACCTGGAAGCGCCTATTCTCTAGGAAGGTGGCCACGATCTTAACGACTCGCCGAGGAGTCGTAGATGTGGACAGCTTATAAACCAAGCCCGGGTGCCATACGCGGTCGAACGCCTTCTCCATATCCAGAAATACTGCTACGGTGGTCTCCCTCTTATTGAGGGCCGCCGTCATATCGTGCAGTACTCTCGACAGTTGAAGGGTCGTAGAATGCTCGGCTCGAAAGCCGAATTGCTCCTCGCGAGGCATGATGTGGGGTCTCATGTGACGCAGAAGAAGTTTCTCAAACACCTTACTGATCGTTGGTAGCAAGGTGATTGGCCGATAGCTCTCAGGCTTCAGGGTGTTCTTCCCGTGCTTGGGGAGCATGATTACTCGCCCAAGCTTCCACGCGTCCGGAAAGTGCCCCGTCCGCATGATGCCATTATAGATGCGCGTCACCGTTGCGATTGAACGCGGGGGGAGGTGACGCAGCATCTCATTCGTAATGCCATCAGGTCCGGGTGCCTTTCGGAGGGGGGTTCGTCTTAACGCCCGAAGCACCTGGCCGGGCGTGAAGACGATGGGGTCCTCATCAGGAGGGATCGGCTGAGCGAAGTAGCCCGCTAGACTTCGCGAAACTTCTTCTTCGTCGTGGTCGGCACCTGGGTTCGGCCGGAATTGGCTGTCCAGGCACTCAGCAAAGATTTCTGCTCGATCCTCGGCTTTGAAACGGGGCTGCCCGTCCCCACCGAGGAGAGGTCTTACTGGCATCGCCTTTCCGGAGAGCCGGCGACACAGTCTATGGATGCCGGTCCAATCTTCACCGGCTGTATCTATGGCTTGCTGCCAAGAGTCGGCGGAAACGGCGTCCAGCGCTGCCGAGATCTTCTCAGCAAGCGCATTCAGCCGGGACTTCATGGTGGGGCAGCGAGTTGAGTTATAGTGCTTACGCAGTCTTCGCTTCTCAGCGAGCATGTCAGCTATGCGCCGTGGTAAAGGCGGAGCGGCCCCCGAGGTGGGGGCGTCCATCACGGCGCTTTGCTTAGCTCGCTGGACCGCGGAATCGAACTCGCTAGCCAACGCATCGACATCTGATGGAGTTGAGACTGGTCTCATGGGAGTGTTTTCAACCATGAACCGGCCGAATTTATCCCAGTCGTTCTTCCGCCTCGGCGGCAGCAGCCTAGTCCTTGCTGGCTGGTCTGAGACGACCAGCAGGACAGGTAGATGGTAGTGAAAGTCTAGTGTCTCGACGGTGGGATCGGGCCGGAGCCCCTTGACCACCGCGAGGTCTATGACATCCGGGAGTTTCATGCGGTCGTGCGGGTAGTGGGTCGGGGTCTCCGGCCCCAGAACCACGTACCCGCTGGGATCAGCGTCATCGAAGAGGCGTCTGCCATCCGGATAAGTCCGCATGGAGTTCCAACTTATGTGTTTACAGTTCCAGTCCCCGGCGGCTATCGTCGGCCCTGGGGAGTCCAGAATCTTCTGGACATCCGCCAGGACCAACCGCGTCGCCGGTGGTTTGTAAACTGCAAACACACGAGTTGGGACGTCACCGAGAGCGATCTCCACTCCCAGGGCGTAGACCGACTGAAGGTCAGCATGGGTGAAGGGTGGCAGCTGCTGGTGCACCAATCTTCTTCTTACCAGGACGGCTAGGCCTCGGAAGGCGCGACCTGTGTCGCTGAGCTCGTCCTGCCGGTAAACGATGAAGTTGGGTATCTTCAGTTGGTCTGCGCCTTTCAGATGAGTCTCTGAAAGTAGCGCGTCGACTGGAGACCGGCGGTCGGCCTTTTATATGCTTGCGGCGACCGGTACATGATGACGTAGACGGCGCACGCTCGACGTGTAGTCCTGCGGTTGCTAGGTAGGAGCGCGTAGTTGTGTTGCCGTGTTACAAAATGCCGTAACCAAATCTTGACACTTTGACTACTTGGCTCTTCATAATGCACGAATTTATTTGATTTTACTTATATTGATGTTATTTTATTTTATTTGTCTATTATTTTTATTAAATTTTTTATGTCATATAAGTTTAATTTAGGTTATCTTTATAGTTTGACATGTTGTTGTTATACCTCTAGTATCAATGTAATTTAAACACAATTGTTGGCGCTGACATAGACCACGGCATTGGCAGGCGATGGGCGCGTACAATAAACTCTCTGCGTTTGGTTGCGTGCAACAAAAGCGTCGGTTGTAGCAGCATGCCTGCAAATAAAGCGCGACTACCTGCCCCCACACTCCCCACCGCGCGGACTGTCAGTGGCGTGGGTCGATCTTGAGTGACGTCAGGGGAGGTTTGGTGGGGTTCTCCGGGGGCCGAGCGCTCACTTCTGGTTTAGACGCGCTTCAAGTTACACGGACTAGTAAAATCCCTGTCGGATCGGAATATATTTTGAGAAATAATTGGTGACACATTTAATTTAATTTAGATTACAATTATGGTTATTTAAAATTTGCGTTATAGCCTTAAGCTATAGTATTGGTGGCTTATTCAAATAAAGTGATTATTTTAGTAACAGTGTGGTTTGATTTCAGTGTAATATTACACAATGTATATTGTTCATGAATAAATGTCTTGAATCTTGAATTATTATTAGCCTTCAGCTTATTTATGTTTATTTCGTTCTATTTTATTATCTCGTTACCAATTTGAAAAGATGCTATGCCAGAGGTGTTTCTTAGCCAGGTTCTTCTCCCTGGTAGCACATTGCTGAACCTAGTGAACATATTGGTAGATTCATGTGTTAGGTTTGCCAGACACATGATTAAATCAAATCAGTATGTTATTATTTTGTATGTTTTAATTATAAGACTACCTGCCCGAATAAATAATTTGAAATAAGATAAAAAAACCATTCGTTTCTATCCTGACACTTAAGAACAACCTTTAAAATTTATTCTAAAGCTTTATTTTCACAAATAGCAATATAAAACACATAAATTATATCTATCCACTTTTTTGAAATCGAACACATGCAAATATGAACTGTAATTACTGTTGATACAATGTTGTTTACCGCATTGTACGTACAGTCTCTCTGGTCCAGCCTGGTTTTAGCCCGTTAGTATTAATACTGTCTTAGCCACCGGTCCGGGCTAGTGTCGTCGTGTCTGTGAATGTGTGTCTTAACATGAATCATTTTATTAGGCCAGGCCATTAGAAATCACTTTAGGTCTGACAGGATTTATGTTATGAGGTCAAGTATCAATCGATTTTACGACTCAAATTGAATTCAATCGAAGAATGAACTGAGACAAGTTGTTAATATGAAATTATGTGCATAATCGCACTCTTAATTAAATAACGGCCTAATCCAAAAACACAAATTTTTAGTTATCGATGAAAAACGTTTGTTGAATACACAGAATAATTTTTAAATGGCTGTAGAATTAAAAGTAAAAGGCAAACGATGAAACTTGAACCACCTCACTAATCCTAAGAATATGTTCTTTTAAATGCATTAAAATTTACAAAAATATTCACATCCATTAATTAAAAAAAGTTTATTATTTGTAACCCTTTAGAATTGTGTCATTATTTCATTAAAAATCTGAAAGAAATATTGACCTAAGTTAAAATCGGTCTTTGCTTTACCAAATCAAACATGAAGATCTCCGACTCATTTTAAATTGAGTCACTATTTTACTAAAAATCTAAAAGAATAAACAATTTATTTAAAAATAAGTCTATAACTTAAACATGCGACTCAAATTCATATCGCGATATAGCGACTAGCAAATGGTCAACTGAACACAGTCCTATTAAAATTAAACTATTAACATAATTTTTTCTTCTGTCATTCATATGGGACACCGAGTCGACAAATGACCCAATAAACCCTTTGATTAAACGTATTTAAACGTAACTTAAATGCGCCGCGGTCGCTATAAATGGTGCGGTGGCTGTTCTCATCGCAACGGAGACGGCTTCTACAAGAAAAATTAAGTGAAATGAGAAAATTAAACTAAAAGATACATATAAAGTACGCTAGTGTGGTTTGGTCGGCAGCACTTCTACCCGATGTTACTTATTAGTTGCTAGCGTTCAGATGCTCTCTTCTATTCTGATTTCCACTTTCCTCACGCTGCTGTCTGCTTCGTGATACGTAGCGATGGCTCGCCCTCGTGGCCAGGTGTCAGGTGTTTTATAGAAGAGTGTTGTTCACGATCTGCACGATGTTGTTGACTTTTATTGCGGCTTGATGTGGGGCTCCATCAATCCATATAAATATTGAGTATTTGGGTGAAATATACATCGGCAAGGCACTGCGACGTTCTTTATGTGTTTTTCTCGATGAGGTCATGATTATCAAAGGGACGATAAGCGAGTTGTGTACGAGGACACTCAGTAGTACCGAAGTGATTGTGCGTAATGACTTTGGCTTGTTTAAGTTGATGGAGTTGTGCGTTAGAGGTTTGCTGTTGACCATAAACTTCTTTTCAGTGATCAGAGTGTGGAGTATTTCTTTTTGAAAGTGAACGCCCGGTAGTGAGCTGCACAAGACTGTCTTAACACTCCTAGGCTTTTCCAGGCCCTGACATTAAGAGGCTGTGAAACACAAGCTATTATTTTGATCGTAGCTGTCTTCTGTATTATACTGTCGATATCTCGGTGGAGTTCTTTGGCGGTTTCTTGTAGTTCGGTGGATATTGGACCAATTTTTTTCCATGTGATGGAGCGCCAGGCCTAGTGAGCGATGCGGCGATCCCAAAAAATACACGGCATGCGTGCTGAGCCACATGAATAGCGTGACGATAAGGGACTCAAAATAGACTTATATGAAAGTGCGTAATGACGTTGCTCCAGACGAGGGGTGGGTGGTATACTGTGGCAAACTGCGGTGGAGACGTCTTACTTATTTTGCAAGAAAAGTAGCGGTGAAGCGTGAAACGCGTCGTCAGTCACAGGCATAGCCACAGATTACAATAATAATTAACAAGCTCAGCGTTCGCTTATATCACTGATGTTCGTGTCGGGGTTCGCGTGATGAAGCTGTCGGTGTAACATCCGCTTGAATAGGGGTGCCACACGATTGCCGTCGATGACTGTGGTCGCTTATTCTTCTAGAGCTAGTTCTATGGTAGATGCATCATTCAGTTTCGTATTTCAATTTCAATCAATTCGATGACCTCGTCGATCCTAAATGGCAAGTAGGCGGAGTCGGGCTTCTATAAGCGGAAACGAATAGTACTTCTTGTATTTCTTGTGTCTTATTAGTTCGCTGATGGGCCGGGCTTACCATTATAGACAAATGACAATGCTGGTTTTGAAAAAGTTTTCGATTGACTGTAGAACGTGGTAAACTCTGGCCTTGGAAAATCGATCAGGATCGAATTGAGGAGTGCTTTGCTGAGTGAGAAATAGGTTACGTCCTTTCTCGCCCGTGTTTGGCTCAGGATGTTTCAGGTGCGGGCTTCTCGGTGGGCTTTGTTGGAATAGCGGATAATGACACTACCGATATCGTAAGTCAAATTTGTCGCAAACTTTTCGGGCGTCATCGGTGACTTTGAATTTAGTTGGTATCTGTCGTTTTGTGATATTACCAATACTCCGTGCGAAACGTATGGATCTCAACAACCTGCACCGTCTTTTAACAAGGTGAGCACAGTGTGACTATCTGTCTTACGGAGAACGGCTTGCGGCATACTCTTTGATGACGGTGGCAGCCATGTTACTTCGCACGATAATGGCGTCATGACAAGCGACGTGCTGATTTGGCCGTCTAGTCGACGAAAACGTGTTCTTAGTAGAAGATTTATTGTGTAACTGTAGTGAAGGTGGCACCTTCATGTCGTATACTAATTTTTTCAAGTTTCCCTCCCTACCCATTCAGTCTGCAATGTGACATGATTTTAATCCATCTGCTGCTCCTGTTAGTACTCACTAATTTGACTTGTGATGTGATGGACGAGGTAAATTTGAGTGGTTTAAGAGATAAATGGCGGTATTCAGAGCTTTTCTTTGTAGAACGTTACACTTCGAAAACGATAGACGTGTGAGGTAGTGACTCAAGGCGAGCTCTACGGTATGCGGCTGGAGATGAGACCGAGTTGGTACACATTTAGCCTTGGTTTTATCGTCGAGTTTGACGGCAGCAATCGAGGTGCCGATGATTCCAACTATGGTTCAATATGATTTTTTTTCAGTCGGAGGATTAAATTAATGTACTAAAAATATAGAAAATCCGTTGAATTTCAAGAGAAGTAAAACGTTAAACCTATTTGTAAATAGCGTTCGGTACAAAACCTCAAGATTAAGATACAAGTAAATACGTTAAATCATGTTATGATATCAGTCGAATACAGGTCAAATTTGAAATAATACCGAAGTCATTTCATTATTTTTTGTTAAAACAAAGACTAAACTAAAAATGTTACCAGAAATTTTCATCATTAGAAATACAACAAAGACCTAATTTTAGTTAAGTCATATAAATAACAAAATTTTCAAAACGATACAGTCTTATCTCCAAATGGGTCTGTGAGCTTTTCCAACATTTTCGTAAAATACAGACCTAATTTAAAATGAGTCAAGCAAACATCGCAGGTATTTTGTAAAACAAAGACCAAACACTAAATCGGTCATTCTTTTATAAAAACTTTTCAATTACACTCGCCTCAACTTTTGATAAAACAACGGCTCATTTCTAAATCAGTCGTCTTTTCACAAAAACGTTGCATGCAGCCGCAGACGCAAGACTAAATCGGTCATTATTTGACTGAAGAGATAGGAATTCGGAGCGGGAAAGATAAAGACTCATCTTTTTTGAACCTTATTATGTAAGAGATATGGTTGTTTTTTTAAGTCTATGTTGTGGGCCCTGCTCTAATAAGTCAGTTTTTCACAAAAACTCATTTTGGCCAAATTTTGATTTAAGTCGTTATTTTACTAAGATATGCAACAGATTTTATTGCATTATTCATTTATTATTTATATAATTTTTAATGGTGTTATGGAATTAAAAAAAAACAAGAATATTTAAATAAATAATTATAATAATAATATTGTTGTATGTGGGTAGTCTTGTGTTGATTTCTACCTAATTTCAAACTTAAAGGTTATGTTGTGTACTGATTTTGACTACGATTAAAAACATGTGCTCCTGCTGAAATTGGCGATTATTTATTGAAAAGCCTCAAACCCAATAGTGGCGACGCGGTAAAAACGTGAAATATGGCAGTCGCGAACGTGACAAGTATTGTTCTGCCTGGAAAGTTCGAGCCCAACAAGGATAAATGGCAAAACTACCGTGAACAACTTTTCTTCGCGTTAGAAGCGGCTGGGCCATTAGAAAGTGCACAGAAAAGAGCATTGTTCCTGTCGCAGTGTGGGAAAGAAACATTTTCCTTGATTGTGTCACTGTTATCTCCAAGAAAACCGAGTGAAGTGCCATTTGATGACATCATCGTAACTCTGAACAAGTTCTTTACACCAGTTCCACATCCGATTCTGGAGACGAAAAAGTTCTACGCAAGGAAACAGAGTGCCGGCGAGTCGATTACAAGTTTCGTGGCGGCATTGCACGATATAAGTTCAAGATGTGATTTTGCAGACTTGCACCGGCGTATTGCGGAACAATTGATACTTGGAATGCGTGATGATAGTGTTAGAAAAGAACTACTACGGATGAAGCTTTGTGATGTTTCATACGACACGATCGTCCAGAGAGCGCTAAACATAGAGGCAATGCAACAGGAAATAAAAGCCGGAAATTCAACGGAATATCAGCAAGGTGTCGTTCAGAAAGATTCGAGCGAGCCAATGGAGGTGAACAAAATCAGTGCCACCACCAGTGCCAGGCAACGAAACGCCAAGCCGTGTGAACATTGTGCGAAAAGACATTCGTCAGCATGTAGGTTTCGAAACGCGATCTGTCACAGCTGTCAAATTCGAGGCCACATAAAGGCGGCATGTAAACAAACAAAATCACGTGTAAATGTTTGTTTCGAGTGTGAATCAAAAACTGATAGTCAGTCTGGCACAAGCGAGGACAATTTTGGAGTATACAGCGTAAGCGCCGCTGCAAGAGCGCTGCCAGTGAAACCTTACATAGTAGAAGTAAAAGTTAACGGTATCCCGATTACAATGCAAATCGATTCGGGTTCCGCCAATGCTATTCTTCCGCACAGCGTGTACCTGCTCCATCGAGAGGCGTTCACAGGTGAACTGAGACCCTGTGACAGAAACTTAATCACATGGACAAGCGACAGACTGGCAATAAAAGGCGAGATTGATGTCGACGTTGAGTTTCAAGATCGCAAAGGAAAGTTACCATTGGTAGTGTGCTGTGGCAATGGACCAGCGCTCATGGGACGTGCGTGATTTGATGCACTTGGAATAGAGGTGCAAATTGTGAACTCTGTCACTGAAGAGAAAGCTGCTAAAAGTTTCCCTCAGTTATTTAATGGTGAAATGGATGATTACAAAGGACCATTGGTGCATATAACTTTGAAGAAAGATGCGAAACCGGTGTTCATGCGTGCACGTCCAGTTGCTTTTCCACTAAGAGAGTCTGTGAATGATGAACTGAAGAGGATGATTAAAAATGGTATAATTACTCCAGTGAAGCACTCAAAGTGGGCTACTCCAATAACCAATCCACTGAAACCAGATGGCAAAGTGAGAATATGCGGAGACTACAGATTTTCAGTCAATGCATCATGTGAAGCAGACAGCTATCCTTTACCTACGGCAAATGAAGCATTTTTCCAACTATCTGGAGGGAAATATTTCACCAAGCTGGACTTACAGCATGCTTATAATCAGGTAAAGGTAGATGAAGAAACAGCAGAGCTCCTGACACTAAATACACCACTGGGGTTGATGAGGATGAATCGGTTGGCTTTTGGGGTCCATGCGGCACCAGGAATATTTCAAAGGCTAATGGCATCTACCCTGGCTGGCATTGAAGGTGTGGCTTGCTTGTTAGATGATGTGGTTGTTTGTGGAGCAACAATGACTGAACATGATGAAAGGTTACAGCAAGTCCTATAGCGGTTTGATGAATTGGGCCTAAAATTGAATAAAAAGAAATGTGTTTTTGCGGCACAGAGAGTTTCATTTCTTGGTTATGAGATTGATGAAAATGGAGTCTACCCATTAAAAGAGAAAGTTGAAGAGATCAAAGAGAAACCAGCACCCAAGGACAAGAGAAGTTTGAAAGCATTTCTGGGGTTGTACAACTTCTATGAAAGATTTATTAAAGATAAGACAACAACTCTACAGCCCCTATACAGATTGCTTAAAGAGAAAGTCAAGTGGCAATGGGGCCAAGCTGAGCAAAAAGCATTTGATGATGCAAAGAAACTACTTACTTCAGACTTGACCTTGACACACTACAGCCTTGAGAGGGAGCTCCTATTGCTATGTGATGCCAGTGATTATGGAGTTGGTGCGGTGCTGGTACATAAAATGCCTGATGACACTGAAAGGCCTGTAATGATGAGCTCTAGGACCTTACAAGATCATGAGAGGAGATATGCCCAGATTGATAAGGAGGCATTAGCAATCATGTTTGGATTGAAGAAATTCAGACAATATCTGATGGGACGAAGATTTGGTATTTGTACAGACCACAAACCTTTATTAGGAATATTCGGACGAGACAAACCAATTCCAGAACTGATTTCTCCAAGGATGCTAAGATGGGCATTGACCCTTAATACTTTTGATTATGACCTTCAATATAGACCTGGAAAGGAATTGGGAAATGCAGACTGTTTGAGCCGATGGCCAACTCCTTGTAAAGAATTAGATAGAAATGATTGGGATGAAGATAACTTTCTACTACAGACTGATGTACTGGGAATCAACTCAAAACTGATTGCTAAAGAGACAAATAAAGACTTGGTCCTGAGTAAAGTTAAAAATTATTTACTTCATGGTTGGCCAAGTAAGGTGGATGACAACATCTTACCATTTCAGAGACGAAAAGATAGTCTTTCATTGAACAAAGAATGCATATTGTGGGCCAATAGAGTGATTATTCCAGTTTCATTGCAGAAGAAAGTCTTGAAAGTATTACATGAAGGTCACTGTGGAATAGTGCAAACAAAGATGATGGCTAGGGCCTACTTATGGTTTCCTACATTAGATACTGACATTGAAAGTATGATATCAGCATGTGATGCATGCCAGTTGAACAGGAATAATCCAACAGTTACACAGCATGAGTGGACAGCAGAAACTAAGCCATGGGCTAGAATTCATTGTGACTTCATGGGACCATTCATGGGCAAAACATTTTTGGTGGTTGTGGATGCATACTCGAAATGGCCAATTATGGAAATAGTGTCATCTATGACAAGTGCAAATGTAATATCAATTTTGCGACGAATTTTTGCTGATAATGGCTTGCCAGAGACATTGGTATCAGATAATGGTCTGGCATTTACAAGCAAAGAATTCCAAGAGTTCATGCAAAAGAATAATATCAAACATATTACTGGAGCCCCATACCACCCAGCAACAAATGGGCAAGCAGAGAGGACTATTCAAACACTTAAAAATAAATTGAAAAAGCAGCCTGCTAATGCGTCTTGGTCAGAGCGAGTAGGGAGAGTCCTATTTCATATGCGTACTGTACCAAGCACAGTGACTGGGAAGACCCCAGCTGAGTTGTTATGTGGAAGGAAATTCAGGACTGCTTTGTCACAACTACACCCGGATTTGGATATAAGCTTGGATTTAGAGAAGGAGAAGGGAGAAGGTGAAAAAGTAAAAAAGTTCAATAAAGATGACAATGTTTTATTCAGAGTTTATAATTGCAATGAAAAGTGGAAGCGAGGCATGGTAGAAAGCATGATTGCACCAAGCTTGTACACAGTGCGTGGGTCAGATGGAGTGATCCACCGCCGCCATGTTGACCAGCTGTTGCGTTCAAGACCACCTGGAGACACAGAAGCACAAGCATACAGGCAACATGCAAGTGAATTGAACAGTGATGATGAGGACAATGATTCAGTGATTGTGCCGCCCCCTGAAGATTGGGCTGAAATTATAGGAGTTAGTAATGGTGCTAGCAGTGTGTAAATGAATATAGAAGAGGTTATGATTTGTGTCCAAAAGTGATTAATATCAATAGTCTGTGTTAGTTTGTCAAAGCCTTAATTGTAACTTAAAGGGGAGGTGTTGTATGTGGGTAGTCTTGTGTTGATTTCTACCTAATGTCAAACTTAAAGGTTATGTTGTGTACTGATTTTGACTACGATTAAAAACATGTGCTCCTGCTGAAATTGGCGATTATTTATTGAAAAGCCTCAAACCCAATAAATATTATTTAGAGTGTGCTTCAGAGATCATCTCCGCGCCACTAGAAATGCAACCGTCGCACACAATATTGCGCTTCACCTTGGCAGTGAGAGAACCCGAACCGGAAGCCTCTGGAATTCGAAGTGCCGTATACGAAAAGGACAGAAGGTGAAACCACTCGTCAACACGATTCGTTTCCAAGCAACTACGAATCAACGAGTACAGCTTAGCGGCTGCCAAGGATCTTGCGCCCTTCGGAATATGACGCAGGACTCACTTCGATTTTTTAAAATTTATAAGGTTCTCCAAAGAGCAGCTCAAGGTGGGGTCTGGAGCAGGAGTTGCTGATACAGGGGACGGTGCCTGAGAAGCTAGCACAGCGGTTGAAGCCTGCGATAGCGACCGTTTTTCTTTATGTTTATGCCCTATATGGATGCTAAAACCTCGCTGTGTAAACTGTTTGGACGAGCTGGGGTAGTACGGACACGTTAACATAACTGAACTCATTATAATATATTAATAACAATTACTTTCTTATACCAAATGCACATAGCTTACCACTAGGTAGGTAAATAAAAGCTTATCAAAACGCAGTAGGTACTGAAGTTACAATTATAAATACCTACACTTACAATGGAAAACAACAAAAAGTAACGGATCAGAAAAAAAAAACAGTACATAAGCATTCAAATGAAAATGTCTAGGTGCCTTCTGTAACGTAAGGACTATGCGTAAGGATACACAAATATGTCCAAGTTAAATCGTTAAAATTCAATACTACAAGTCAAAATTAAATAGCCATATATATACTATTGTATATGAAAAGTCTACACACTGCCTTAAAAATTAATCGGAGCAATGTATTGGTCTACACAGACAATGCTGGACTGGAAGCAATTAAGAACTATGTTGTTAATTAACCGGACGAAGGACAATTGGCTGCTAAGCGCACGTTATGTGTTTAGTAACATAGGTTCCATAGTAAAAGTTACATAGGCTCCATAGTAAAAGTTATTCAGTGTCATGGTCAGAACGCACACTGTCAAAGCAAGTGGGAGCGTTGGAAGTAGAAGGCCTCGACAAACCTACCTGTACCAAATTGGGGACGTTTTAAAGAAATGTCAGGTCAAGAGTACCCTAAACCGACGAACTTGCATGAAAAGTATAGTCTCTGCCTACCCCTCCGGGAAAGAGGCGTAATTCATGTGTATGTATGTATGTTTGTGTGAATGTGTTAATCAACTTCTTGTTATATGAAGTTTTTATCTTTTTATAACTGAAAAATTTTATACGAATGGGAGTTTTTCTATTGACAGTTCCGTTGGTAGTTCTGAATTTCAAACCAGAGGGCGCTGTGCTAAGTTGAAATTATGACATTTTGATTTGAGTGTTGTTGACGCTCAGTTGTAAACACATGATATTTTTTACTTTGGATCAGTTTGGATGGTCCTTGGTTGGTTTCAACAACGAACATGAGTAAATGCGTTCTCGATAATTGTAATAACTTATCTCGCCATTTCCTAGCACGCGATGTAACATTAAGGGAAAAGTGGATCGAAGCACTGAAACTTGACGAAAACGTTACTCGTATATGTCCCTTATCCAAGATATATGCTCAGCGCACTTCAAACCAGACGATTTCATCCACTCTTCACCATGTAAGTACTTATCTACCTAAATTGAAGTGTTTGCAACTTTGTACCAAGGCTTTCCAAGTAAGTTTTATGTACCTGAACTAAAACCAAATTTCTTTATTTCTAGATGGTATCAGTCAGAAAAGACTGAAAAAATTTGCGGTCCCGTCAATATTAGATGGTTCTAAGCACAAGGAGCAGACACTTTCTACATTACTTATAGATTTCTGTAAGGAACAAGATGAGCAGCTGCTAACTCATAGGAACATTGATAAAACAAAGTGTTTAAAAACTTACTGTAGACCAGGTTTGTTTTATATTTGTTCAAGTATTTGTTTTCTAGTTAAAAATTCAAGCTACTATGCTACTATAGTATTTTTTGTTTCGTTGCAGTTTTGCCGACCACTTTTGTACATGAACTACCTTTTGAAAATTGTGATTACTGTGAAAGCGAACAAGATCCTTTGGCATCAGTTAGTAATAACACTCTTTACACTAGTGTAAAATATCCAGATTGCCTTTATGAAATAGAAATAGAAACTAGCAGTACAGGATTGGAGCGATCACAAATATCAGCACAAAATAATAGAGATTCAGAATCTCTGCAAATAAACAAAGCAGTTCAAACAGAAATAATCTATGAAGGCTTTAGTATTTATAAAATTAAAGTAAGCCAAAAGAAATACATCTATGTACAGGCCTCGACTCTTTTCAACAGTTTCAAGTAGTATTTATTTCTCTTGGCCAATGTGCGTACCACTTAAATTACTTCTATGAAACTATACCAGATATGGATCCATGGGATCAGTTATGATGATTTTATTTATTTATTTACCGTTTATTGTACATAAAAACATTACAAGAGAAACACATACAAAGAATAACGACACAACAGGACAGCTTATTTCTACTAAGAAATTTCTTCCAGCTGACCTACGCAAAGTGAGACTTTATAAGATAGGCGGATTAGGCGTGCACAATAGAATATAATAAGATAAAATAAACCTACACACGAATAGATTAAATATACCTAAATAAACTTATAATAAAAAAAAAAAAAAAACTTATACTTATATTTGTAAATATACCTACTTACACATACATATATATAGTGAAAGATAGTATTCTTTTACTCTCTTCTTAAATACAGCGATGGAAGAGCTGTCACGAACAGTATGTGGTAGTGTATTCCATAGCCTGACCGCATGCACAGTGAAGGAATATGAGTAGAAGTCAGTGCGATGGTGAGGAATAGCCAGAACAGTTCTAATATTTGGGCGACATGGTTGGTCCTGAGGACGTGAGAAATTAAAGCGCTCACGCAAATATTTAGGGGCACATGGGTTAGCTAGAACATTAAAAAGTAAGCAGAGTATACGACTATTCCTGCGAAACCGGATCGGGAACCACTTGAGCTTTTTACGGAACTCGGAAACATGATCGTATTTACGGAGTCCGAAGACATACCGTATACACAAGTTTTGAAGACGCTCAAGCTTATTCAACAACTCCTCTGTGATATCTGGGAAACAAGTGTCGGCGTAGTCCAGAATCGGGAATAGAAGTGATTGTACTAATGAGATTTTCGTTTTCAAGGGCAAAAAACTTTGAAGACGCTTCAAGGAGTGGAACGAGTAGTGATAGTAGATTTTGTACAAACATAAAACATATGAAGAGTTAGCAATGTTATTTCAAACCAATGTCAAGCAAATCTACAATATATTTATAACATGGATAAGGTTTATGTCTTTACAGTGGAAAAAAGTTGATTTATGGGCTGATAAAGATATAGTTCAGTCCAGTATGCCGTTTGATATACAGGGTTATTTTTGAGTCAGTGCGCAAACTTATACCATGATATCAGAATCGTTAATAGGACATTTTAGGCAATTAAAAAAATATGTTTTATTTTTATAATTTTTTTATTTTTGTCTGCCCCATAAAAAATAAATCATGAACACACTACTTTTCAATCGGGGGTGCGTGAAAATGGCAACAGCGCTCGCGCAGCGCACCCTTCAGTCAGTTTCAGTTCTCGCTTTGATTCCGTCGCGGGCGGGCGCGCACCTGTGTGACACTACTTTTCCCGCCGATCCCGAATTGATTTCGCGGTGTCGAATTTTACGTTTCGCGAGTTTTACGAAATGGTGCGTTCGTACTTTTTAAGTGGGGAAAATACCCGAGCACCCCAATGAATGTACGCGGACGAAAGTTTACCTCGACTGCGTAATGCTGGCGTTGTGGACCCTCATGTACCGAACCCAATAACATTCCTCAACGTTATGCAGCGGCTGTTGGATCACGGGTAGTTTACTGTAAGTAACTGTTAATTAAACGACTATTGTACTTAGCTACCTACTGCCTACCTAGTGTTCTAGGTAAACTTTTCATTTTGACGGTCCTAAGCCCGTAAAAGTATGAAGGGAAAATTGGAATCATCTTTTTAAAGGCTCAGCTACACAAGACCGGCGCGTGATAGCCGCGTTCCGGCCATACGATTTTTTCATGAATGCCCGATCAAATCACACCCTGTTATTTTTGTGTGAGTAGACCGTTTTAAATCTTTATTCCTAAATAACCACTCAAGGTTAGTTCACACTGACGTAGTAGCAACATTTTAGTGGCCTAATCAACTTTGACTGTCATACTTTACTGAATTTTTCGCTCCACTCTCATAAGCGCACAAAATTGCCGTTTACTTTACTTTAAATGCAGTTGTACTTTAAGGATAATTCGGTTAAAAACATTGAAGGGCAGGCACGCGCAATACGAGCTACCTCATATCATCAGTGTACGTACATAAAGCTTTCTAGCAGTGCAGATGAATTTCCCGCCACGCCGTTATGTATACAGTATTCTAACTTCATACAAACGGACGGCGCGCGAGCTATACCTACGCGCTCGGATCTCGGCATGCGCTCGGCATGCTAGCAGTCGCGGGTGAGGCGGGTGTGCCGCAGTGACGAATGGACGGTGTGCAGGTTTTAAATCAGTAACCGCACGAATTTTCACTCGAAATAAGTACAAATAGTATTTATAGTTACAAGTAGAATATATTGTGCTCTTTTGGTTGCATGAATTCCTCAATAACGCACCCAGAGTAATATAACTTTTTTTAGATTACCTGGAAACTCTGAAAGGTAGGTAAGCCTATAAATTAAATTTACGTACTATTAGGTTAGTAGGTACCTACTACGTAATTTGTGGCTTTTGTCTAAATAGATAGGTATTTCCCTGTATTTCCTTTTTATACAACCGTGTTATAGGTTTGACGCATCTGCAGGTCGGGGTATTAATTTTTTTTATTTATGTGGTTATTTCTTAATTAATAAATAGAATAGATTGAAGGATAGTGATTACCAGGAGTGAACTGGGCGACAGTGACAGCCCCATCACATGCTTACGTACCGCGCGGCAGTAGGCACTTATTTCAAGGACACGGCCGAGTTACAATACTGTATAGATAGTATTACCGTGGCGCCGGCGTCAGATTTCTTCTAAAAATTGAACAGTAGGCGCCACTATGTCTGGCGTTGTAAGACGCGGTGACTAATCGCGACGTTGTCAAACCATCACAACCTCTGTTGTATGCAGGTTGTGTAGGCTTTTTAGGTACTATCAGCAACGGCTCCAGTTGCCATTAAAGTCTTAGCTGGTTATTTTTAAAGAATATTAGAAAAACCTTTGAATGTTGATCTTTTAAAATGGGTTGATACCCATTCTTTTCTGGTTATTCTTGTTAACTGTAAGAAAAACCATTCTAAGTTGATCACGTAGTTGGTTACTCGAGGTGCTGTACAATCCCGAGTTACCGTTATGGATTAAACATTTACATGTCTTGCTTATGCTAGTAGTAGCTGCTAATTCTTAACCAAACAGGGAAAAATCCAACTACCTGATTAACAAAATAATCTTGTCTCTCCGCATAAACTAGAAACAGGTACCATCAAATCAAGAGACCAACTTTCAAACCACTACACCTCGGAGGCAGTTTAAGTGTAGGTACTTGTCAGATAGGTACTTAGTTGTTGTAGGTATCACCCGCACGCACCCCGGTACCAATAGCGGTCATTAACGTGGACTGGTCATTGACCTGTGCTGTAGGTAGAAGCTAGAACACAGTCAGCTGATAGGTATAACTGGGCCGCGCGCGACGTTGCCAAACCGAAAGACAGCTAGTGAACCTAATAGGGTGATCCACACTTACGTACGATCCTAGGATAAGTTTAAGTGCGATTATTTTATTTTTTTTGTTCTAAGTCAGGTGTAAAAAATAAATACATATTTTCTAAAATTTGATAACCATTACGTATGTTGAAGCTGCGCATTGACTAAAAAATAATCCTGTATATGATATGTATCCATCTACCCGGGTTATTCTAGATGCCACCGAATGCCCAGTGAAAAAACCAAAACTACCATTAGCACAACAGATAACCTTTTCCACATATAAAAATAGAAATACCATCAAATTCATGATTGGTATAACTCCAAGCGGTATGGTGAGCTATGTTTCTCCCAGCTATGGAGGATCAACTACAGACAGACACATTATAGAAAGAAGTGAAATCCTAGATAGATTTAACTATGGAGATGAAATTATGGTTGACAAAGGAATAAACATTCAAGATATACTTGTGTCAAAAGGAGTAAAAGTTAATATGCCAGCTTTCTTCAGAAAAGGAAACCAAATACAATCAGCAACCCTCACATCTAACCGGAAAGTGGCCAGTAAAAGAGTACATGTGGAAAGAGTGATTAGACTGTTAAAAACATATAAAGTCTTGACTCAACCCATGAACCAGACAGAAACCATACTATCAAGTGACATTGCATATGTGTGTTCCATGTTAGTGAACTTCAGAAATGGTATTGTTAACAATAATGCATGAACATACTTGCCTTTGCGTCATAGGTTGAGTCATTTTTGTTTGTTTAAGACATGTGTATTAATACTCATTTTCATTTGGTGCTCTCTGAACAATCCATACTAATATTATCAATCCGAGACTTTGTTGAATGTTTGTTCTCTTTATGCACAAATAGCTTGATGGATTCGGACAAAATTTGGTACACAAATAGAGACCTGAAATAACACTAGGCCACTAGTCTCATCATTATTTAATTATTGGTCCTCAGAAAGCACAAATTGTTCCATTTATGTACCTACCTACTATTACTTTAAGCATACTAAATTGTTGTTATTATAAATAAAACAATGTTATAATGTCTAAATAACCTTTATTTATTTGTTTAAATTCTTTTATTATATAGATATTTATTACAATACTCGCTTAAAAAATAATTTTCATAGAAATATTTCAACTTTTCTTTCACTTCTTCAATAAATTTTTCGTCTCTTTTAATATATAAAATTTGAAAATCAGTTATTGTATAGATACAAAAATACGCCAGTGTTCTTTTCGAGCACAGCATTTGCCCCTGAACTTCATAAAAATGATTATGGTTTTTATGCAATTTTTAATTCACCCGTTTTGTCGCAAAGATAAATATATTCAACCGTTTCTGGAGAGATATACTTATTTTTGGCAGTGAATGGGCATTTTACCGCTAAAACGGCATCCTCTCCCACCAATCCATCAGGTGTACTGCCTACAAACTGAATATCCTCATTTATATTTATTAATAATATTCTTTATTGCACAAACAATACACAGAAAAATAAAAAATGTACAATTTTTGTCGCAAAGGCGAGCTTATCTCTAAAGAAGAGATCTCTTCCAGCCAACCCATGTCTTGTGAGAGAAGTTAAACTTTTGGGGCAAATAGGCAATACGAAATAAATTTAACAAAATAAATGAATATATAACTCTGAAAAATATTTTAACATGCATACAAGTAATATATATAAACTTACATGAATAAATAAACAAATTTACATAAATACTATAAAAATACATAAATATTTAAGGTTGTTGAGAAATGAAGTGTTCTTTTACTCGCTTTTTAAATACGGAAATAGATGGGCTTTCCTGTACAGTCTTAGGAAGATCATTCCAGAGCTGTGCAGCTTTAACGGAAAAAGAGTTAAAAAGAAATCTAGTATTCGCTCTTGGACACTCCAGCACCTTAGTGATGCAGTCGCGCCTAGGGCGGGGATCAGGGGGAAGGAAGTGGAAACGGGAGCGGAGATAGTCGGGAGTGGCAGGATTGTGAAGGATGTTATAGAGAGTGGATAGGATGTGCACATCGCGGCGAAGGCGAATTGGAAGCCACTTAAGCTGAGCACGAAATTCTGAGACATGATCGAACTTACGAAGACCGAAAATAAATCTAATAGCCAAGTTTCGTAGTCGCTCAAGCTTATTGAGTAATTCTTCCGTCGCATCCAGATAACATACATCAGCATAATGTGGGTTTACACGACTTACTTGTTGTAAATTTGGTAGAGAGTTTTATCTCTCGACGTTTCGACTGCTTACGGCAGCCTTCTTCACGGAGGTTGACAGATCACATACGCCCGCCCGTCAGCTGTGATTGCCGAACACTGCGGGCCGCGGCTCGCTGCGCTCGCGCCGAGATGGCGGGTGGCGCTGCAGTGGCCGCAGTTAGTGGTTCTTGCGGTGGTTGCGGTTGACTTGTAGAGTCTATCATCAAAAAGTCCGAACAAAATACACTAACCACATCATCACTTTTCACCTGGTTTACTGCCGCCGCCGGTGATACTGTTTTTAGCACTGGCTTCCATGACGGCGATAACGACCAACCACTATCTCTGTTAAAATTCGGATGACGGCTTATTTCTATAGCTTCCCGAACTTTGCGTGGTACAAAAGACCTTTCCCTAGCCAGAATAGCTGTCTTGTCGAAACGAATATAGTGGTTGGTGTCCGAATTCAGCGAGTGTTCTGCTACCACCGACGTCAAAGTGTTACAGTTCTTTACGCTCCGTATGTGCTCTGCAATTCTTGTAGACACATGCCGCTGTGTTTCGCCGATATAGCTCTTACCACACTCACAAGGTATAGAGTAAACACCAGGTCCAGACAGGGGCTCCTTATCTTTCGGCAACCTTAGCCAGTGTTTTACTTGAGTATGGGGTCGGAAAATAGTCTTTATGTTGTATTTACGACTCAGTAAGAAGGCAATTTTATCCGTCACACCTTTTATGTACGGAAGATAAGTAGGACGTCTTTCTACAGTCTGTGGTCTCTTTTTGCTAGAAGAATTTGCGATACGCCAACTCTGATTCCACTTATACCCATTACACTCTAGCACCTCTCTGACATGGTTTAGCTCTAGGTTTAACTCTATGAACTCAGGATCGCATAGACGGAGCGCCCTGTTAATGAGAGAGCGGGGGACCGAGGAGAGATGTTGTGGGTGATGATGCGACTCTGCCCTTAGATATCTATCGGTGTGCGTCGGTTTTCTATACACAGTATGTTGTAATCTTCCGTCGCTACCTCTCATTACCAGAACATCCAAGAATGGTAGAGTGCCATTAGAGATATTATTGCTAGTTTGGAAGATGCTGTAATAAAGAACAGAGTCCCAGCAAGCGACGCCGAGTGCCTGAGACAAGATGTGGCGTCTATGCTCCGTAAGTCCAAGCTACCTAAACCTAACCTATCAAAGCAAGAAATTCATGCCTTACACCGTCTACGTAGAAATGAAGATGTGTTAGTCCTACCGGCAGACAAAGGTAATGCCACAGTTATCGTAGACACTTCAGCTTATGATGCTAAAGTCACGGAACTAGTAAGCGATACAGCCACGTATAAGAAGGTTAGCTATAATCCCACAGCTAGAGTGACTAAAAAGGTAATAACTGTGCTACAGGCTTTACCTGACACTGAGGATACCACCCTACTAAAACCACGGATTCCGACCACACCTAAGATATACGGGCTGCCTAAGATCCACAAGCCCAACTGGCCGTTAAGACCTATAGTAAGCCAGATAAACGCACCCACCTACGCGCTATCACGGCGCATGTCCGATGTCCTGCAACAAGTCATTGGGAAAACGTCTAGTTTTGTAAAAGACTCTACACATTTTACCCAGTTACTCGAGAACATACGGTTGGAGGAGGATGAAGTAATGGTGAGTTTTGATGTTGCTTCTTTGTTCAATTTATGACGAACCACGCTTTTGATAGGGATGTAATTAATCCAGATATTTAAATTAAACATTTGCAAAGGATTCACTGAATGAATGTTACTTAGTTTTACTTCATCAAAAGCTCCGCAAAGCAAAGGTTTCTTTTTATTTTGCCAGTAACTAATATAACAAAGATCGCCGAGTTCAGACAGTAACTGTATGGTAACATTATCTGACCATGAAAACGCTTTTAAACAGAATATATATCCAAGATATTTCCGTTTTATTTCTAAGGGAGGGACACTTAATTCGCATTACGTGAATTGGCGAGCTTTTGATAAAGCCGCCAATTATGCTTAAAGCCTGGTTTTTAATTTTATTAAGTTTAGACAAATGTGTATTTGCGCTACTACCATAAATAAAACTTCCATAATCAATTCTACTCCTAATTAAAGAAATATATAATCTACGAATCTATAATCGAATATATAATCTTGCCGTGTGATGCCGGCTTAGAATAGCATCACCCCATTTCTTGCCCGTGGGAGTCGTAAGAAGCGTCTAAGGGACCCGAGGGCGTGTATTGCAATTTTAGGCGATGGGCTGACAACCTGTCACTATGGCGATACACAATTTTCCGGATGACCCTCAAATGTTTGTCAGACGTGGCGTAAATGTCCGTTCTATGCGGCCGTTTGCGCTCTGCCTACCCCGCAAGGGATTACAGGCGTGATATATGTATGTATGTATGTATGTTCTTTGTTCACGAATGTACCAGTAGAGGACACAATTAAAATTATAGCCAATTGCATTGAGCGAGCCGGTATACCTACTGAGTATATAAGTGGCATTAAGTTGTGTCTGCGTAGTGGCTATTTCATGTGGCGGGGTGAGTACTACCTGCAAGTAGATGGAGTGGCGATGGGCTCTCCAATAGCCCCAGTAGCAGCTAATATTTTTATGGAGTGGTTTGAGCAAAAGGCAATGGAAAATACCCCATGTGTGCCAAAGTGCTGGCTGCGATATGTAGATGATGTGTTCGCTGTCGTCACCAAGGATATGGTTGAATTGTTGACAGAACATCTTAACTCGGTTCACCCAAAAATTAAATTTACTGTGGAGAAGGAGGAAAGGGGCACTCTACCATTCTTGGATGTTCTGGTAATGAGAGGTAGCGACGGAAGATTACAACATACTGTGTATAAAAAACCGACGCACACCGATAGATATCTAAGGGCAGAGTCGCATCATCACCCACAACATCTCTCCTCGGTCCCCCGCTCTCTCATTAACAGGGCGCTCCGTCTATGCGATCCTGAGTTCATAGAGTCGGAGCTAAACCATGTCAGAGAGGTGCTAGAGTGTAATGGGTATAAGTGGAATCAGAGTTGGCGTATCGCAAATTCTTCTAGCAAAAAGAGACCACAGACTGTAGAAAGACGTCCTACTTATCTTCCGTACATAAAAGGTGAGACGGATAAAATTGCCTTCTTACTGAGTCGTAAATACAACATAAAGACTATTTTCCGACCCCATACTCAAGTAAAACACTGGCTAAGGTCGCCGAAAGATAAGGAGCCCCTGTCTGGACCTGGTGTTTACTCTATACCTTGTGAGTGTGGTAAGAGCTATATCGGCGAAACACAGCGGCATGTGTCTACAAGAATTGCAGAGCACATACGGAGCGTAAAGAACTGTAACACTTTGACGTCGGCGGTAGCAGAACACTCGCTGAATTCGGACACCAACCACTATATTCGTTTCGACAAGACAGCTATTCTGGCTAGGGAAAGGTCTTTTGTACCACGCAAAGTTCGGGAAGCTATAGAAATAAGCCGTCATCCGAATTTTAACAGAGATAGTGGTTGGTCGTTATCGCCGTCATGGAAGCCAGTGCTAAAAACAGTATCACCGGCGGCGGCAGTAAACCAGGTGAAAAGTGATGATGTGGTTAGTGTATTTTGTTCGGACTTTTTGATGATAGACTCTACAAGTCAACCGCAACCACCGCAAGAACCACTAACTGCGGCCACTGCAGCGCCACCCGCCATCTCGGCGCGAGCGCAGCGAGCCGCGGCCCGCAGTGTTCGGCAATCACAGCTGACGGGCGGGCGTATGTGATCTGTCGACCTCCGTGAAGAAGGCTGCCGTAAGCAGTCGAAACGTCGAGAGATAAAACTCTCTACCAAATTTACAACAAGTAAGTCGTGTAAACCCACATCATGAGTAATACTTGTTCGTTTAATAATAAAATACATCAGCATAGTCAAGAATGGGAAGAAGAAGTGCTTGTGCAAGCATGATTTTAGTTTTTAGTGGAAGAAAGTTCTGGAGTCGCTTAAGAGAGTGAAAGGAATAGTGCATGCGCTTGCTCACCTCGTTAATGTGAGATAACCAAGATAAATGGCAGTCAAATATGACGCCCAAATTCTTAGCCTTGTCAGTATATGGGATACATATGCCATCGTAATAGACAAGTGGAATACTTGCAGGATCAAGTCTACATCGCAACCTACTACTACCAATTATCAAAGCCTGTGATTTGCTAGGGTTCACAAGTAGCCCAAAGGTTTTAGCCCAAGTCTGAACAGATTCCAGATCTTTATTTACAGCCTCAACAGCTTGAGATACTTCGAGTAGAGAAAAGTGTCTATAAATTTGTAGGTCATCTGCATACAGGTGGTAGGGAGAAGAAATAACACGTGAGATATTGTTAATAAAAATGGAGAAAAGTAAAGGTGAGAGCACACCGCCTTGTGGTACGCCAGCAGTTAAGTTAGACCACTCCGATGAATCATCGTTGGCTTTCACACACTGCTGACGACCATGAAGATAAGAATGAAACCAATCAATCGCAGAAGAAGAAATGTTAATAGAGCGGAGGGAAGCTAGAAGGATGTCAAAGTCTACAGAGTTAAAAGAACTGCTGAAGTCCAGTAGTGTGACAATAGTGAGCTTTGTGTTGTCCATCGCCAAGCGAATATCCTCTGTGACATTCAGCAGGGCACATTATTCCACATTTTGTAACTTTCAGTCCACTTTTTTCAGTGAATAGATTAATGGCCTTGTGTTCGAATTTTATTCCATGCCTTAGAGCTGGTGTAGAAATATGTTTAACTTTAAAACTTTAAAAGGGACCTTGCCAATTTTTTCCTTGATTGCTCCATACTTTTGCAAATTCTACCGAATTCGGAACTCTGCAGTCTCCTCAAGCGCTCCTTCTTCCAAACCTTTTTGTTCCTTGTCTTAACTTCTAGGACTTTTATTTGTGGTACTGATATTTGCTCACCATCTATAAATTCTTCAGCAGCAGTCTTTTTTAAGTAATCATGGTCTTGGTAAAAGGCCTTTTTATCAGCAATTTGGTATAAATGTCTGATAGGCATGCTGGAGTTATTACTTGCAGAGAAGTTAATGATTAAATTTCTGAAGTCATTTTCATAGTTTTCTGATGGCGGAATACCTAATCTTTTGAAGTTAGTTTCTGATGGACGGGGGTCAAATGTTGCAATTTTGTTTAAATTTGTATTATTAGCCCTCAGTACCAAATCTTCAGCTTTTACTGGGTTGCCGGTATATATTTTATTTGGCTGGTGAAAAGTTTGTAGTTTAGATGTGCAAGTTCTATTTATTATAATTTTTTTTGATGTTGTGAAATCAATTATTGCATAAATTACTGGAATGACATGTTTGCATTGGGCGTATGGCCCCATGCCTGCAGCACATTCGCACTGTGTCTCTAATATTATATGATCATTTAGTTTAATTGTAATTCTGTATGAAATATTTTTTCTCATTTCAGAAGAACAAATGGAATTTATAAAATATGCATCTTCTTGAGATTCGTATGCTAATCTGCAGGTTAAAAGAAAACCTTCTTTGTACAAGTTCGAAGCTGTTAAAACATCCTCTCTTTCAGTAAGGACTGTGAATCTCTCTAAGTCATCATTATTGAGAGATGGAACCAGTGAATCACTGTTGAGATCCAAATATTCCTGTGCCTCGGGTTCAGTTAGCTTGTAGCAACTCTCTGGGTTATTTATGATGTTGCCAAAAAGTTGGTCGTAATCAATCAGCCTGCAACAAAACAGAAAATTGAACAACTAGGTACTTTTATATGTTAGCAGTAAGTGGACACCAGGTTGTGCTACACAAAATATGGTCAGAGTAGGTATACAGTAGGAATATTTACCTCTGTACGAGTTGTGCTTTCTTTCCAGTCAGCTTAGCGTTTCTTCTGCGTAACTCTTCCTTCAACTCAGTCAAGGACCATGATCCATAATCCTTGGCAGGCCCTTTCGACTCGTCAGGCGGCGGGTCAATAGACGCCATCGTAGACACGATGATTAATACACAGAGAGGCAGCAGGCAGGCTCAAAAAATCCAAAGAAAGCAGAGTCGACGTTGAGGAAAATCGGGAGTCCAGTATTCAAGCGTGGGTCTTCGTCGATGCAAATCACAAATCCAGTAGTCGTAAGCAGGTCGAAATCAGGGTTCCAGTAGGTAAGCACGTGTCATAAGTTGAGAACAAAACAAAGAATATTAAACTCACTGAACAAAATAAGCTTTCGAACAACAGCACCAACAGACATCAAACAAAAACACAGATAATGCGCAACATGATATTACTCCGCCTTGAATATTGGGGCAAAAACCCGATAATGCATGAAATATTTATTTTAATATAAATGATGAAAGAAAAATAAGGCTTAGACACTAGGGAAAACTATTTACTTAGGCTAAAATAAAAATAAAACAACTAACTAAATAAGCCTAATCCAAAAGACCCCCGCAAAGTAAGCCTTGGCCGAACGTGCCCATTAATTATGCTGGCCGAGTTCCCTCTTTAGATCGCGAGCGAGACGCGTTGGGTCAAGAAAAACCCTGCTCGACGGTCTCCGCCTTTCTGTCATATTCTTTGGCCTATGCTGGCGTCTCCACGGCAAACGGCACAAAGTCGTTAGATTATTCCAGGCCAGAGTACTTTGCACGCTTGCCCAGGGCCGCTGCCTCGGCTGCTGCGCCTGCGCTCTGCACGGTGCCAGCAAGGTGTTGACGCACGTCGCATCGCAAATGAGACAGCACCCACTCTGCCATGAAATCAAGGTAAAGCCATCGGGCCTCCTGCCATCCTAGACAAGCCTGGAGGCTCAAGGACGCATGGAACGTCGGCTCAGACTAGTGCCCGCCTGATGATTTCATAAAGGGCGTAGTATCGAGGTCACCGGCCGGCGCAGTGAGTGCTGCAGCCCAGTCTGAGTGCAGCGGCTACTCTTAGGGAGTCGTTGTCCAACAAAGTTCCCAGATGCGGCGAGGGCAGGGCATGGAGCCAGGCCCCTGACTCGGGCTGAACTAAGGCAAGGAGACGGGCTAGATCAGGTCCTGTTGACTCTTCTCGCAGGCTGGATGCGAGACGACGAGAGGTGACCTCGTCCCAGTTTCACTGACGCTCGGGTTTTTCCGGTGGCGCCAGGACAGATGACTGACCAAATTCCAAGTCTTCCGCAGTGGAGGGGAACTGGTTCTCGCCTGCGTTGTTAGTGAGTATACGAGAGACGAGGTCCATAACCCCATTAGAAGAAGCCAAGAAAGCAAGAGGGCCTGCAGGTTCCTCACCCCCAGACCACCATGACGGATTGGAAGCTGGCACCACTGTTGTTCGCTTAAGCCCACATTGAGGGTTTCCTCGATTATGATTTTGAGAACGCTATCGAAAATCAGGACTTCGGTTGTTTCCAGGTTGAGGCTGACCACAGGCATGGCGAAACAGTACCTCAGAAGCGACAGGGAGACATGGGAGTAAGTGTTTGAGGTGGGTGGACATAGATGCAAGGGTAGGTATGCCTTTTGGACTGTAGGCAGTTCTTTATGCCCTCGGTGAAAATACAAACGACCAAATGAACAAATGCAGATTTTTTCTGATCAATATCCTACTTCACGATTATTTAACGACGTCTGTGACGAGGTCCATGCCGCCGGATATTATTGGTGCTGCAGTATACTTTGCAAAATTACATTGTGCGCAATATGAAGTTCAAAGTTCAAAAATTCCTTTATTGCGACTAAGTGTACATAATACATACATACATACATAAATCACGCCTCTTTCCCGGAGGGGTAGGCAGAGACTACTTCCTTCCACTTACTACGATCCTAGCATACTTCTTTCGCCTCCTCCACATTCATCAATCTCTTAAGCCATTTAAGCATACCCTTTTCTACACCAGTCACTACGTCTTCTTTTATACCACAACGTTCCCTTATCACGCTATTCCTTATCCTGTCACTCAATTTTACGTCAACCACACTTCTTAACGCTCTCATTTGTACTGCATTTATTCTACTTTCATGCTTTTTCTGCCATACCCAACTTTCACTCCCATACATAAGTGTCGGAACTAACACCCCTCTATGCACAGCCAGACGAGCCTTATCAGAGACATTCTGGCTGTTCATAAAAGCGTGCAACGCTCCATTCACCATGTTGCCGGCATTCACCCTTCTTTCGATGTCACTTTCACACTTTCCATCTGATGTGAACATGGAGCCCAAATACACAAACTCTTTCACTTGTTCCACCCTCTCTTCTTCTATCATAATTTTACACTCTGTTATATTTTCCTCTTTCTCAAAAACCATTGCTTTCGTCTTAGTTACGTTCACTTTCATTCCTTTCTTTTTCAAAGCCTCATTCATAATATTTACCATCTCCTGCAACCCTTCAGCCGACGACGCAAGGATAACTTGGTCGTCAGCATAGAGAAGACATTTGACGAGTAAACCATTCATTCTCAGACCACATTCACTCTCTTTCAAATCTTCCAAACAACTATCCATGAACGGTTGAACAGCCATGGTGACGCAACACATCCCTGTCTAACACCTTTCTCGATGTTAAAGAGTTCAGTGTACGCCCCGATTATCCTGACACAAGCACTGGAATCCTTATATAAGGATTTCAGTGCTCGTATCAAGATACTGCTCACCCCATGCATGGATAGTGCCGACCACAATTCATTCCTCGCCACTCTGTCATAGGCCTTTTCCAAATCTACGAACGCGCAATAGACTTTCTGGTTTTTGGCCAGGAATTTTTCAGCTATGCAGCGCAAGGAAAAGACCTGATCCGTACATCCCATACCCTTACGAAATCCTGCCTGAGCATCCCATACTTTCTCATCCGTTTCTTTCATCACTCTTTCAATCAACACCTTTGCATACAGTTTGCCGACGACACTGAGGAGGCTTATACCGCGGTAATTTTTGCAGTCCAGCTGTGACCCTTTTCCTTTGTATAATGGCACTATTACAGCCTTGGCACTCGACCGCTTCTCCAACAAAGGTTAAAAAGGAGGTACAGCTGACTAGCCACAACGCCTTCGCCAGCCTTCAGCATTTCGACCGACACCCTATCATACCCTGCAGCTTTACCAGATTTCATACTTTTTAACGCTTTCACAATCTCATCCATTTCAATCTCACTTTCGTTCTCAATTTCATCCACTTCTGCAGTAGTTATTTCTTGCGCTAGATCTTCTTTCTCAAATAAGCTTTCAAAATATTCCTTCCATCTTTTCAACACATATTCCTCACCTTTTATTACACTACCATCCTGGCTTTGAATCCTACTCAACTCGGACGACGTGGTTTTATTTCGAGCTGTCCTTATGGATTTCCAGAAAACTTTCAAGTTGGAACGAAAGTTTTCCGATAGCCTCCTGTCAAATTCATCCTTATTCTTATCCTTCATTCTATCAACCGTCATTTTAACTACATCCTTCACACTTTTATACTCCTTTCGTGCTTTCTCTACATCTTCATCCGTCGCTTTTAACATTCTTCGGTTAGCTTTAGTAGCTAACCAATCCAACCATGCTTTCTTCTTCTTCTGCACAACTTCTTGTACCTCTTTGGTCATCCACGCACTCCGTTGTGTTTTCCCTTTCATCCTTTTGGAAACTCCACACACTTCTATCGCGACATCCACAACACCTTTTTTAAATCCTTTCCATCCTTCTTCAATGTCAGACATCTCCTCTAGGTCATTAAATTTCTCTTTCAATCTTTTAATATACTCCTTTTTTACCTCTTTATCTTGCAAATTTTCTACTTTCACTCTTTCTAACGCACTACTCCGCTCAGTTACCCTGTGCCGCCACCGTTTGAAGAGACCACTTATTCGTGATAGCACCAGGAAGTGGTCTGTGTCAATACCAGCACCGCGGTACACTCGGGTGTCTACAACTTTACTCTTTAATCTTTCATCCACAATCACAAAATAATCAAGCGTACATAATGATCTTAAATATATGATACAGTTCTTATAAAACTTAGTCGTCCTTTTGGGACGTAGCAAACAGGATAATTTAAGGTAATAACATGCAGCTGTCATATTAAGATTATTATACATTTCATTATTTTACGTAACAATAGCAAATTTTTAAATCTACTTATATCATTATTATTCCATGCCTATTTTTACTCTCATCTACTTACATATTATTGCTTAGTACCTAGTGATTTAATTTTTACTACATAAATATTCGTTTATTGTATAGAAACATTTCTCTTGCAGGAAAGATCTGAGTTCTTTTTCGAATTTTATATGGTTTGTTTGAATTTTAATATTATTTGGTAGGTGATTGAAGATTCTAATTGCCATATAGTATGGGCTTACTTTTAACATTTTTATCCTATGTTGAGGCAGATGTAGATTTTGTTTATTTCTTGTATTAAATCTGTGTATATCTTGTGTTGTTTTGAATTGGTCTTTGTGCTGGAATACAAATTTACAAATGTCTTGTATGTAGATAGAAGCTAGAGTTAGTAGGTTAATTTTTTTGAAAAATGGTCTGCAGGTTTGCTTGTTATTTATTTGAGCTAGAATTCTGACACATTTTTTTTGCATTTTAAATAGGCGGTCAATGTTTACACTGTTTCCCCATAACATGATCCCATATTTTAGCCATGAGTACGCATATGCATAGTATGCTGCTAACGCCGTTTCTGTGTTTGTGTTTCGATTTAACTCGAAGAGTGCATATGCAAATTTTGATATTTTTTTAGTAATGGAATCGATATGTTGTTTCCAATTTACGTGCGTATCAATGTGTATGCCTAATAGTTTGAAAGATTCAACTGTTTCGATGGCTGTATTATTAAAGGTAATGTTTGTATTTATTGGTGGTTTATTATATGCTCGAAATTGTATTATTTTTTGTTTTATTATAGTTTATTTCCAGATTATGTTCATTTAGCCATGTCATTACGTGATTTAAAGAATTTTTTATTATTGTATGAATTTCGTTAGTATTGTAAATTTTAATAAGAATAGAAATGTCATCCGCGAAGAGAATTGTTGATATATTATTTTCATTGTCAAATATTTTAGGAATGTCATTGATATAAAGCAAGAACAGTACGCAAGCTAGAACACTACCTTGAGGAATAGAGCATGTTAGTTCTGTTCGTTCTGATTGGATTTGTACTATTTCGTTTTCTGCGTTTAAGTATTCAATTTGAACAATTTGTTGCCTTTTTGTGAGGTATGATTTAAGCCAGTTATACGCTGATCCACGAATTCCTGAACCGTACAATTTTAAGGTAGAATTTCATGTGACACTCTATCGTATGCTTTTGACATGTCTAAAAGTAGACCTACAGTATATTTTTTATCGTTTATGTGTTGTAACGCTGTCTGTATATAGTTATATACTGCCAATGTGATTGATTTTGATTTTCTAAATCCGTGTTGGTGTTCGTCAAATATTTTGTTTTTTTCTAAGTACTTGTAGATCCTTTCGCTCATGGCTTTCTCAAAGATTTTTGAAAACGTCGGTAAGAGTGCTATCGGCCTATAGTTACTTGGATTTGCGGGGTCATCTTTTTTGTGAACAGGTTTTATTAATGATATTTTAAGGAGGTCAGGAAAGATACCTTCTTGAAAGCTTTGGTTTATTAGGATAGTTAGCGGTTTGGTCAATTCATTGACACATTTTTTTAATAGGATTGGTGGTATTTCGTCTGTGCCACAGCTATGCTTATTTTTAATGCTTTTGATAATTTTCTGTATTTCTATTTCGGTCACGGGATAGAGGTACATAGAGTTTGTCGGTTGCTCTTTTACGGGATAGCCTCTGGCTTCAGTTTTACTGTTTGTAGAGCCTACAGTAGAGAAATAATTGTTAAATATATTTGATATCATTTTAGGATTTGAAACTAATTTATTTTCATGATTTATTGTAATATTTTTATGTCTTGTATTTATTTTTTTATTTGTTTTATGGTTTATAATTGTCCACATAGTTTTATTCTTGTTTTCTGATTTTTTCATTTGTTTAGTGAATAGTTTGCGTTTTGATATGTTTATGCTAGTTTTCAATATTTTATCGAATGATTTTAAATATTTCCGAATTACTTCGCTTCCCGATTCATTTGAAAGAATTCTGAGTATTCTCTTGTGGTCACATGATTTTTTGAGTCCTTTTGTTAACCATCCTTTTTTTTTCGGTATTTTAGTTTAATTTTAATTTTAGGTATATGTTTATGAAAGCATTTTGTTATTATATTATGGAATGTTGTGTAGTTTTCATTTACGTGTTTGTTTAAAATAATTTCCCAATTTATGTTTGCTAAAGCGGTTTTGAAGTTAGTTATATTTTTATCTGTAAATAATCTCTTATTTTTAAAGATATTTGTATTGTTATTTTGTTCTGTTTTATTTATATGTAGTTTTAGGCTAACGGCTTTATGGTCACAAAGTCCATAATCTTTTATTGAAGTTTGGGTAATCTTGTTTGGTTGTTTTGAGAATATTAGATCTATACATGTTGACGTTTTGAGTGTTACTCTGGTTGGTTCATTTATTAATTGCTGCAAGTTATAAGTTCGCATAAAATTTAGTAGTCTATGGGATTTTTTATCGTTTTTTAATACATCGATATTGAAATCTCCGCCTATTATTATGTGTTTGTTTTTAGTGGTTAGCTTATTAAGTACTTTTGCCATTTGCTCATAAAATATATCGATTTCTTGGTCAGCTCTATATAACCCTACTAATACAGTATTTATGTGTGGTAATTCTATGGCACTAAACTCTATAATATATTCTTTTGAAAGCTTATTTATGTCTTTGAGTTCTTTAAATTCGATATTTTTTTTTACCAGAGCACACACTCCTCCGCAGTTCCGGCAAAATAGAGATGTCATTTTGTAATCAGGAATGTTGATATTATTGCAAAAGTCTTCATTTCTCCATATCTCTGAGAGCATGAGTACTTCAGTTTTTGTTGCCATTAGTATATGTTCTAAAAGATCTATCTTATTACCTATACTTTGGATATTTTGGAATGATATCGTTATCGTGTTTTCGTTTCCTATTGTGTTACTTTGTTCTTGTACGAAAGGAAGAAGCTTTTTCTTTTTCCTCATCTAGTGACTTCTCAGTTGGGTTCTCAAAATGTTGTTTGATTGGTTCTTCTTTTTTCTCTTCATTCTCTGGTTTTGGTACATATTTTTTCCCGTTTATATATAGAACATTGTCCCTTATTATGGCGTGATTTCCGTTATTACGTTCCATTTTGAGTATTTCTAGCAACTTTTTTCTTTTTGTGATTGATAGGTCATCAAGGTATTCCGCAATTGCTAGTCCGGTGTTTTTAAAGAACTCTTTATTTTCTATCAGGTATTTTGTCATGCATTTGCTAAGAATTTCGACTGCTAGTGGCCTTCTGTTTCCTTTTCGGCCAATCCTAGTAGTGCTTTCTATATATCCAATCAGATTTACATTAAGTATTTCTCGGAATGCCGCAATAACTCTATCGTGTAATTCTTCTTCTGTCTCTCCGTAATATTCATTCAAGCCATAGATCATAATTTTCTTACTATGGTCTTCGCTTAATTTTTGAGGCTTCTGCGCTTTTATCTCCTCGATTTCCTTCCGCAATTTCTGATTTTCTGTTTCGGTGTTTCCGAGTATAGATACGTTACTCGTGCCTTGTATATCTATAGACATATCTAGAAGAGTTTCGTTTACCTTTGGCGTCCCTGCTTGGTTCCTGTGAGTGATGTATAGATTTTCATCATAGTCATAGTTGTTTTTAGGATTTTTATTCATATCCTGTTGGCGTACTGGAGTATTAGAGTTGTCGCCCTTAGGAAGCTCTGATTTGCATCTTGGACAGATCCAATTTTGTTTATGTTCAGGTGTCATTGTGTTATAAAACCTCTTCTCAGACACATTACAACATATCAGATCGCAGTGGCGGTTCTTACAATTCGCAGCTGAACAAGTTAAAAACCTTGAGTCAGCTATGTGACTTTTGCAAAGCTTGCCGAGCGCACTCAGAGCAGACGTGTATTATCTTCGATTCCGCGAAAAAAATCTCAGATAATTGCAAAATTCATTGTAACAGTATCAAAATTTATATCAGCATAGAGCTAGTGAAAAGTGCTTTAAAGTGGCGAAAACTGCTTTCAAATCAGGACCAGCATTCTGGATCTACAACCGAAAACAGTCAAAATATATTGGATAACGGTCAAGGGATAACAAGGAAATTCAAATCGGACACTTGCCTGACCCCGCTCAAGCAACGAGGACCAGTTTTGAGGTCAGTGAACCCACGCCCCACCACAACAACCCGAATGCATACACGCATCTACTCTGCCTCTACGAGTTAGAAAGCAACCCAGTATTTCGCAACTCTGACTACGAACAAATTGGTATAGCGGTATGAGCGACAGCTTCACACGCAGAGAGCAGAGGATCGAATCCGGCGGGCCATAAGAAAATTGACTTTGTATCTATTTATTTCCCGTCAAATATTTATTTTGTTTGTTTACGTCCAAGCTAATAAGGAAAATGGCTTCTACCATTACAAACGAGAAAAAAATGTGCGCGGGCTGCAAAATGAAGGTTACCAATACCGTGTCGGCTATTACAATGATGCGCAATATAATGTCGGATGGTTTATGGACTCACAGTTTCGTTACATGCATTAGTCGTAACAATAGGACCACAGAGATCATAGACGGAACAGACGTGATGCTTTTTGCTCCGTGCATTTTATTTTTAAATCTAGTCTAAAAATGTGCAAAACGGAATAAAACTTATATAGAAAGTAGTGTAATAAATATACGAATTACATAGTGATAAAAAGTAAAGTGAAAGTTTTGTAGTTTTCGATAATTCACCTAAATAGTGGCAAAACATTCCATTCGTAAGTGACTCTTAACAAAGGATTGAACTTAGGACTTGTATGTGTGAACAATATCGCCCAGCAACAAGACTTCGTTAATCAACTACGTACCTACGATACTCTGCAAGCTGTGGTCTATTACGACGCTTTGTGTAACAGCGCTCGTAGCCCAACGGCCAGACGGTCAGACTCGCAAGGCATCGTGCACAAGTTCTAATCCCACCGAGAAATATATTTTTATTTTTGTTGTTTGTTCCGAATATTAAGGCACTTACCACAACCACGACTATTTTTAATTCGAGCTTTCCTAGACCAAGGCGATATTAAGAATTTCTTTTAATTTTCCTGCAATTTTTCGTGACAATGTTATCAAGGAAGAAGGTCCAGTTAGTTTGCTCATCATGTGCTACTATTATTCAAGATAAATACTACTTAGTGTGTAGCATTTGCAATCAGGTATATGATCTGCCTTGTACTAACGCAGAAAGTCGATTTCCTTTGATGAATATACAACAAAAAATCAACTGGAAATGTAGCGAATGTTGGCAGATTATGTATCCGGAGTGGCATAATGTAACGCAAAGAAGAAAATATCAAGCATTGAGCAAAACTCCATCATTATCAAATATATCTACTTTTTCAATAGATAGTGAGCAGGACAGCAGAGATTATTTTAATCACAGTTTACCTCCAACAAGAGAAAGCGAAGATATCACTGAATTAAAGGGGAAGATAGCAGACTTAGAAATGCAATTGAATGGTGCAGATTTAGAGATAGAGGAACTTTTAACTGCTAATTCAAATCTGAAAAAGGAGTTACATGAATCAAAATTGCAAATAAAAATTTTAAAACGACTAGCTACCTCTCCAACAAATAAATCATCAAAAAAACGTCATTGCAACTTTTTCTACGTCATTGCATTGTGCTATTACCCAAACACCCCTTTCATCGCGTAGTACTAATCCGTTTAAAAAATCTAAACGACTTTCTCGAGTATCAACAGGCTGTACAGCAAGAACACTGAATTTTGAATCAACAAAAAGATCACTGAAACAAAGACCAGTCATCAAAAATGTCGTCGAGTGTCAAACAAAAACTAGACAAAAAAAGATAGAAAAGATTCAAAAATCACCAAAAATAGCTACACCCAAATCATCAGTAATAGCAACGCCCAAAAATCAAGAAACGGCAAGTAAACACAGAAATAGTGTGCAAAATAATAAGATATTTATATTAGGAGGTAAATAGTGCGTGGGTTTAGCATCAGAACTTTCTTTTAGCACGGAATGTTCAGAATATCAAATTGCGTCAACAACAAAGCCTTTCGCAAACGCCAAGGAAATCCTTACAACCAGCTATAAAATCGAGGCTGGTTCATCTGACTGGGTCATTCTTTGCGTAGGAGAAACTGATGAAAATCCCATACACCTTGTTTAATTTAGCGTTGCTATGCTGGGGTGGGTTAGGTATTAATGACGGTCTATGAATGCGCCGCGATTTCGCACGCGTCGCTCTGGGCGTGTGTTGTCCCTTTCTCACTCGCAGGGCGAGGCTGGCGACGTGCGCGCAGACCGCCTGACGGCGCCAAGCGGTGATTTCTGCACCGCACTCAGTCACTCAAAACCGTTCGGACGAGAACGTATTGTGTTTTTGTACGGATTTCCCGCCACGCGTTTTGTGATGCCGCGTGTAATGGACGATTCAATTTGAGATCGCGCGTGTTGATGCATCGTATTATTGCGGTTCTCCTGGGTTATACTAGAATACCAGGCTTAGTGATTGTTGGATGTCTCGACGTCTTCCACGTGAGCGTCGCGTTGAATAGGCATCAAGTGGCCATATCGGCTCGCGTTTTGTACGGCCCTAATTCGTGTTGGGTCACGCGTAATGACTAATATCAAAGTGAAATACGAACAGAAGCTGTGAGTGGTTTGCAGTGAATAACGCGCCAAGGCTGTAGTGGAATGCTGGGTGTCGATATCTTTTCCACCCAGCCCTGTAAGTACCCACGGAATTCCTATTTGATCCATTCCCTGAACTTCCTTTCTCCGTTGGGTATTTTATGCATTTGGACCGGCGTTAACTGTAAGTGATAAATCTAGTTGTTTTAGTATAAAACTGTTTATGGTGTGTTCCCTTTAGTCATATTTGTTGTACCATGTCATTGTGACTCCTTAGTACGAATTGCGGAATTCGTGGGGTGATATAATTTGGAGGTACTTACTTATAATCTAGTGCTAATACGTGTGACGTAACGCCAGATCGGCAGACGGTATTTACTACCGACTTGAGTTATGTAAAGGTTGGAACACATCATTTGCCAATTTCACTCAACTTAGTTAATTAGGTTAAATAGATTTAGGTTCACGTTTAATTCATAGTATGCGCTGCTATATTGTGCAGCGTATGTTATTTAGCGCTGCGTAACGCAGCCATTGTCTGCCTCCAGTTGAACTCCTGGTATTTTGCTCGAAATTTATCTGTGTAAATCGCTTCCACTGCGGGAGTTTGGCTTGGAATTAGACACACCTACTGGGTGAGATATCTGCGGCACTAAAGTACCTAGAAAATACGAATGTTATTGTATTAGGAGTAAACCGGAATAGGCATTTGAATGAGATTATGATAAATGGGAATCTGAAAGACCTATGTAGTCAATATTCGCATTGTGATTTCATAGAGTTTGAAATAGAACATTTTAAAATAAAAAAATATAGACTAGGGATTTGTAAATTGATAAGACAACTGATTAAATCTGATTTCTCAAAGGATCAAGGGACTTCCGTAATAAAGGGCACCATACCATACTACTTCCCGATCGTCTCTAAGAATAGGAACAAAGACTTTACTCGTACATCATTGAATGAAAATTTTTTTCGTCCCTAAATCTAATAATGAAACATTTCGGTTGTTCCATCAAAACATTCAAAGCTTACTTAGTAAAATCGAAATTTTGGAAGTATGTATCGACGAAATGGCCGAGAGAAATAGATATATAGACATTTTATGCTTAACTGAAACATTTGTTATTAAAGGGAGTGAAAATAATATCGTACTCAAGGACTTTGATTTGGGATCGTCTTTCTGCAGAAAGAGTGGAAAACGCGGTGGAGTATGTATACTTCTGCGGAAAGGGCTAGATTTTAAACCAGTATCCATATGTAGTCAGCTATCGATAGAGAAATCTTTTGAATGCTGCGGCCTAGAAGTACCCCAAATCAAGGCTTATGTCATCTGCCTGTATAGAATACCGGACAAAGCTAATCTCAATTTGTTCTTTAAACAGTTGGATTTGCTTCTTTATAAACTGTCTAAGCCCAAAAAGAACATAATTTTAGCTGGTGATCTCAATATCAATACATTAATTAAAGATGACCCAGCGTCTATTGAATTGCAAAATCTGCTTGCTAATTATAACATAAAGCTGCACGTTAATGAGCCTACGAGGATAAAATCGTGCATAGACCATCTGTGTAGCAATATTGAAAACGCATCTGCTGAAGTCGTTAGTGTTCGTCTCTCTGACCATGATACCTGCCAATTGTTAGAATTCGCCGTAATCGGAAAAACCTTTAAAATCAGTCACTGGTACAAGACAATCAGAGACTACAATTCTGATAACATTAGGAAGTTTCTCGAGTGCATTTCGGCTCTGTCTTGGACAGAAGTTTTAGAAGAGGTGAATTCAGATGCGGCATTTGATAATTTCTTTCATTTGTTCACTTTATTTTACAATCTTTGCTTTCCTTTGAGAAGAATTAAAATCAATACTAACCGTACAAAACCTAAATGGATCACTACAGGGATAAAAAAGTCTTGCATTAGTAAAAGGAATCTTAGATTCCTATGCTACAAAAGTAAAACAACTGAAAACGCAACACAATATAAAAACTATAATAAATTATTAAAAATATGTATTATAAAATCGCAGAGACTACGAAATAATAAATTGATTCTAAATTCGAAAAATAAATGTAAAACAACATGGGACATAATAAACAAAAAAGAAGATAGCGTCAGACAGTGTGCTAGCATTGGGTTCATAAAAGTCGATAACTCAGTGCTTACAGATCCTACCGAGATTGCTACTGCATTTAATGATCATTACATAAATGTCACAAAAAATGGCACAGGTAAAGTAACACGAAATAAAAATATCCTTCGAACATGTAGCAGTATATTTTTAAAACCAAGCACTGAAGATGAGGTCACTCGCATAATCCAATCACTTAATAACACCAAATCTGTCGGCTATGATAACATCTCTACTCACATAATCAAACAGTGTTCCAAACTTCTGGCTCCCATTTTAAATTATTTAATAAATTTATCGTTCGAGCAAGGTATTTTTCCCTCCAAACTGAAGAAAACAATTGTCAAGCCTTTGTTCAAGAAGGACTGTAAGCAAGAGATGAACAACTATCGACCTATCGCCCTCATACCCGTATTCTCAAAAATATTCGAAAAGGTTATGCATGACAAGATCTCAGTATTTTTTGAGAAACACAAATTAATATCTCCTGAGCAAAACGGCTTTCAAAAAAACAAATCAACAGCCTTAGCCTGTTATTCGTTGGTGCATAGTATTACTAAGAATATAGATAGCAGAATACCAACCACAACAATATTTTTTGACATGAGTAAGGCGTTCGATTTTGTTAGCCATGACATCTTGCTTGATAAATGTGAAAAATACGGCATTCGAGGTCCTGCTCTTAATTGGTTGAGGACTTACCTAACGGGAAGAACGCAATCAGTTGAGATAACTAATCTCAATTCCGAATATATACAGGTAGGGCATAGATCTACTTATAAGAACATTTACTCAGGGTAGTGTGCTGGGCCCATTACTTTTCATAATTTACATAAATGATTTACCAATGGTCACCCCACACCAATCTGTTCTATACGCCGATGACATATCGATCATAATACCCGATAATAAAGTAAAGTCTTACCCTGATATCATTAACACCACGATTAGTACTGTCAATAACTGGCTGGAACACAATAATCTGTTTGTCAATCTGGAGAAAACCAATTACATACAGTTCTCTAATTATAATACAACACATCCACCTATTTGTATTCATTACCAAGACACAGTTATTCACGAAACAACACACACTAAGTTTATGGGTCTCATCATAGACCAACATTGTAATTGGAAGATGCAAGTGAATAATGTGTGTAATAAAATAGAAAGGTTCGTTTTTGCGCTTAAAAACCTACGTCGCACAGCTGGTACCAGTGCAGCAATGGCAGCATATCACGGTTTTGTGGCTTCTGTGTTAAGATATGGGCTGATAGTCTGGGGTAACTCAACTGATATAGGAAAGGTCTTTTTGACACAGAAGAAGTGTATTAGAGCCATTTGTGCGGTTGGACCACGTGAAACATGTAGACCTCTATTCAAAAAGCTTAAAGTCCTGATCTTGACCTGTATGTACATTTTTGAAATTGGCATATTTGTAAAAGCACATCCAAACATGTATGAGAGGATTGTCAGCTATTCTAGATTGAGACCTAGGGATACCGATCAACTTAGACAACCACCTTGTAAAAGTGCGTTACATAAGAAGAACTGTCACATGATGTCCATCAAAGTATATAAAAAAATCCCGAGAGAAATCAGATCCCTATCAGTAAAACATTTCAAAACCAAATTATTTGACTGGCTGTCCGAAAAATGTTTTTATACTTTAGGAGAATTTTTTAGTTATAATGATAGTTAATGATTAATATTTATTTAATTGCTATTATGACTATAATTATTTTAACTCAATTCAATAATGATAATATTTTAGACTTTTATGAATCGTTTGTTAATATTATTAAAATAAATAAATAAATAAAAAATTGTATTTATTAAAGGACGTGTATTATATATTATATATAATAAAGTATAACAAATTGTAATAAATAGATTAATTTTAAAATTTTGCACGCTTTTAAAAAAGTGGATCATGAGGATGCAATGTTACATTTTATACCTTTTATACCATGTATCCAAGCAAATAAAATATTTTGACTTTTGACTTTTGACTTTGACTTTTGAAAATTCGTTAAATATTCAATATTTACAGAAAATTATTTCGTTCGAAATTAAGAACATTTTATCTAGATATACATACATTTTCGTGGAAAGAAACGTTTTTTTCAGTTTAGCGCAGCGCCACCTACATGACACTTGAGAACAACTAGAAAAATTCCCATTAAAAAGGCTATTATTGATAAATCTATCACTTTTTATAATGTTGACTAGTTTTTAAACTTAAAATTACTACAATTTAAAGATATAATTGGCACAAGTAGGTACTTACTATAAATCAAATTCAGTGTACGTACTATGAAATTAAATAAATTATATATTGTATGTTAAGTAATTGTATCAGGCGTTACATTGCGGAAGTCCATCTTGATTGAACTAGATAGCAAGGTATTTAGCTTCTTCCGCACTTATAGTATGGTATTACTAAGTGCGGAAGAAGCTAAATACCTTGCTATCTAATTCAATATTGTATGTTATTATTATTATTTTTCATTATTTATTTATGATAGGTTTGCTCTTGACTCTAGTTTAGATCATAGGACAGAGACAGAGTCTAAGATGGAGCGAGTTCACCCAGATGTAAAATAATATTAGTATTTATATTAAAACTGCAACTGTTATTAATGTAATAACTTTTAAAACTATATGTAAAATGAAATTACGTGTTAAATTTGTAATGTTTTTTATAAATGAAATGCAATGAAAAATTTACAAAATATATTTATTTTAATTATTTATTCAGTTTTATTTTTGATTTTAATGATTTTTACAAACTTATATTTTAATATTAATTATTAATTCATTAATTATATTAGTTATTTATTCAGTTATATTTTTGATTTCAATGATTTTTACAAAAACATCAAATCAATTTATCGGATTTATTCCAAAAAAGGGCCTATTGAAATTTTTCCCAAAAACAGCCAAATGGCAGTCAATAATATATCGTTCTTTAAGTAATTTTTTCACATGTTTTTTTGTAATTTTGACACTTTTAAGTTTCTTTTTATCGACTTGCCGACACCGTACCATAAAAAATGCCGCGTCCTTTCGTAAAGCGTTGAGAAAATGCACAATGTTGTTGTTTTTACGACGCATCACATTATTCAGTTTGTGGTGCCATCCTTCAATGGGATTGTGGTGCGAATTCTCTCACGCCACATACACCAAATGGGAATCATGGAATCTTTCATCCAAAAACTTTTGAAATATTTTAAGAAGTCGTGTGCTGTTTCACAATTATCATATTCATTTTTTATGTAGTTCCACCCTTCTTCAATAAATCTCTCTGGAAGGAACGACAAAGAAGTACGGTCGCGTTCAAAAGTGGAGTCATAGTTAACGCAAACCTTAGAAAACAAGTCGCTCGAACCCGCGGCGACACGCACACAATGACACAAATGACGTATAACATAATATTATTGACGAACTTCCATTGTATAATACGCTGAGTAGTATTGACTATTTCACTACGTGAATCATAAGCTTCGGTAGCTTGGTCGGTAGCGCGGTCAAGCATAAAATTGGTCATAATTGTGGAGACGATGGCTCGAATCCCGATATCATCGTTTTAGTTTTATTTTATCAAATGAAGTAAAATTTAGTAAATTTTGAATTTGATTTTAGTTGTTGCTAGATCGTTTGCGAGATAGTGCGTGTGCTAAGTGTTTTTTTTTAACCTAAGCTTATTTATTAAACTTCAGTGTTTATTTCTCGAAATGCATACTAATATCAGTTTGCAGGATAGGCAGCGTATTGTTGCGCTGCATGATATTGGATTTATTTTGGCTCAACTTGCTAATCAGACTGGTCTGGTAGTAAGTATAGTTTTATTTCATTACAATTGTATTTTAAATATTGAAAACTTTGACTCATAGTATGTTGGTAGCTGTAAACCGATTATTAGTAACTTTTTATATTAATAATGCTACTTTGTTTTAGTGGAAGACTGTTGAACGTTGGGTTACACGTTTTGAAGAGGAAGGTAGCGTAAAAACTCGACCGCGCAGTGGCCACCCATGTCTTATTAATTATTCACAGCGGAGGATGATGGTGCAACAAAATGAAGAAAATGGTTTCATACGGACGTCTCATTATGCGAACATGTTTGAAACATCGGCACTAACCGTTCGTCGAGCCCTGCATGGTGCAGGAGTACATACATACATACATACATACATACATCACGCCCTCTTTCCCGGAGGGGTAGGCAGAGACTACTTCCTTCCACTTACTACAATCCTGGCATACTTCTTTCGCCTCCTCCACATTCATCAATCTCTTCATGCATGCTCGTCGGTTTAGGGTACTCTTGACCTGACCTTTCTTTAGCACGTCCCCGATTTGATCGAGGTACGTTCGTCGAGGTCTTCCCCTTCCGACGTTCCCATCCACACTTGCCATATACACCTGTTTCGTTAATCTTCTTTCATTCATCCTCTCTACATGACCAAACCATCTAAGCATACCCTTTTCTACACCAGTCACTATGTCTTCTTTTATACCACAACGTTCCCTTATCACGCTATTCCTTATCCTGTCACTCAATTTTACGTCAATCATTCTTCATAACGCTCTCATTTGTACTGCATTTATTCTACTTCCATGTTTTTTCTGCCATACCCAACTTTCACTCCCATACATAAGTGTCGGAACTAACACCCCTCTATGCACAGCCAGACGAGCCTTATCAGAGACATTCTGGCTGTTCATAAAAGCGTGCAACGCTCCATTCACCATGTTGCCGGCATTCAACCTTCTTTCGATGTCACTTTCACACTTTCCATCTGATGTGAACATGGAGCCCAAATACACAAACTCTTTCACTTGTTCCACCCTCTCTTCTTCTATCATAATTTTACACTCTGTTATATTTTCCTCTTTCTCAAAAACCATTGCTTTCGTCTTACTTACATTCACTTTCATTCCTTTCTTTTTCAAAGCCTCATTCATAATATTTACCATCTCTTGCAACCCTTCAGCCGACGACGCAAGGATAACTTGGTCGTCAGCATAGAGAAGACATTTGACGAGTAAACCATTCATTCTCAGACCACATTCACTCTCTTTCAAATCTTCCAAACAACTATCCATGAACGGTTGAACAGCCATGGTGACGCAACACATCCCTGTCTAACACCTTTCTCGATGTTAAAAAGTTCAGTGTACGCCCCGTTTATCCTGACACAAGCACTGGAATCCTTATATAAGGATTTCAGTGCTCGTATCAAGATACTGCTCACCCCATGCATGGATAGTGCCGACCACAATTCATTCCTCACCACTCTGTCATAGGCCTTTTCCAAATCTACGAACGCGCAATAGACTTTCTGGTTTTTGCCCAGGATTTTTTCAGCTATGCAGCGCAAGGAAAAGACCTAATCCGTACATCCCATCCCCTTACGAAATCCTGCCTGAGCATCCCATACTTTCTCATCCGTTTCTTTCATCACTCCTTCAATCAACACCTTTGCATACAGTTTGCCGACGACACTGAGGAGGCTTATACCGCGGTAATTTTTGCAGTCCAGCTGTGACCCTTTTCCTTTGTATAATGGCACTATTACAGCCTTGGCACTCGACCGCTTCTCCAACAAAGGTTAAAAAGGAGGTACAGCTGATTCAGCCTTAAATTTCTCTTTCAATCTTTTAATATACTCCTTTTTTACCTCTTTATCTTGCAAATTTTCTACTTTCACTCTTTCTAACGCACTACTCCGCTCAGTTACCCTGTGCCGCCACCGTTTGAAGTCAATACCAGCACCGCGGTACACTCGGGTGTCTACAACTGGCTTTCTATGGTGTGCAGGAGTACACCAAAGAAAGCCAGCCAAGAAGCCTGGTCTAACAGCGGCGCATAAACGCAACCGATTATCGTTTGCCAGAAATCTATGGGCCTGGATGTCTGCCGCTGGTCCAGGCAAATTAGTAGCACAAGAAACAGGGCGTGCAACTGCCGCTAATTCTATCGATATGCTACAGGAAAGCATGCTACCGACGGTGCGAACTGTTTATCCTGCTAGTGAAGTTCTTCGTTTTTCATTTATCCAGGATAATTGTCTAGTGCATCGAGCTGCCATGGTAAATAATTAGTTAAGCCAACACCATACACAAAATAATCAGCAATGTATGCCAAAGCGGGCCCGATAAATCGTTGCTGTAGTCACTCAACCTCTGTTTACCTACTTACCCGCCTACTATTGCATTAGGTATTTGTGGAGCATTACATTAGCAATTAAATTATACTAAAACATCGATATATGTTTATATAAGATTAATCATTATTAGTCAGTTATCGTAAGGCCTAGCTTCAATATCTTTTCATTACGAAATTGAATACTTAAGCTTAAGCCTTGAGATGTAGGCAAATAACTGATTTATTCTTATTACAATTACAATTACTGCCGAGGAAAGTGCAGCATCGTTAAACATAGAACAATAAAATAATTATTAACGAAGTTATCACTTAAATAACTTTATTGAAAGATTCAATCCAAGATTTGGATCATTCCTATGATCTTTTAAATAATTATCAATGTTTCAGCTAATGAAGACTTATTTCAATTCACATAATATCGTGTTTTACCATTCAAACAAAACTATTGACTACGTATGACGACAGCAATAATTTTATATAGTTTTATTTATCTTATGGGTACCAAAATTTTTCATTCATGTCATTATGTTATTTAAATATAAAGTAATACCTACCAATAAAAATAATTTGTTACCTTACTGTTTGTTTCATTACAATAATATTATTGGTTTATGTTTTTAAATGTTGGTGCCGTGTGATGCCGGCTTAGAATAGCATCACCCCATTTCTTAGCCTTGGGAGTCATAAGAGGCGACTAAGGGACTCGAGGGTGTGTATTGCAATTTTAGGCGATTGGCTGACAACCTGTCACTATGGCGATACACAATTTTCCGAATGACCCTCAAATATTTGTCAGACGTGGCGCAGATGTCCGTTTTGCGGCCGATTACGCTCTGCCTACCCCGCAAGGGATAAAAGGCGTGATATATGTATGTATGTATGTTTTTAAATATAATGTTTTGATACATAATTTACAATAAACATTTATAGATTTAAAACATAGATAAATATATAGAAAAACATTATTTAAAATAATTATTACTGGAGAAAATATGGTAAAAACATTTAAAAAAAACATTATTCCTATACAGAGACGGGATGGGAATCCGTTCTGAATAGAAGGTAAGAACTATTACCGCTAAGCTACGGTCGCTTGTGGTCAAATGACCGAAATAAAGTAATCTATTGCTTTACTACAAGTGAACGAATAAGGATAACTATAATATATGTTTTAGACAAACCAGTGTAATGTTTACTTTGTGGTAATGTGGTGGCGAATAGGCTATCACCGAGTAATTATTTCAAAGATTACATAGATGTCGCTTATAGGTGGTATTCTGCTAAATTTTAATGCTACGCCTTAAGGTGGACTTTTCTACTTACAGTCTATAATCTTACGTGTGTGCGTAAGTTAGTTAAGTAAGTTCAGAGGATAATAACCCGTATTGCAATCTGTCACGTGGTCTTACTATGACTTCACTTATGAATCCGACCGTACATAGCGACGCACAGCGCCGGGTTTGCTTGTCTTTATTTAAATTTAAAGACTCCAGTTTTCGCCAGATCGATTGCGTGAAATGAAAGTAGCAGCTTTTTGTTGTTATTCCTGGAATAACGGTAGTTATGGCTTTCATCGCCGCCATCTCAAAATCACACATGAACTTTGATGGCTTCCAATTTGAAAATTTCAATTTAACCATTTTAAATAGAATGGCATAAGCTTCATATGTCTGATGCGACATAAGAGCGTACATTAATGGTACATTATTTGCAGAGGTTAAAGTGCTCCCCATATCACCGTGAAGTGAGTATACCTGCCTAAATGGTTTCGGACACACTTTTGAAGTTCCGTTCATTAAAACAAGTTTTACCTTCTGTGTGTATTTGACAACTTTAGGAGAACTATTAAATATGGGAACAAGGAGACAAGTAAAAGGCGCCACGGTCAATTACGCACTGACTGTATTATAATATATCAATGTGTGAGTGGGCGCATCCATCTCACCTACACAACAACCCTCCCCCTTAAGCTAACACTAAACAAGAACTTAGCTAAATGAATTTCCTAAAATCAATGTTCCGAGGTCTCAAAGTTCTAGTTGGTACAGTGACCTCAGGTTCTCTTTCTGATCCATCTAATGGCGGGTTGAAAACTGGAATACTTTGGTCAGAAGCAGAACCAGTGGGTGCAAGCATCTCTGGTGTTGGTGTTGGTGTTGGTGTTGCATCTGGAGAATCATGAGCTATTGGAGGCGTTTCAGGTAGTGAGGCCCCTTGAAAGTCGACAGCTGGAGGCGTAGACGGTTCAGCGTGGTTGCTTGTCTGTCTTCCAACATCTCCTTCCCCCGCTGAGTTTGATGTAGTTCCAGGAATATGTATCGGTAGGAACACTTTTTCTGGTTCTGACTTGTTTTGTGAAGTGCTGAGAACCTCTTTGGTCAAATCAACTTCTCTTATATTATACTTTTTGATTTGATTTTTGTGTTTTCTAACTAATATTTTGGATTCTATGTCTTCAATAATATAAAGTACATTACCCTGCTTCTGTATAACTTTGCCCCTTAACCATATATATTTATCCTTATTAATATATTTTTTATACCAAACTTCTTCGTCCTCGTGAAAATCTTTTCGATCCACTCCACCATAATATTTACACTGCAAGGACTGTTTACGTTTTACTTCAGAATCGAGATCGGTGAACGCAGATGAAACTTTAGGTTTTAAAAGATCTAAACGAGTTCTTAATGGTTGGCCAAATATTATTTGCACTGGCGATTTGCCAGTAGTAGTGTGTACGGAGTTCCTATAGTTGAACAGGTATCTCGATAACTCTAAACCTAATTTTTGTTTATTTGATTTAGGTGAGAGTAGCACACCCTTAATCCCTTTTTTAACTATTTTAACATAATGACTCTGCCTGCCCGTTGCTAGCTGGATTATAGGCTGGGCTTGTTAAATGTTTAATACTGTTTAACTGACAAAAATGTTTAAATTCCACGGAAGTAAAAGACGTGCCATTATCACTAACAATTATCTGAGGAATGCCGAATCTGGACAACACTTCACATAATTTTTCTATCACTTTATTTGAACTGAAGTTATTTTTCATATTGAAACACTCAACCCATTTACTATAGGCATCCACAACAACAAGGTAGGTATCGCCATTAATGGGGCCAAGTCCATCTAAATGTATTCTTTGAAATGCGTACTTTGGGAACTCCCACGGCGAGAGGGGCGCGCGGTGGAGAGGGACGCAGCTGAGTGCAAATTTCACAGCTATTAATTAACTTTTCGATCGCTGCATCAACTCCCGGAAACCAAAACCGCGACCGTGCTTCTGCTTTATTTTTTACAATACCAAAATGTGCCGAATGTAATTCTTTAAGTACCTTTTGCCTTAAACTTTCTGGTATTACGACCTTGTGTCCTCTCATTAAGCAGCCACTTTCAATTGCTAACTCTAAACGACATGAATGATAAGGCTTTAAAGTTACGTTAACCATTTTAGGTGGCCATCCATAAATAACGTACTGCATTACTTGCTTAAGAATGACGTCATTACCCGTTTCGCGACGCAAATCATTAATAGTTATAGGTAAATCACCTACCACTATGAAGTTAATATAAGATGCGCGATCACAATTGAGGTAATGAATGGTAGGGCTACTAGGGCTAGACGTTGCCCCCGCTTCCCCGCGCACTTCCGTAGAATCCCATTGATGAGGCAGCGAAGCGCGCGATAAAAAGTCAGCTCTATTATTCTTACTCCGAACGTATTCGATTACGTAATTATACGCAGATAAGAATATCGCATACCTTTGAAGCCTATTAGCAGTGACTTCTGGAATGCCTCGATTAGATCCAAAAATAGATAGAAGGGGTTTGTGGTGTGTGCGTAGGATAAACGGTTCCGACCGCCCGTACAAATATTGATGGAACCTTTTAACGCCAAAAATTATCGCAGTTGCTTCTTTTTGAATTTGCGCATAATTTTTTTCAGCGGAGTGAAGCGTTCGCGAAGCAAATGAAATTGGACGTTCTTTGCCATCAGCACCTACTTGGGACAAAATAGCGCCAAGGCCAGTATTCGATGCGTCTACAGTTAAAATTGTTTTAGCGCTCAAATTATAATGCGCCAACACTTGATCAGACGATAATTGTCTTTTTATCTCAACGAAGGCTTGATCGTGTTTATCTGTCCAGCGCCATTTAACACCCTTTTTAAGTAGTTCGTACAGTGGACTTAATATAGTCGACGCTTCCTGCACAAAATTCCTGTAATAGTTAATTAACCCTAAGAAAGATTGCAATTGGCTAACATTTTTCGGCCTCCATTATTGCTGTGCCTTTTTTTTTCGATTTCCTAAGTCCATTTTTATTAATTATATGGCCTAAATATGACTTTCCGATTCTGCTGTTGACGAAGTTGAAGCCGACACAGACGGTATACCGGAAAATGCCAATGAAGCCGCTGCAGCGCCTTCACGAGCGTATTTAATACTTTCAGCTTGTTCTACCGCTCCAGCTAACGTGAGGGTGGCGATATCTGCTCCAAAAAGTTTTTCACGTTCATAACCAGGAATCATTCCCATTAGAAATTTATCCGTGAGCGTTTCTTCTAAGTTTTTGAACTTGCAGGTAGCAGCGAGTCCACGTAACCGCGCGGCCCACTGAGCATGACCTTCGCCGACCTTCTGCATAGCCGAGTAAAATTTGGCACGATCCGCAAATCCCTTTCGTTCAGGATTAAAATGCTTATCCAAGACTGATACGACTTCGACGTAATTTAATGTTTCCAAGACTTTCGGTAACGCCAAATCACTCGCTAAACGGTAGGTTTCCTCTGCGAGTGCACTCAATAAAATTGCCCGCCGCTGTTCTCCCTGCTTGTCCTTTTCTTCGGTAATCCCATTAGCAATGAACCATTGTTCAATCCTGTTTTTATAAGTATCCCAACGATGATTTTCGTGGTAAAACACCGAAATTAAACCAAACGGTGCGGTAGCCATCTTCGTTCGCCACTATTAAATATGGGAACAAGGAGACAAGTAAAAGGCGCCACGGTCAATTACGCACTGACTGTATTATAAAATATCAATGTGTGAGTGGGCGCAGCCATCTCACCTACACAACAAGAACAAAATAATATCACACGAATACCATTGCGGTTGTGATCTGCCAATACGAATGAAGCGAATTGTTTTGGCACTCTTACTTTAGTTAGATCTGTATGAACAAGTTTTTTGACCCCGTAATGTTTGTTTCTGGACTTGTACATCGCAGACCTAACTTTACTAAATGGTGGAATAGCATTATCATCATTTAAATTAATTTTTCATTTAAAATCAGTGTTCTCTAGGCATGAAATATCTAACATCTTAATGTCAGATAATGGCCCCCCGTTCAATTCGCTAGAGTTCAATGAGTTTACTTCAGATTGGCAAATTCAACGTTATACTTCCAGTCCCTACCTCAATCGTTCTAATGGTTTTGTAGAGAGAATAATAGAAACCGTGTATAGCCGTGTGATGCCAGCTTAGAATTAGCCGTGTGATGCCAGCTTAGAATTAGCCGTGTGATGCCAGCTTAGAATAGCATCACCCCATTTCTTTCCCGTGGGAGTCGTAAGAGGCGACGATGGGACTCGAGGGTGTGTATTGCATTTTTAGGCGATGGGCTGACAACCTGTCACTATGGCGATACACAGTTTTCCGAAAGACCCTCAAATGTTTGTCAGACGTGGCGTAAATGCCCGTTTTTTGCGGCCGTTTACGCTCTGCCTACCCCGCAAGGGATAAAGGCGTGATATATGTATGTATGTATAATAGAAACAATATAAATAATAGTCACGAATATAGACTCTATGCAGCAAACAATACACCAATCAGGGCTTATGGGGAGAAAAATATGGCCCTAGAGTAAGGCTTACGACGCCAATTCACATGGACATTTGTTCTAGCAGACGTTAAGATTTCAATAATTGGCGCAGATTTTCTAGATCATTTTAAATTATTTGTTGTTATTCACAATAAAAGATTGATTGACTTGAAAATGGAACTAGCAGTAAAAGCAATTTCCGTTAGATCAGTTCGAGGATCCATTCACATGTTGAACTCAGATCACGTATACTTCGACATCTTAAAGGACTTCCCGAACGTAATCAGGCCATCATCGCTGAAAGAGCCCTCCAAACACAGTGTAAGACATCACATTGAAACAACGGGACCACCGTTATATGCAAAGGCACGACCTCTTCCACCTGACAAATACAAAGCGGCTCAAGATGAATTTGCTAGAATGGTGGAATTAGGAATCGTCAACCTTCGAAGAGCCCTTGTGCGAGCCCTCTTCACGTTGTTAAGAAAAAAGATGGCACCTTACGTGTTTGTGGTGACTATCGTCGGCTTAATGCAGTAACGTTGCCTGGTAGATATCCGATACCGCGTATCCAAGACTTTACTTACAAATTGAATGGGATGAAGTGGTTCACTAAGCTCGATTTGAAGAGTGCATACTATTAAATACCGATGGCGGATGCCGAAAAGACCGCGATTAGAACACCTTTTGGGCTGTTTGAGTTTCGATGCATGCCTTTCAGCCTTCGGAATGCAAGTCAAACTTTTCAGCGATTTATGCAGGAGGTACTGAGAGGATAGGAAGGAGTATTTGTTTATGTTGACGATATCCTTTTGTTCACAAAAGACGAAGAATCACACAAGAACGTTCTGAAACAAGTTCTTAGTCGGCTAGATGAATATGGCGTGGCACTCAACGTCGATAAGTGCGAATTGGCAAAGAATAAAATAAAATTTTTGGGCTACAGAGTTACAGACCAAGGGGCCCACTGCTGAAAGCACAGAAGTCATATTGAATTTAAAAAAACCACAAAACGTGCAAGAGTTGAGGCGTTTCCTGGGGATGCTTAACTTTTACCGTATTTGCTTACCGAATCAAGCTCATTTGCAGCAAAAACTTAATAAGTATCTGCATAACTCCTAAAAGAATGATAAAACAATGCTGAAAAAGCATTTGAACAGTGTCGCCAAAGCATTTTAAATGCAACAACCTTGTCTCATCCCATACACAATGCAATTTTGGGCATCATGTCCGATGTTTCGGACACCTGCCTTGGGGCCGTTTTGCAAACAGAAACTCAACAATGAGTGGAGGCCGTTATCTTTTTTCTCGAAAGCATTGAGTGAGTCTCAGAAACGTTATATCACATATGATCGCGAACTATTACCAATATATGCTGCTACTAAACATGTCCGTCGTTTGATTGAGTGCAACGATGATGTTACAGTTTACACGGACCATAAACCGCTCACTCATGCACTGACCAACACCTCTAGTGACAGTGATACTCCACGTTGTAAAAGGCAGCTGAGTTTCATTAGCCAATTTTGCTCAAGCATTGAATACCTGCAAGGAATACCTAATAGATAACACACCAGTCACACGTGAAATTTCGACATGAAAGCCACGACCTTACTTACCATTATCATATCGGCCCATAAAATTCAAAGCGCAGCATGATATCTGTCACGCGGGGATAGGAACAACTAGAAAGAAAATAACAGCAAAATATTTTTGGCCAGGAATGAACAAGGACATCGGCCAATAGGCCAAAGCTTGCAACGCCTGTCAAAGGTCTAAAGTCCAGCGGCACACAGTGACGATTCAAACACGTTCATATTGATAAAATAGGGCCAATGGTGCTTTCCAGAGAACAAAAGTATTGTGTCACGATGATTGATCGAGTAACAAAGTGGCCGGAAGCCATTCCGGTGAGAGATATTACAGCGAAGACAGTGGCTCGCGTGTTTTACGAGCATTGCATTGTGCGATTCAGTTGCCCGAGCCGCATAACGAGTGACCAGGGGAAGCAATTTAAAGCTAGTTTGTTCCAGTGTTTGCTTAAAAAATTGGAAATTCAGCGAATACGTACCACACCGTATCATCCTCAGGCTAACGGTCAAGTAACGGTCAACGGCTTCATCGAACTCTGAAGGCGACAGGCGGTCAGAAGAGTTGCCAACTGTACTATTGGGTCTCCGTTCAACCCTGCGTAAAGAAATTAATCTCATCCCGATCCTATTAAGCTATGGAGCACAGCTTCGCCTACCTTCAGACTTTTCCGTACCTACAACGTCAATTTACGATGACGCAGAGTTGGTGAAGAGGCTAGTTGATACAATGAGGTCATTGGCACCCGTTCCAAAGCGCATTTCAGAAGATAAGATATTCATCCACAAAGATTTAGCAACAAGTGCACATGTGTTCATACGCAATGATATGGTGCGTCCTTCGCTAACACCCCCGTACGAAGGTCCGTTCAAAGTCCTGCAAAGATCGTAGAAAATTTATAAAATACAGATGCCGAATCGTACGGCAGTCATTTCTTTGGACACACTCAAACCTCCTTATATACTGAGTACCGAGAAACCTTGCGAGTCAAACGAGAAAAAGGAAATACGAAACTCCAATAACGTAACGAGCTCTGGTCGCATATCAAGACCAACGGTCCGGTTCAAACTAAGTAATTAAAAAGGCTGCCTATGATTCAAAGTTATTTTTTTTAAATACCCTCATGTGAAAATACATGCTGATAATGCAACTATTTAATTCAAGCAAGCAAACACCTACCTACGGCAAACAACATGCAGTAAATCTGGCCGGCGACGAAATGAACGAGACTTTTTTTTTTAGTTGTGGGCCCTATGATTTTAGCCCCGGGGTTTTTATTCTACACCTGACTGTATGGTGGGGAGCAGAAGCTCACCCGGAAAAGTGTGTGGTTGTTCAAACAACCAGCTCTGGGTTTACGAGTTGTTCTGGGAAGAACGTATTGGACTGAATCTACCCGGCACGTGCCGGTAGTTCCCAAAGTGGGGAGCAAATGAGGGACCTCCGCGCCCCCGCCGGAGGCGTCGGTTGCTTGAGGAGCTTGTGGAGTTTGATATACTCGCAATGGCTGCAGCAGTGGCTACTGTGATTTCATCATCTTCTTCCGTAAGGATGTGTTTCAGACGGTGTTTAAAACGCGAGGTTGGATGAGGGAAATAGTTGGACGCGGAAACTATCAAGGGGTTTTTATGATGGGGAGCGTTGTCGAAGAAGCGACGGGACGCTTCTTCCAAATACGTTTTAATGGTAGGGAGGCCTAAATCGATGTGGAGGTTGGCGTTACGCACGTACCAGGGCGCCGCGGTAGCTTTACGCATGAAACGGTTTTGGATGACCTGCAGCATTTTCAGGCATTTTCAAAGGTGTGAGCAAAGGCTACGCTGGCGTAGATCATAATAGGCCGTACGCAGGTGGGGTAAATAAGTAAGTTTAAAGGAGAGTTTGCTCTTTTTGTTCAACATCGAATGTAATCTGCCTAAAACGAACGCCGCGCGGTCGTGAACTCTCATTATGTGGTTACGGAAGCTAAGTCAAGAGTCAAGGGTGACTCCTAGATATTTGGTCTCGTTAACCCAGGGGACTTATAACCGGTCACTGCCACTTCCCGTGTTGGTATCCGCGTAACGCGGGTGAAGTGTCTTCTCCACAGTCACTGCGTTGCCTGGGACGCAATTATGGAAAATGTAAGGCTGCCCTGGACCTGCGCCACCCTCTCGGCCTTCCTGGCTGGATCCGGAGGAATGACTAGTCGATACGTGCGAAGCCAGGTCGGCTGCAGGAGTTTGCCGCGCGGTAGATCTCTGTCACACGCGCCTGACGGAGTTTCCGTTCCGGGTTTAATTGTGGAGTTGGCTCTCCAGGACCGTTGTGTTGGGTCGGATTTATCCCTCGGTCACTTCTTACGACCCCCATGGAAAGAGATGGGGTGGTGCTATTCTACTCTGCCGGCACCACACGGCTTAAGTGCGGCGTAAGTGCGGGCGCCAGGAGTCGTTTTCGAAAGTGGGAGGGTCCATCGTAGGCCCACTGATCAGTTACCGCCCGCTCCAAGTTGGGCAGCCCCCGACCAATAAGGTACTGTTCCGCCCCGGTGCTGGTTTGCTCTTTTAGGGTGTAGAGAGCACCAGCCTCAACTGGACAATCGGTGCCGTTACATTGTACACCTGCGACTAAAAGGCATAATAAAAACAATTTACAACACCGCTTATCCATGCGATTTGCAACATGGAATGTCCGTACTATGAGGACAGGCCTCCCTGACACCTGTGCAGGCTCTTCTACTGACGCACAAGATCTGCGTAAAACTGCCATTATTGACGTCGAACTCAACAGACTGAACATTGCTGTTTGTGCCTTACAAGAGACCAGACTCCCTGACGAGGGTTCCTTGCGTGAGACATATTACACATTCTATTGGAAAGGAAAGGACAGCAGCGCTGTGCGTGAGCATGGTGTAGGCTTGGCTATCCGCAACGACCTCTTAACATCTATAGAGGCTCCTTGCGGCATATCGGAACGCATTATGTTGGTGCGGTTAAATACGAATTATGGATACGTAACACTTATTTCTGCTTACGCACCAACATTATCCTCAACGGATGAAGCCAAAACACAGTTTTATGACTAGCTCGACCAGTCTCTACGCGGGTTAAGACTATCTGACCGCTTTTACATTCTGGGCGATTTTAACGCAAGGGTTGGACAGGCCAACGTAGCTTGGCCTGATTGTATAGGTTACCACGGTATAGGGAAGTTAAACGAAAACGGCCAACGTTTATTAGAGCTATGCTCTAAACACCTACTGTGTGTTACCAATACCTACTTCAAAGGCAAATCATCTCGCAAAGTATCCTGGAAACACCCTCGTTCTAGTCACTGGCATCAACTGGACCTTATCCTAACCAAAAAAAAAAATCTCCGCGAGACCCTACACACGCGTACATTTCATAGTGCTGATTGTGACACAAATCACTCCTTGTTGGCTTCACACGTTGCTATAACTCACAAAAAGATCCACTCGTCCAAACTACCCGGTAGGAAGAAGATCTATCTTCCCAAAACCGGGGATGATGAGTTTGTCCGAAAGTTTGAGGAGTTGGTACGCGACGAAACTGCCACCTGGGACGTAGACGCTCATATAGAGGAAGACTGGGGCAAAGTAAAAAAGTTACTAACAGATGTGGCTGGTACGGCTTTCGGCCACCAGAAAGTAAAAAACCTGGACTGGTTCGCTGAAAATCTCGAACACATAACACCTCTGCTCGAGTCCAAACGACAAGCTGCGCTTACATATCGCCTTAACCCTTCCGAAAAGTCACGTGTCGATTTAGCTAATGCAAAAGCTGCATTACAACGCTTAACAAAGTATCCAATCGTGCGCTGATGTCGGAAATTTTGGTGGTGTGTATGCTGGCATTAAAAAGGCCCTTGGTCCTTTGCCTAAAAAAATACCCCCCCTTATAGAAGTGGATGGCACTGTTATCACAGATGCCCAACGCCAACTCGAACGATGGGTAGAACATTATATCGGTCTCTATTTGGAACCAGTTAATATAATGCCTGAAGCTGCAGACTGCATGCCAAAACTAGCAACCTGGGCCGAGTTAGATGACCTTCCTACCATAAGGGAATACCACAAGGCTGTTAAGCAGCTTAAGACCGGAAAGTCTCTTAGAAATGATGGTACCCATGCCAAAATCATCAGGCTCAAGTGCATATTACCCATCCTGCACAATCTGTTGTGTAAATGTTGGGAAGCGGGATATATACCACAAGATATGCGCGATGCTAACATCGTTACCCTATACAAAGGCAAAGGTGACCACGGTGACTGTAACTGTTATCGTGGTATATCCCTTTTAAGTATTGTAGGTAAATTATTTGCTCGGTTAGTCTTACTAAGACTCCAGAAACTAGCTGGTCGTGTATATCCCGAATCGCAATGTGGATTCTGCGCCCAGCGTTCCACAACAGATATGATCTTTACACTTCGCCAACTTCAGGAAAAGTGTAGAGAGCAGAGAACACCTCTGTTTGTGGCATTCGTAGACCTTAAAAAAGCCTTCGACACCGTTAGCAGAGAGGGCCTTTACACTGCACTTGTAAACATCGGGTGCCCGCCAAAACTTCTGAGCCTCGTTAAATCCTTCCATATGGATATGAAAGGATCTGTTGTTTTTAACGGCAATACATCAGAGCCGTTTGAAATGCGCAGAGGTGTTCGCCAAGGCTACGTGTTGGCTCCTACCCTGTTTGGTATTTTCTTTTCATTGCTTTTTAAAGTAGCTTTTGGCGATGACCAACAGGGTATCCACCTGCACACGAGGGCTGGCGGGAAGCTGTACAATATCTCGCTTCTTAAGTCTAAGTGAAACCGCGATGACTTATTCGTCGATAGCCTACTGTTTGCTGACGATGCAGCGTTCGTTGCTAATTCTCACAGTGAGCTTCAAGTCATTGTCGATAAGTTTTCCCATGCATGTACTCTGTTCTTTATGACCATTGATGCCAAAAAAACAGTAATGCTAGCTCAAGGCGCAGATGCACCACACATCATGCTAGCCGGTGTTCCCTTGAGTATAGTCGATAAGTTTTGCTACCTGGGGTCGACTTTGTCGAATAATTTCACGCTCGATGCTGAGATCGATACGCGAATCGGCAAGGCGGCGACCATGTTCGGCAAGCTCAGTACAAGAGTATGGAACAATAAACACCTGACCACAAAAACCAAGATTATTGTTTATCAAACTTGCGTTTTAAGCATACTCTTGTACGGAGCTGAAACCTGGACATCGTATGCAAAACAGGAACGTCGACTCATAATGTCAGATTATTAGGAATATTTATAATTCCTTATCATGCGATTTTAATAAGCCTTCTTAGACAGACAACTCTGATTTTATGAATTATACATACATACATACATAAATCACGCCTATATCCCTTACGGGGTAGGCAGAGCGTTAACGGCCGTAAAACAGATATTAACACCACATCTGACAGTTTGAGGGTCAATCAGATAATTGTGTATCACTATAGTGACAGGTTGTCAGCCCATCGCCTTAAATTGCAATACACATGTAACCCTCGAGTCACTTAGTCGCCTCTTATGACACCCATGGGTAAGAAATGGGGTGATGCTATTCTAAGCCGGCATCATACAGATCACATGAATTATAGGTGGGTACATTCTATCTTTGAATAAATCTTAATTCTCATATACATCTCAAACAATAATCAATTAAATTTTTCTTACATGTCTCTTAAAGTAAAATTAGTTTTGCATTTTAGTAAAATTCGTAGATCCGAAATTCTTTGTCTCAACAATTCTTTAATTTTATTATTTCAACAGTAATACGAGATTTGAATTCTTATTATTTTTTATTTTTAGTTAGTTATTTTTCTTCTTTAATTTTATACTAGTTATTTTTAGATACTGATGATTGCATTTGTTCTTAACATTTGTAGGTAAGGTAGGGGATCCAAAATATTTGCTTTAGCATGCTTATTCAATGTCAGTCTAAAATAGATTAAAAAAAATGTATTCAACTATTCTGAATGTAAATGTTTTATCCAATAGGTGAGAGTTTTATTTTAAAATGAATCGAGCCTTATTTCTCAAATGTTTTGTATTACCTACTTGAAACCTAAGGTTGGTACGTTATGCTATGCTGCTATTAAGTGACTACTAAGATTTCCTATACTTTTGAGAAACTTAAAACTAAGTACCATTTTACAAGAAAACTATTTGCTTTAAGCATCAAGTCTACGATTTAGTTTTAAGCAAAGTTTAGGTAAGTATTTGAAAGGTTGAACTGGTTCTTTGATTATTTTTATTTTCTAGGACATTTCCCATTCTCTGAGATGTTTATTAATACCCCTACAAATACACTATAGTCTGGGTACTCCGCAGACTATAGGGTTTCCCTGCTTAAGTAAAGGAGAGGCTAACAGCAGCTAAACCCTACAACCACGTTAAATGTCTTCCTGTTCTTCTGTGTAGATGGCAAAACTTAGGCATGCGCCTATATTTACTAATTAAATGTGTGGTGTGTGGTATGGTAGGCTTCGCCTTGAGTTCAAGACTAATCCTCTATTCTGAATAGGTGTACTTGACGGAAAAGTCAAGATTTGTGTGATCTACCTTGTGCACCCCAAGATCTCACCGAACCTCTAGTTGTCCGTGGACTGGGTTGGAGGGGTAGGCCTAATGAGATCAAGTTAGTTATGTTTGGAGAATGCTCCGAGTGTTTGGACAAGACAGAGGTAGTGGGCCGCGAACAGGTCTGGTCAGGTACCCTCAAGTTCAATGATTGATACATCAGATCGATCACAACTGCTACCTCCATCAAGTCCTACACGCGAACCATAGAGATTATCAAGGGCTCCGCAAATAGCCCTCCTCGCCCCTCTCTAAGGCAGAGTCCTAACAGAACCAAACCTAACGTACATTTCAATAGACTTACCAGTACCTACCAAATATAAGTACCAGAAATCCCAAAGAAAAACACATTCGGTTCTAAACAACACACATCATCTGTAAAACTTTAAATAGAAAATTCAAAACAGAGAAAGGAATTTACTGAAGTTACTGCAACAAAACAGTTGATATTATGATAGCCATCACAAAATCAACTTTTAATTTTTACAATTCCCAAAAGCTTGACTTTAAAAAAGCTGAGTTTTAAATTCTCAAGAAGAAATTACCCCGTAGATCCTAAAGATATGTGTGACGCCGCGCAAAGCCCGAAGGAGAATTCCTTTTTCTCTACTGGTTTTATGGCTTATATAGGCCTCCCATCCGCCTCCCACACTACTCTCAAAATCATCTGTGCACCTTATCACTCAGGTAATAAGGCTCTACTCCAATAGCACCAATCTTATTCCCCAAAATATACCTTTGTGTCCTTAACAAACTAACCCATACATTCTATTACCTGAACGATAGGGTTCATTCTACAAAATCGTCCGACTTCATAAATACAAAACCTTTTTTCGAAAATACACCCTACGATCTACACAATAACGGCCATACGGATGTACCTATAGGTGGTGTAAGAGGGTAATTATCTGATCAATATGGTCCTCCTTTTAATACATCCAGTATCATAAACAAAATATCCTATTCTGTAATATGAACCCTATGGCCTACATTATAATGTCCAACTCCCTATTACCTGAGCAATATGGTCCATCTTACAAAACATCTGATCTCGGAAGCAGGTACCTACAAATCCTACTCTCCAAAATAAACCTTATGACCTACATAATAGCGCCCATACACCATATAATATTCGTACGAAGGTTCATTTTTGCTTGCAACTTTTATTCTGTAAAAAAACGGTTTCTGGTTCGAGACCCCCACGCAGCACTCCTTCTACAACTTAACGCCCAATACCTCTTATTATGTTCGCATGAAGGTTCATCTTCGCTTGCAACTGCTATTCTATACAAAACGGTTTTCTGGTTCGATCCCCCCACGCAGCACCCCTTCTACAACTTAACGCCCAATACCTCTTATTATGTTCGCACGAAGTTTCATCTTCGCTTGCAACTGCTATTCTATACAAAACGGTTTTCTGGTTCGATCCCCCCACGCAGCACCCTTTCTACAACTAAACGTCCAATACCTCTTATTATGTTCGCACGAAGGTTTATCTTCGCTTGCAATTGCTATTCTATACAAAACGGTTATCTGGTTCGATCCCCCCACGCAGCAACCCTTCTCCAAATAAACGCTCAATACCTCTTATCATGTTTGCACGAAGGTTCATTTTTTGCTTGCAACTGTTTCTGTTTCGATTCCCCCACGCAGCACCCCTTCTACAACTAAACGTCCAATACCTCTTATTATGTTCGCACGAAGGTTCATTTTTATCTATTTTGGGTATACGGCCCATTTGTTGTGGACACAGATCCACTATTTTCGCGGCTCAGCCGCAGCGCTCCCGCCCCCAACGCAGGCGTCCCAAGCTCGAACCCTCTTTATTTTTGTCCATGTTTATTTTATGTAGTGGCCATTAGTTTTTGCCTTACAAGACAATACTTGGCTATCACGTCGGTTACCACGACACTTTAATTTCATTTCAGTACATTAAATACTAAACCCGTCATCAGATCACACGATTACTACTATATATACTAACCGAATCTGTCCACCATTCCTACTCTACCTCTATCTCCCAGCAGCCAGGTCAAATATTAAATACCTACCCAACTTCAAGCCCTACTATGTAACTATTTTGTAGGTAAGTACGGTAGGAATAGGTAGGGATCAATTCTACTAGCCCGCAATATTATCCAAATTGATCTTATTGCAATAATATATAATTGATTTAGTATATCTTCCCCCCTTTCTTACTGAGTATATATATTTTCAATAGTCCCTTTCTACAATACCTACTATTCTGATACTGAGTGTTAGGTACATTCATACTTATGATCCGCTTATGTCCTTACTACTAGAGGCCCTGAAAATTAACTTACACAATGTTCTAGAAATAATTAAGGAGACACATCATACGCATTGTTTATTTTTTAATACCTTTTATTATTAATTTAACTTCAAGATAAAAATTATACTTTAAAGATAGAATAGTTAGGTTCATATTTGTGAATGTAATGGTATCCTCTAGAATTGAAGCCTTGTACATTTTCATGAGAAGATGGGATTAAAGTTTTTCAAGATCAAAACGTCGTCGTGATCGTGACCAGCAAATAATTTTTGGACTGAGTTAACCACGCACTGCCTATTTTGCTTGGTGATAAAATAAATAAAAATAAAAAATAAAAAATCATTTATTTCAAAATCTTAATATACATTTAGTGCCGGGTCTTCCCAGTAAGTTATCCGTAGATACTTGTAGTGGGAATGGCCCGCTACTTCCCCTCGTTTCCTTAAAATAAGATTAAAAAGTAAAGTGACTAACAAAATTTTGCCTTACCTAATAATTATTATAATTCTAATACAATAATAGAAAATAGTGAGTACAGTAAGTTTAGTTATTGTGTATATATATGTGTGTGTGTGTGTGTGTGTATGTGTGTGTGTGTATGTGTGTGTGTGTATGTGTGTGTGTGTGTGTGTGTGAGTGCGCGTGAGCATGTGTAAGAGAGAAAGACAGATTCCGGTCGGTTCCACTTTGCTAGGTAATCCTTACTAACAGATTTTCCACATCGTCATAGGTTAATGCAATCAGCCATTTAGATAAAGTATCCCTGCATTTAAATAGTGTTTGTGGATAGATCATAAGAACTTTATTTATTTTATTGTATAGAAAGCCACACTGAGATATATACTGTCTTTGTGCGGAAGCAGTGCGAACAGGGTAAGTGGGTGAAACAGTGAGAGCCCTTCTCGTATTAAGGTGGGAATCATCGTACGTCAAGGATTTTTGGAATTTTAATATTAAATTTAGTACATAGAGTTTCCTGACCGAAAGAAGGCCGCAGATGTCATATAGTGTTTCAGTAGGAAACCTGTACGGCTTAGAGTACATGACTTTTATTAGAGATCTCTGAGCGCGTTCCAGTTCAAGAAAGCCGGTCTTTGCACATCCTCCCCAGACAGGAATGCAGTATGTAATTATTGATTGGGCTATCGCTTTATACACGTTGTTTAATAGGCTATGTGACATTACCTGTCTTAGAGATTTAAATACCCAGATCAGCTTACGAGTCCGTGATATTAATAACTCCAAATGACAGTTCCAGCTCAGCCTTTGGTCTAACATGATGCCAAGATATTTAATCTGCGAGACTTTATTTATCATTGGGCAATCGAAAGAGTTATAACTGTAATCAGAGTTACAACAGCTATGGATCCTTACACAAAGCGAACCATCAGGCTGAGAGGATATGTATGGTGCGAAGCAAATGAAATTCGTTTTTTGTGCATTTAGTGTTAGGAGGTTATTCATGAGCCAACTTGCTATTTTAGCCAAGCCTTTCTCCGCTTTTGCATATACGTCTTCCCAAGTTCTGTCGGTAAAAACGATGGCTGTGTCGTCTGCGTAGGAGAATATCCTTCTCCCAACCCCTTGTAGATTACAAAGCTCATTGATGTAAATCAAGAAGAGTGTTGGGCCAAGGACACTCCCCTGCGGGACTCCAAAGGTAAGAGTTTCTGGTTCACTGGTGTAGCTACCTATTTTGACTTGTTGAGTTCTTTCCTGGAGATAGCTTTTGAAAAGTGATAGAGCGACATCCCTGATACCTACACCCTCAAGCCTGCGTAAGAGAATGGGAATAGAAACCGTATCGAAGGCCTTTTTTAGATCTAAAAAGACCGTGATGCACTTATTCCCCACGTCTACTTACTTGACTATAGTGCTTGTTAAATCTAGAATTGCATCTTGAGTTGATACACTCCTTCTGAACCCATATTGTGAATTGGAAAGTAAGTCGTATTTACTCAGGTATTTGACAAGTCTGATATTGAGTAGTTTTTCTATAATTTTTGAGATTGACGTAAGTACCGAAATAGGCCTGTAATTGCCCACATCAGCTCTATCACCACACTTGAATACAGGCGTGACTACAGCTCGTTTAAGGGCATTCGGAAAGACCCCAGAGGCAAAGCAGAGATTGGCGAGATTACTGATTAAAGGGACAACTAAATCTCTGGCTCGTTTCAGGAAAGTAGTACTTATTCAATCCCACCCCGGAGCACGCCCCGAGTCGAGTCCCATAAGAATGCTGTCAACTTCTGTAAGATCCGAGTCCAACAGAACGAAGGAGGATGGATGATCAGGGAGATGTATGAGAGATTTCAGCGTGTGAAGGTCAAGCCCATACTGCCTAATAATGCTGTCCGCTAGGTTAGAGCCAATATTAACAAAATAACTATTTACATAATTTACAGCGGCCTCTGGATGTGGGTTTATGTTTAGTAAGTCTTGGTTTTTAGATCTTGCAGGTTTATACTGAGTGATTTCATTGACTGCTCCCCAAAACTTTTTAGGATGTTTAACCGATTTATTTATTAATTGACTGTTGTGTAGTTTCTTAAGTTTTATTATAAGATTAGAACAGTAATTACGGAATCTTTTGTAAGTAATAATTAGTATTATGTTCTTTGGGTTCCGTTTTAACTTGAGCTCCATGCTGTTTCTAAGAGTAATGCACTTTAAGACCCCGGGAGTGATCCAAGGCTTAATAATTCTTTTATTGGAAGAGGTTATAATTAGTTTTGAATTTGCATGTACAGCTTTCCTTATCACGTCTATTAGTAAATTAGCATAGAGCTCAGGATCGCGGTAACTGTTTAAGTATGAAATGTCACTAGCTAACAGAGCTTTATAGGCATTATCAAAATTTACAACGAGTTTGGAGTTTTGAGAAGCTGTGCGTTTTGCCGTGGTAGAAATCTTAAGTAGGACGAGCTTGTGATCTGTAATTGAGGTGTTTAACACCGCAATAGAAGCGGTGAGCAAATTGCAATCCGCTTTTATCATTACATGGTCTAGGCAGTTGTCTTGTCGCGTGGGTAGTGTATGTCCGGAAAGAAGACCATGTATGGCGAGTTGATTTAAGTAATTGAGCCTGTTCCGTCGTTCATGGGATTTCTCCTTATCCGTAACGATTAAGTTTATATAAATGTCCCCAATCACTGTGATAGTTTTATAATTTTTTATGGCCTCAAGGTGAGTATTAAGAGACGTAATAAAATCTTCAGCATTTATATAAGACGGGGAACGATAAATACCAAGAAAGGCATAATTCCGGTGATAAATCCTTTGTATCAAAAATATAATTATTTGACTATTTAAGCAACGGTTAACTTTACATACCGACTTACTTTGAACTGGGTTTCACGAAAATTGTGTTGGACTGGATCTACTGGACAAAAATTTGAAAAAGAATAATAAACGTGAGGCACCGAGAGGACGGTTGACTGGATATGAAGGATGGCGGTTCGCCGGGCACCAGAGGGTAATAACAAAGTACTGGTGTCCGAGTTAGCAGGCAGGGCGCTGGGAGTTGCTGTATCAGAAGTGGACGCGGCAGGGAGAGTTCCGGTCCCAAAAGTGTGTAGTACGAGTAGACCTGATGTTTTGTTGGCACTCCAGCAGACAGAACGTATTTGTTTGCCCCGTGTGTCATTGAAAGCAAGTGGTAACAGGTTTATAAATAAATAAAAACATAAATTTTTAGGAGCAGTTTGTAATGTTAGTAATCTCATGCGTTTATTCTCTTTAAAAGTCAGAAGATAAGAAGAGCAAAAAGTTTTTTTTTAAAGAAGAGAAGACTATCTTTGCATGTACACAGATTATTTCCATGTTGTTGTTTTAAGTAGTCAAGTTATTTTTTACTGATTCAATAATTTACCAAGAACCTTTATGAGAAAATTCCTAGTTTTAATAACTAGTTTGTAGAATATGAAAGACGGACTAAGATCTCAAAAACTACTTACTAAAGAACCAAAAGTGCCAAGAAGTTTATTTTTGGCGCGCTTAGTAATGTACGGTTGCGTTCATAAGTGGAGTCATAGTTTACACAAATCTCAGAAAACAAGTCGCTCGAACCCGCGGCGACACTCACACAATGACCCAAATGACGTATAACGTACTATTTTTGACGAACTACCATTGTATAATAGACTGAGTAGTATTGACTACTTCACAACATGAATCATTAGCTTTGGTAGCTTGGACGGTAGCGCGGTCAAGCATATTCTTGGCCGCAATTGTGAAGACAATGGTTTGAATCCCGATATCATCGTTTTAGTTTTTATTTTATCAAATGAAGTAAAATTTACTAAATTGTTATTGTGTTGATTTTAGTTGTTGCTAGATCGTTTGCGAGATAGTGCGCGTGCTAAGTGTCTTTTTAACCGAAGCTTATTTATTAAACTTCAGTGTTTATTTCTTCGAAATGCACACTAATATCAGTTTGCAGGATAGGCAACGTATTGTTGCGCTGCATGATATTGAATTTAATTTAGCTCAAATTGCTAATCAGACTGGTCTGGCCGTAAGTATAGTTTTATTTAATTACTAGCAGCCCGCCCAGCGGTTTCACCCGCCGCTAACAATTTCCCCCGGGAATAAGACAGTTTAATATAGCCTATGTTCACCAGGGATAATATAGGACTCTAAAAATCTTGACTTTAATTTGAAACAAATGTCGTTTTCAGATGGTGGTGGCGTAAAGTTACATGCCGTGTGATTAACCTGGCCAGCCCCATGGCAGTGCCTTTATTTTTATTTTTTTTATCCCGCCCGAGCCGGTTTTCTATTGGGTCATAACAAAATTTTAATAAAAAAAGAAAATTGTGTGATACAAATTTATTTTTTATAAAGAATTTTAATATGAGATATTTTTTCACACGTTGGGTTACATTATCGAAATTTTTACGCGGATCTCTATTTTTTTCTCGTATAAAATATAGCCTATGTTCATCAGGAATAATGTAAGATTCTAATGGTAAAAGAATTTTTAAAATCGGGCCAGTAGTTTCGGAGCCTATTCGATGCAAACAAACAAACAATCAAATCTTTCCTCTTTATAATATTAGTGTAGACATTTGTTTTTTAAATATTAAAAACTTTGACTCATATGTTGGTAGCTGTAAACCGATTATTATTGACTTTTTATATTAATTATGCTATTTTGTTATGTGGAAGACTGTTAAACGTTGGGTTACACGTTTCGAAAAGGAAGGTAGCGTAAAAACTCGACCACAGAGGAGGATGATGGTGTAACAATATGAAGAAAATGGTTATGCCACTTGTCCAGGCGAAACAAGGCGTGCAACTGCCGTTAATTATGTTGATATGCTACAGGAAAGCATGCTACCAATGGAGCAAACTGTTTAACTGTTTATCCTGCTAGTGTAGTTTCTCGTTTTGCATTTGTCCAGAATAATTATCCAGTGCATCGAGCTGCCGTGGTGAATAATTGGTTTAGCCAACACCCAGATATCCAAGATATTCGTTGGCCAGCAAAATCTCCGGACTTAATCCCATAGATAATTTATGGGGTTTAATGTTGCAAAGGTGGGACATGCGCAATGAAAGAACTACAGAGGCTTTAGAGGCTCACTGCATGGAAGTGTGGGAGAGTACAGACAGTGACAGCAGTTACCTGACCCCCAATGATTAAAAACAAACATTCGAATATGTCTTCTATTCTCAGTAGTTCAATTTGGCAGTTGCATTCTGTTTCACTCATTTTTAGTATTAGACCGGGTCTATCGCGATAGTATTTAGGTAAATATTAGTAATTTACCTGTGTCCCGACGTTTCAACACAGTTTCATGTATTGTGGTCGCGGGTTGACTGACGTCCCAGCGAGTTGTCATCTAGGCGGCGGGTGACGAGATGTTCTGCTACCCACATTTGTCTTTATAATTTTAATATTATTGATTGTTTGTAAACATTGCACTAGGCTGCCGGCACACAACACTCACAGTATCCGACGAGTGTTCCGATGATAAATCGCGCGGTTTCAACTTATCAATGACTGGACTCCATGCGGATGACAATTTAAACCCGTCCTCCCGGTTGAAATTATTAGGGTTCTTCTTAATTTCAATAGCCTCGCGAACGATCCTTGGGTAATAGTGGCGTTCCACAGAGAGGATTTTCGGGGCATGAAGTTCAATCCAATGATTCGGATCGGATGATAGAAGGTGTTCTGCTATTGCCGATTTATGCATCTGTCGGTTTTTTACAGCTGCGATATGTTCTTTGACCCGTTCGCTGACACTTCGCTTCGTTTGGCCAATATAAGATTTACCGCAGCTGCATTGTACTTTATACACTCCTGCATTCTGAAATGGAATGACATCCTTCGGCGTGCGTAAACAGTGTGACACTTTCGACAATGGACTGAAAACAGTTTTTATTGAATTTTTACTCAACACTGTCCCAATCTTATCAGTTACTCCTTTCACATAGGGTAAATACGCTGGCTGTCTGTTCACCTCCGGATGTTTTTCTTTCCTGGTTTTCATGCGACGCTGAGCTCCTGAGTAGCCATTTTGAACCAGCACTTTTTGCATATGGTTTAACTCGTCGTTTCGATGTTCTGAGTCACACAAGTCGTATGCCCTCTTTGTCAGCGTCGACACTACAGACTGCAGGTGGCGCGGATGGTGATGAGAGGTCGCGTGTAAGTATCGATCTGTGTGTGTTGGTTTTCTGTATACAGAATGTGCAAGGGACCCATCAGGTCTCACCATTACCTTGACATCCAAGAAGGCCAAAGTTCTATCATCTTCTATCTCACATGTGAATTTGACTTTTGGATGGATAGAGTTTAAGTAATCTACATACTGCTTCACTGTGTCAGTGTTTCCTTTGATGACACTGAAAACGTCGTCAACATATCTCTTCCAGAGCTTAATAGTTGAAGGACCGGCACCCAATGCCAACTCTTCAAAGTATTCCATCCAGATGTTGGCAATAACCGGTGCCACGGGTCTATCGCGATAGACCCGGTCTAATACTAAAAATGAGTGAAAGTGATCGCGAGTGCTTAAAAAATTCATTCTGTTTGACAAAGAAATACTTAAAACAGATTTGTTGAAAAAGAAAAAAGCATTTTACTTGATATTGATTTACGCTGAGATTTGAACTCGACTCTTTGAGTGTCTTGAGTGCTCAACAGGCCGCTAGGCCAACTGATACATCGTAGTGAATTTTAGCATAGTGTTCTTCCACGCCTAATTTTGCGTCTTTATTCAAGTTACGTTTTATTGTGGGTATATGTAGATCTTTTAATGCGTTAAGACTTCTATAGCTACTACACCAGACTGAATACCGTGCACGGTCCGACATACATTGCTGGTAATCATATGGGTGTCATGTCATTACAATAAACTAAGACCATACTAAGACAACCAGCCAGCAATGTATGCCGGAACGTCATTCATCCAGTTTAGCCTTGTTTAGTGTAATAATAGCTAAAAAACTACAATTATCGATCAGTCTACGTTTTGGCAGTGACTACTTGCGCTATAATTTTTCAGTAATTGTTCACATTCTAGTGTGTATTTATTGGTTTACCTAGTGAATCATGTCGCGGTTGACCGATTACTAAAAATATCAGATTATATTTTTGTACGAAGAGAATACTCCTATCAAAAAGATTGCTCGTGAGCTCAATATAGCGGTAAGTATTTTCTATAAAAACCGTTATTTATTATATTCTTGGTTGGGTATTGTGACTTACCTTTAACTATTATTTAAAGTAGATAAAGTGAATGATTTAATTATTTATATGTCCATCCTTTTTACAGAGAAATACCGTAAAGCTTTGGATCCGCTGATACGGTGAAACAGGGAGTGTGCAGCAAAACCGGCCTGGACCAAAACCCCTAATGTTTACTGATCAATCGGAGCGGCATCGAGCTATTGTTGCACAGCATCAGGAGCACCCATTTGCTACTACACGATCCACTGCAGTAAGCCACGGCGTTTCTGTGCAAACAATTAGACATCATTTGCACGCCGCTGGATTTAAAACATATAAACCAGCCCAAAAGCTTAAGTTATCACCTGCACACCGCCAGGCAAGAGTAAGCTTTGCGCAAACCTATCAGAATTTTGATTGGATTAATAATGTCGTGATTTTCACAGACGAGAAGGTATTTAAATCAGATAAAGATGGAAAACAAATCTTTTGGCGAAAGAAAGGTCAAAGGTATAAAGAATCTTGCATGCTACCTTGTAGAACGAGTTGGAGAATTTCTTTAGGCTATTGGGTCTGGATGTCGTCCATGGGACCTGGTGAGCTGATATAGGTGGGTGCTCACTTTAATAGCCGTGACTATAGAGAAATACTCAGGGAAGTTATGCTGCCATCAGTGCGTATCGCCTACCCAACTCAAGAAATATATTTTGTCCAAGATAACTGCTCTATCCATCGTGCACACATTGTTCGTCAATGGCTAGAGGAGCAGGATTGGCCATCCAAAAGTCCCGATCTCAACCCCATAGAGAATTTATGGGGTTTGATGACCCTTAACTGGGACTCTTCTGAAGTTTTGTATTTCGCAATAAAGAAAATTTGGCTGCAGTCGTGACATCGACCTGGGATTTCATGAGAGGACGTGATCACTGTTGGAACATGGTTAATGGTATGCCTGGTCGTCTGCAGAAAATCGTCGACAAATCAGCTGAAGCACTACGTTATTAGGTATTTGTCTGTGGTAGTTTAAGAGTTTTACCCGACAACCTCAAAAAGAGGGTTATGTTTTTTAAATATTGAAATATAAATAAATACCTACTAACTTAATCTATTAAACTTGTTTAACATAATGTAAGCAGTGATGTTATTGTTGTGTAATTAAATATGACATGTTAATTAACTGCATAATTATTAATTGCAAACAAGGTTAACAATTAACACTACATTATTACAATACATAATATCAATATAATTATCATTAAAATAAGTCAACTACTTACAACGCACGCATAAGATATAGATAATCAAAGTATTTCTTTTAGAAATATGAAATAAGTAGGTATTTTTTAACTTTAACTAACTATCTGCTTATTTTGGTAATAAACTCTTTTTTAGAAGATCTTTTGATGGTTTTCCTTATGTGTTTGCCCCTTACAATGTGCGGGAAACGGAAAAGAAAGGGCATGGCAAATGAGGGCGCTTCTGTCCCTCAGTATGAGAAATGTCAAAAATCTATGATAAAATGATTAGTTAACTTTTTTCCCACGGCCAATCTTTAATCGAGACTTAAATACCTTGATCACCTCACAAACACTTACTTGATTTAAAAATAAAATATAAAACAAAACCGTGGTGTGTATCAAACCAAGTTGTCAGTTAGTTAATATCCGCTCCACTAGCTGTCCACTTTGGCCACTACACCACATCTACATGTGCAAAACTAGTGAAATTAAGGATACTTGATAGATAGCTATTTGAAAGCAAATAGGCTTAGCTGATAACACCCCTATGTTCACTACATAAAAGTGTGTTTCAATTAGCAAGCATTACTCGCGGCTCAGAGGCGCCCTCTTCTGTTTATTTCTTAATTGAAATCACACTTATACCCGCAATTCAATATATTCTTTGTTACAATAACAATAAGGACGAAATTACCTAAGAATCTACCAACTTTGTTAGAGGGGTCAGGTATCTCCTACAACCGTCTGTACCAGAGGAACAGATTTTATGCACTTATTTGGTCGAGTCTATGCCGCAATGTTTATTAAGTGTTATTGAAAAGAGCGGAGGTAACACCAAATACTAATTATGTAAGCAGCGATTTTTACTTAAGATTTCAATCAGACCCGATCTAGCATACATTGCTGATTATCTTGTGTATTTCATTACAATATATGAATAATATACAAAATAATCAGCAATGTATGCCGAAGTGGGCCCGATAAATTGTTGCTGTAGTCACTCAACCTCTGTTTACCTGCTTACCCGTCTACTATTGCATTAGGTGTTTGTGGAGCATTACATTAGCAATTAAATTATGCTAAAACATCGATGTATATTATATAAGATTGATCATTATTAGTCAGTTATCTTAAGGCCTAGCTTCAATATCTTTTCATTACGAAAACGAATACTTTAGCTTAAACCTTGAGATGTAGGCAAATAACTGATTTATTCTTATTACAATTACAATTACTTCCGAGGAAAGTGCAGCATCGTTAAACATAGAACAATAAAATAATTACTAACGAAGTTATTACTTTAAAAACTTTACTGAATTATTCAATCCAAGATTTGGATCATTCCTATGATCTTATAAATAATTATCAATGTTTTAGGTAATGAAGACTTATTTCATTTCACATAATATTGTGTTTTACCATTCACCTTTTTATACAATGTTTTAAGCAAATAAAGATATTCTATTCTATTCTATTCTATTCAAACAAAACTATTAACTACGTATTACGACAGCAAGTATTTTATATAGTTTTACTTATCTTATGATAACCAAAAGCTTTCATTCATGTCATTATGTTATTAACTTAAAAAGTTATATCTACCAATAAAATAATTTCTAATCTTACTTTTTGTTTTATTACAATATTTATGTGTATAGATATAATGTTTTGATACATAATTTACAATAAACATTTAAAAATATATAATACATAGATGAATAAATAGAAAATTATTATAAAAATTATTATTACTGGAGAAAATATGGTAAAAACATTTAAAATATCATTTTTCCACATACAGAGACGGGATGGGTACCTGGTTCCGATCTGATTAGAAGGTAAAAACTATTACCGCTAAGCTACGGTTGCTTGTAATCAATACGACGAAATAAAGATATGTAATCTATTGCTTTACTACAAGTGAACGAATAAGGATAACTATAATATATGTTTTAGACAAACCAGTGTGATGTATACTATGTGTGGTAATGAGGTGGCAAATAGGCTATCACCGAGTAATTATTTCAAAGATTACATAGAAGTCGCTTATAGCTGGTAATCTGTTAAATTTAAATGCTACGCCTTAAGGTGGACTTTTCTTCTTACATTAGATAATCTTACGTGTATGCGTAAGTTACTAAAGTAAGTACAGAGGATAATAACCCGTATTGCAATCTGTCACGTAACTATGACTCCACTTATAAATCCGACCGTACCTAGTTAAGTAAAGTTACAGATTCGGACGAGAGAAAAGACAAATGCGGTCAGATGTGTTACGTACATACTGCAATGTTTTTTTCTTAGGATTAATATGTTTTGCTCATATTTTTATTATTTACCGCCACAGGAAAAATAATTGTTTTTGGGCCTCTCAGAGATATTAAATATTTACGTTAGGTAATTATATATGTGTCGAAGAGAGGGCGCTGCTGTGCTCGAGTTGGCATCGACTCTGTGTTTGCATATCTCAGAATATTATAAAACCTTAAAAAACTGTTAAATCTATAAATAAATCTATCCAAAAGTGGCTAATATAAAGACAAACGTTATCCTAAGTGAACTATAAGTGATTAAGAAGAAATTCGTAAAAAATTACAATAACGGACTTTGACATTTGAAACAGTGTTATCAAGCGAAATTTGAAAACAGTGCTACAAATTTATTTCCGGCGTTTACAATATCCATCAAGACGATTTAACCGTGAGTAAAAGATACCAACTCCATAATATGAGTGGAAATAACCTAAAATACCATCCTATGGCCATTATATGACTCACCAATCGCAACGTCATTCATATTCTCACGCGAAATTATTTTAAGCGCCATCTGTTGCCGAGTGGCAGAACCAAATCAAGGCATAGACTCAAACCCTTTGAAGAAAGCTTTTTCTACTTGCCAACAGAGGGCACTAAAACAAATTAAGTCATGATGGATGATATTAAAAATATGTTTCAAAAAATACAACAAGATATGGCAAACCAGAAGGAAGAAATGGCAAATATGAAGAAAGAAATTATACAAGAAATTAATAACAATATTAATGAAAAATTCAACAGCTTGGAAATCAGAACACAGAATCTGGAAAAAAAAATTGAAGAGCAACAAAACATTATAGACAGGCTAGAACAACAGTCAAAAAGAAAAAATATTATTTTATTTGGTATAAAAGAAGAAGAGAAAAACTACAAAGAACTGTAAGAAAATATTTTGCAAATTTTCAATATTAAAATGAAAACACCATGTCAAAAACAAGATATAGATCAGGTTCAAAAAATGGGGAGAAAAAGTGATAAAATCAGACCTGTGGTTGTGACATTTTACAGCATGGAGCGGAAAATTCAAGTACTAAGAAAGAGCTATATATTTAAGGGTACAAACATTTATATAAAGGAAGACTTTTCCCAAAAAGTTTTACTGAAAAGAAAAGAACTGCAAAAAGAGCTTAAAGATCGAAAAGAGAAAGGGGAAAATGTTATATTAAAATCTGACAAAATTGTAACACTAAATAAAAAACATTTAAGAGACCAAACAAGTCTTGAGTCAAGGTCAGAAACGCAGGGGACTCGGAACAACAAACGAAAGCCTAGTTCCCCACCTGAACAATTACTTTCGACAACAGTTAAAAAACAACATACAGCCATAGAAAACCAAACAAAAAATACAACGCTTAAAACCTTCTTTAGTCCCAGAACTAATTACAACAAAGAAAATAACAACTCTTCACACTCAGGTGACGCCGATAACTAGCAGTTAAAATGGCCCCCTCCAAAATTTAACGCCCCGGCAAATATAAAAAATATGAATAATTACAGCTCTCCATGTACAGCTGGTCCCCGAGGGAGCAGAAGACCGAAACCCTCCATCACTAAAACTCTACAAATCGGAAGCTTTAATATTCGATCTTTAATTGGATCATGTAGACAATCAGAACTTGAACATGCGCTGAAAAACATAAAATGGAATATCATAGGACTATCGGAAATAAAAAGAGAAGGAACAAAAATAATAGAGAATAAAGACTACGTCCTTATGTATTATGGCTTCAAAGGAGGTACCAATGAAGTGGGATTTATGGTAAAAAATGAACTAAAAAAATACATAAACAGCTTTAAACCTATATCAGATAGAGTTGCTAGACTAGACTTGAAAACAGAAAATAAAATGCTTACCATAATAGAAGCATACGCACCCACAGCTGCAAGTTCAGAATCCGAAATACAAACCTTCTATGACAACCTAGTAACGGCTCTACAAAATAGCAGTGATGATACTCTGATAATTGGAGACTTTAATGCCAAAATCGGACAACCGCAACCTGAAGATGAAAAAACTCTTGGAAAATGGGGATATGGAGAGAGAAATGGACGTGGAGATATGCTAATAAATTTCTGCCTAGAAAACCAACTCTATGTAAGCAATACATTTTTTAAGAAAAAACCGAAACAGAGATGGACATAACTATCCCCCGATGGAGCAACACGAAACGAGATTGACTTTATCCTCACAAAGAACATCAGGGTTATAACAAACGTACAAGTAATAAACACAACTTTCTCTACAGATCACAGGTTAATCCGAGCGGTATGCAACTTTAAAATTATCATGAAAAAGTGCAGAAAATCATTTAACCTAAGATGCTCAGAGTTTACCCAAATAGAGAAAGAATGTATCAAGAACCACTTCATAGAGCTGATGAAAAAGGAGCCTCAAAACTTAGATGCAAGTAAGTCCCTGCAAGAATCTTAAACAAACACAATAAACAATATAAATGTCTGCGTCAAAAAATTACCAATCAGAAATAATAATAATAAAAACCTATATGAAACAATATTTACGCGCAGACTGAACCAATACATAGAAGAAAGAGAGCAACTTAAAAATTTAAGAAAAAGAAATAAAAAAGAGAAAAAAAGATTAATTAAGAAAAATCAGAAAAGAAATCAAGAAAGGTAAACAACAGCAACAATATAAAATAATAGAGCAAGAACTAAAAAAGAGAGGCTCAGTTAAAAGAGCAGATAAAACTCTCAACCCAGGAAAAGAATGGATAATTGGACTAACAGGAAGAGACGGAAAAAATGACACTGATAGAGACAAAATTATAGATATAGCTACAAACTATTATAGAGAACTGTACAGTGACATAAACAAAAACCTAAACTACATACCAAAATGCTCCCAAAACAACGAAGGAGTACAACCTATTATGGAAAGCGAAGTTAGAGAAAGTATAAAATCCCTCAAAACATCTAAAAGCCCAGGACAAGACGGTGTAACGAACGACATGTTAAAGGCCGTATCCGATCCACTAACGCCAGTGATTACAAAAATATTTAATTACATCTTGTATAGTGCCTATATACCAGAAGAATGGGAAAATGCTATAATTACACTTATCTTTAAGAAAGGAAACCCTCTGGATATAGGAAATTACCGTCTTATCAGCCTCTTGCAATCTGTCTACAAATTATTTACTAATATTCTACTTAGAAGGCTCAAAAAGAACTTGAAATCTAAACAACCAAAAGAACAGGCTGGATTTAGACCCAAATATAGTACAATCGACCACATATTTACACTATCGCAACTGATAGAGCGTTATACAGAATACAAGATGCCACTCTACATTGCCTTTATAGATTATTCAAAAGCCTTCGATTCAATATCACATAAAGCGCTCTGGGAAAGCCTCGAAAAACAGGGAGTCGAAGGAACGTACATAAAGATTTTGTGGACTATATACAATAAAAGTAGAGCAACGGTAAAGTTGGAACGCCTTGGCATGCCGTTTGACGTAGAAAGAGGAGTAAGACAAGGAGACCCCGTTTCGCCAAACTTGTTCATAGCGCTCCTAGAACACATATTTTCGAGACTAGATTGGGAAGGCCTTGGAATAAATATTAATGGAGAGCGCTTAAACCACCTCAGATTTGCAGACGACATTGTCCTGCTCACCGAAAACCACAAAGACCTACTCTACATGCTCACAACACTGGATAAAGAAAGTCAAAATTGCGGACTTTATATGAACACGAATAAGACATGTATTATGACCAACAGCAATGAAATTCGAATACAAGTAGAACAAAAGACTATTGAGTATGTCAAGCAGTATGTATATCTGGGCCAAAACATATCTTTCATGGACCACACGCTGAAAGAAGTAGACCGAAGAATCAAAATAGCGTGGAACAAGTACTGGTCTATGAAATATATATTCAAATCTAAACTTCCAATCTCTTTAAAAAGGAAAGCAATGGACTCTACAATCTTACCGACACTATTATATGGATGCCAAACCTGGGCTCTTACACGGCAAGTTATAACCAAACTCCAGGTCTTTCAAAGAGCTACTGAAAGGAGCATGCTTGGCATAAGACTTCGGGATCAACAGCGAAACTCAACGATCCGCAAAAAGACGCAAGTGAAGGACGCCGCAGAGTTTGCTTGCAAGCTGAAGTGGAGATGGGCTGGCCACGCCGCTCGCGCCATGGACGAGCGCTGGAGCAGTCGCGTGCTGCACTGGTACCCGCGCGACCACGCTCGCCCGCGTGGACGACCCCGCGCGCGCTGGAGAGATGACATCCATGCTGTGGCGGGAGGGACGTGGACAAGGCTGGCCATGGACCGAGACCAATGGAAGCTGATGGAGGAGGCCTTCACCCTAAAATGGGTGCCTAATTTAAGTACAAATTAATAAGTTATTAGTTATAAATCGATAGATGATAAGTAAATATATTTATGAAATAAATACTAATATTTCAACTAGTGTACTCATAATGAAAATAAGGTTAAAATTTGTAAAGTTATTAAAATGATATATTTAAAAGATAGATTTTAAATAATATATTGACTATAATTTAATGGAATGTAATGTAATATCTAAATAATATTTATAATGAATAGGGAATAAATGGCTTTGAATTGAATTGAATTGAATTGAATTATATATATGTCGGAGCGTGAGGTATTAAACCTGAGGAATGAAATAAAGTGCACTTTTTGATGTATTTAATGGAAAGAGCATTAATTGAGTACCTATGCGTTGGCGTCAATTGAAGCATGTAGTTGACATATTGTATCAAGTGGTTTGACTAAAGGCATTTTTGGGAACATAGAGATTCCGAGTTAGTGTTGTTTGAGCGATCGGGCGTAGCGCAAGGCTCAAATGACCTTTCATCGTTCCTTGGCTTTGGTACTTCGCGTGCATCAAGTCCAGACTTTAATGTTAAAATTAATTATAGCTGCTAGCCTACTATCTGATTATTGGCCGTTGCGACATCAGAAGTGGGATTGAGACCTTCAAACTGTCTTAATGTAGTGCCATAGTGATAGACTTGTGGACCTATTGATTGTGACTAAAATGACTTTCGTGGCGAAGATACCAGTTGTAAGTGGAAATGCAGATTGCAGAGAATGCTCTTGGACCACAAATAATTCAGGCCAGTTCTTTCCATACTAATATTTTCTAGTGATCTGATGTTATTGGTTGTTGATGATTTTTATTTGCTGCGTATTAGTAGTGTTCATTTGAAACTGATGGCAATTTTCATTTTGTGTCATAATTATTATTTTATTACGGTAATGATTGCCACACGTTAATCTACTGAATTTGTTAATAATCGTGGACCTAAGTTGGACTGGAGACAATTTTATCGTATTTTAGTTGGCATTACTGCTTGATGAAAAATTACACGATAAAATCATTATTTTGGATAATGAATAAGATAAAAAAAGAATTCAGATTAATTAATTTCTTTGTCAATGTATGACGTTGTGATGATTGGAAGATGTCTCTGGAATTGGAAATAATCAAATAAAAAGAAACATGTTTTAGTTTTGATGTGTACAGGTAGTTGCACACGTATTTCGTTTTCGTTGGCACAGTTGGTAGACCGTTGCAAGGAACATGAAGGTTCAGGTTCAATTCCTGGATTAGTCTGGAAGTTTTGATTTCGTATTTTATTGTGTAAAGAGGGATTTCAGATCTTTTGCAATTATTACATTGCATTATTGCTTAATTACTAGTTTTTTTATCTTTATTTAGAAAAAGTGTTTTGTCACGCAGTGACCACGACACCCCTATCGTTCTATGCTAAAATTACAACCGTCTTTTTAAACATTTAGCTACAATTCTGTAAAGTATTCTTGCCTCATCTGAAGTAGGTGAAGAAAGAATGCTGTTGAAAACACCAACATTATGTCTACTTCAATTAGAAAACTGTATGAAAAACTCACACCTTTTAGCCTCGATACGCACACATTCCGCTAATACATGGTAAACGTCCTCCACAAAGTCACACTCGCTACATTTTGGGGAGTCAACTTTTCTCAATAGGAATCCAAAACTGTTCAGCGGAATATGTCCAGATCGAAGTCTATGTGCCATAATAATCATGTCCCTCGCCAAGCTTGCACCCGCAAACCTGGGGCCACGCGACAAACCCGGTTGGATGGTTCTGTACCATATTCCTTTACTCAACGATCTTTCATTAAAATATTCCTTCCAGTTGTTCGTACACAACTCTTTTACCAAACTTAACATTTCTGTATAGTATGGTAAGCACAATAAATCCTCTCCGTATGAAATCGCATTTCTGGCTATTGCGTCAACCCTTTCCTTCCCTGGAATGCCAATGTGTAATGGAATCCACTGAAGTACCACCCTTTTATTTTGTGTAGTCAGATTATGCATAGATTGCAAAATACTGTATGCTATCGGAAGGCCTCGAACATTCGAGGCACACCGAGCGACATGTTGGAGTGCACTCTTTGAGTCTGACAAAATCACAATTTCGTCACACGCAATATCCCCAGCATACGACAAAGCTTCCGCGATGGCTATCAATTCCGCCCGCATTATTGAAATATTACATGAAATCTTAATACCGACAAAGTTGTGATTCTGCTCATCATAAAAGGCTGCACCCACACCCTGATTATCTTTCGACCCATCTGTAAATATTTTATATGAGTTCCAATACCTATCCCGTATGAACTGGCTACACAAAATGCCTAAATATTTTGACTTAGGGGAAAGTGGTAAAAGACGGGGTAGGGGGGTAAGATGGGGAATCAGCAAAAAACGATGTTCCAAACGCGCTTTCAAATGACTGCTAACGCCATCTTACGGCCATTTAGTGAAGTTATCCAGTGCCGCAAGTGTCATGGCGGAAAGTGCGTGCATTGTGATTTCGTGAGTAATTTATTGTTTTTAACACTTTTGATGTAATATTTAGGGTCAGTAAACTACGTGAATGCATTCAATACATGACGAGCAAAGCGGAGGCAGTTTTTTTTTCGTAAAACTGATATATTTTACTACTTTATGAGCGTCATTTCAAGCGGGCAGCTTTTGTTTTCTAACTTCAAAAAATTTTGTGTTTAAAAAATGATCGTTTGGGGCATGATGGGGTATACCAGTACCCCATCATGCCCCCGGACAGTATTTTCCTAATAGTATTTATTTTGTTGTAGATAATGGTTCGAGCATATAAGAGAAAGACTAACAGAGGAGGGTGGGATGAAAATAGAATGAGACAGGCGATTAAAGATGTGTTAGAAGGGAAAAGAGGTTATAAATTAGCCAGCAAGTTTTATGAAGTCCCACAAACAACATTGGAACGCAAAGTTAAACTTGCTAGAGAGAATGAGAACCAAATTCAAAATGTTAAGGTTCCCTTAGGCCCAATTGCAACGGTTTTTACCAAAGACGAGGAGCAAGAACTGGTCGTTTATTTAAAAGAGATGGAGGCTCGCTTATTTGGTTTAACTACGACAGAACTTCAGAAATTGGCTTATCAGTTAGCTGTCCGTAACAATAAACAACATAAATTTAATAACGAAGATGAGATGGCTGGGAAAGTGTGGTTGAAAGGATTTCTTAAAGCGGCCCGAGCAGCAGGTTTTAATAGAGTATCCGTGGCTCAGTTTTTTGAGCTATTAGCACAAGCTTATGACAAGCACGGGTTTACACCAGACAGGATATATAACTGCGACGAAACGGGTATATCCGTAGTTCCAAAAACTCGATCAAAGGTGATTGCTGCGACAGGTAAAAAACAAGTGGGCGCTTTGACCTCAGCTGAACGGGGTACCACGATAACAGTTGAAATTTGTTTCAACGCTGCAGGCACATACATGCCACCAATGTTCATATATCCTAGAAAACGTATGAAAAAAGAGCTCTTATATGGTGCTCCACCAAATGCTTGGGCTGAGTGTTCGGACTCTGGATGGATAACTACAGAAATTTTCTTCATGTGGTTCCAAAAGTTTTTGAAATTTTCAAATGCTTCTACGGATAATCCTGTGATGCTTCTTTTAGATGGGCATGCTTCTCACACTCAAAATGTGCAACTCATTGACGAAGCACGAAAACATGGAGTGACAATTATATGTTTTCCGCCTCACACAACCCACAAGCTTCAACCAGGAGATGTTGGTTTCATGCGACCGTTGAGTGTGTTTTATGATCAAGCTGTCACTGCATGGCTGAGATCCAATCCTGGTCATGTAGTAACCCAATTCCAGGTGGCTAAGTTATTTGGAGAAGCTTTTATTCGGTCAGCCACAATGGCAACAGCTATAAACGCTTTTAAAGCATGTGGAATTTCACCCTACAATCCACAAATTTTCACTGATGCAGATTTTGTTGCTGCGGAAGCGACTGATATTGAGTTGAATGTAGAAGAACAACCAGATGCACCAAATCACACTACAGAGGCTATTCAACAGGAACCTTTAATGGCTCAGAATTCTGCAATCACCAACTCTGAATTGCCACTTCACCAGAATGAAGCAAACCAGCGAATAGCTGGTGCAAGTCAAACGATAGAAGGTGCTCTCATGTTACCCTGTAGTTCAGTGACTTACAATTCACGTGAGTTGAATACAGAAAAACAACCACCATCAGCTAGTAAATCGACAGAGTCGCTTCCGCAGCAACCTATATCTATCCAAAATGCAGGCACCCAATCAGCACCATCTGCCTCACTACCAAACAAAGCTTCTCAGTCGACATTATCACCTTCGAAGCCTTCTACTATCTTGCAACCAACAGCTGAAGCAGCTTCAAATTCTACCGTCACCCCGCCTATTGAAACATCAGCAAAAGAAGGTCAACTGCAATCAGAAACTCCAGCGCCAATTGCGGTCTCTCCCTCTTTATCTTCACTACGTGAGCCGAGCAGTGCATCGCAGCTTGACACTGATGTAGTGATGACAAATGCGCAAATAGAGACTGTACAACAGGAGAGTACTTATAATAGCCATTCCACACATTCAGTTTTAGTATTGCCACCAACCGCAACCCCTGAAAGCGCAGGTTGTGTATCTCTACAGGCTTCATCAAATCTTATATCTTCACAGCCATCAACAAGCCGCCAATCTGATTTAAATGAATCAGCATTTCATTTAGTTAGCCCAAAACAACTGATGTCTTACCCACGTATGACTCAGAAAAGAAAGAGACAAGTCCGTAGAAGAGGAAAAACTGCCATAATTACTGATTCTCCGTACAAAACTGAATTAGAAGAACGACAAAAAAGCAAGAAACCGAAAGCCCAACCCAAAAAGTTAAAGAAAACCAACAAAAAAACTAAGAAGCCAGCAAAGACAATTGTTGAATCAGAATCAGAGAGTGACAGTCATGACACTGAGTGTTTATACTGTCAGGGTTTGTATTCTGAATCGAATGAGGGATGGATCACTTGCCAAGCGTGTGGGAAATGGGCGCACTGTGGGTGTGCAGGCGTTGAAGACAACGATGATGAAGCTGTCCATATTTGCCCCAATTGTGAAGACAGCGATTAATTAATGAAGGAATGTGTAAGAATTCTATATCCCATCATGCCCCAGGGGGTTCCCCGTCTTACCCCATGGGTGGGGGCAAGATAGGGCAAAGTAATGTTTTGATTTTTTAATTATTTTTATAAGAAGTTGTTTATTTTTGGGTTACTGTTGATTAGAATATGAAAGAATAAAGACTGACTGATTCTCAATTAAAGTTCCTATTTCCTAGCATAAAAATTTCGTAGTTATTTTTCTGTTTTTCCTTAAAGGCCCCATCTTATACCACCTTCCCCTATACATATTCTTCGGATCAACTACGATCTTAATTCGCGCTTGAATCGCTTCTCCAGGATCCATATTGCTAACCCAACACTTTAGTGAGAACATTTCCAGTTGTCTTCTCGTAAAAATAGGTTTATCTATCATGCATGCAAAGCAGAAGCGGTCTCTTCTTATTTCGCCAGTACGCAGCGTTAATACGATCCCGTAATTGTGCTAAAAGGTCGCATATCACACTATCACCAAGTGACCGACATCGTAACCAATACTTTCCTGCCAAATACTGCCTACGAACGTATAGAGGGGGTAGACTTAGCTCGCATTCCATAACATGTATGGCTGTCGTTTTTACAAATCCACCAATTATGCGCATATACTGATTTTGCACTACGTCTAATTTACTTAAATGAGTTTTACAACTGGAATCATATAAAAAACTGGCATAGTCTAATCTACTTCTTACACTAGCTATATACAAACGTCTTAAATGGCTCGGGTGAACCCCCCAACCCGGGCCAGTTAGGACTTTAAATATATTTACAAATTTTAGCGCTTTCTCCCTAGTCTCATTTATATGTTTTTTCCAGCAAAGAAAACTATCGAGCCACATACCCAAGTACTTAAGATTAGTAACCGTCTGCAATACCCTATTATTTATACTCAAACCAACGTTATCTCTTCTTAACCACTTCGCTCAGGTCGAATTTTGCAACAATAGATTTGTATTGTACTTCAAGGACACATGTGTGCTGTTACGAGCGGAGTAGTTAAACCCCTTTTAAATATACATACTTTGCTTTTATCAGCTGATATTTCCAAACCTAAATTCATAAGAATAGTAAATAACGCGTCCAAAGCAATTTGTAGAACCCTTCTTCCCTCCTCTACCCTCATACAAACAGAGTACAAAACAAAATCATCCGCGTACTGCGAAATAAAAACGTTTTCCACATACCTTACAATGTGTAGCGTTGCTATATTAAAAAGTAATGGCGAATTCGGGTCCCCCTGCGCTAATCCGCGCCCTGTATATCGGCATAGAAAACCATTATTAATTTTGATTTTTAACCGCCTTTCCCCTAAGAAATTCCATAGGTACGTACAAATTTTATGTCCCACCCCAATCGTCAATTATAATTAGTAAAGGCAATATGTCAATATTATTGTACGCGCTATCAATGTCTAAAAAACATCCCACTGTACACATATTTTTCGAAAAACCTAATTGAATCCTAGTTATTAGGCTTGCCAGGTTGTCATAAGCTGAATGCGCCTTTCTAAAACCGGTAGTACATTTGTATTAATACCCATTGTGTTCACAAAGCCACTCAATCCGTTTGTTTAAAATATTGTGAAACACCTTGCATAAACACGACATTAATGATATTGGACGCAGTGAGGTAATAGAACTAGGGTCTCGATCTGGTTTAGGTATTGGTACAATACTAATTTCCCTCCACTGAATAGGTACAAAACCTGAGGGAAAAAAAACGTTGTACAGGTATAAGAGTACCGATTTTCCATTTTGTGGTAGGTTTTTGATCATGCAGTAAGGTATCCCGTCGCAACCAGGTTTCTATCCTTTTCTTATGGTGTTTTGACGAAGCTTACAGTGAATCGTTCTTGACTTGTATGTATGTATGTATGTTAACAAATCTTGCAAGTTTAATTTGACCCACTTCTCGGTATCCGATTGAGTTGAAATTTTGCATGTTGGTCCAGAACCGATGACAATGCATGTTAATTATAAATTTGACCTGATGCTGCTGCCAGGATCGGCTCCGTACGAGAGATCTCTTTAGCGGTTTATAGCTGGGACACAAAATTTTGTATACGTATTTGTTTATGATAGGGAGTAGGTAGGCTTACCATAAATTAGACGCTACATTCAGGGTTGTCTTCGAACTATGGAACTCCTCAATATTCAACTGTTGGGACTTGCAATTTTGTATACGGATTCGTTTATTATAGGCAGTTGGTAGGCCCACCATGAATTAGACGCTACATCCAGGGTTGTCTTCGAACTATGGAACTCCTCAATATTCAACCGCTGGGACTTGCAATTTTGTATACGAATTCGTTTATAATAGGCAGTTGGTAGGCCCACCATGAATTAGACGCTACATCCAGGGTTGTCTTCGAACTATGAAACTCCTCAATATTCAACTGCTGGGACTTGCAATTTTGTATACGAATTCGTTTATTATAGGCAGTTGGTAGGCCCACCATAAATTAGACGCTTCATCCAGGGTTGTCTTCGAACTATGGAACTCCTCAATATTCAACTGCTGGGACTTGCAAATTTGTATACGAATTCGTTAATGATAGGCAGTTGGTAGGCCCACCATGAATTAGACGCTACATCCAAGGTTGTCTTCGACCTAAGAAACCCATCAATATTCAACTGCTGGGACTTGAAATTTTGTATATGAATTCGTTTATGATAGGCAGTTGATAAGCCGACCATGAAGAAGATACCACATCCAGGGTTGGTTTTAATAAAAAAAACAAGCTTTATTCCACCACCCTTTAAGTTCCCAGAGTAAGAGGGTCTATCATGCAATGTAAGCAATCGACTTCGGCAAAGATGGGATCCACGTGATTCAACCGAAATCTGTGCAATTTCCAGCTAAATTCAGCCATGGTACAGCTGAACGTAGAAAGTTGCCAATTGTTTTATGCTGGGCGTGTACTGTTCATAAAATGCAGGGTAGTACGGTTGACCATGCTGTTGTATACTTGGGTTCAAAGTTGTTCGCTGCCGGCCAAGCGTACGTGGCTTTAAGTAGGGTCACGTCAATAGAAGGCCTCCTGATAGCAGAATTAGACTGTTCGAAATTAACTGGGACTCGGCCATGTAATAATGACGCCATCATTGAAATGAAAAGACTAAGACATATTACAAGCTAATTTTTCTATTAGGGATGCCGGAGGAGTAGGTACCAACCTACTTATATAAAATATAAAAGAGATAATTATACTTTATCCTAATGTTAGTTTTCCCCGTGCCTTAAGTTTTTCTATTGAAGGTCTCTCCGTTTTATAGAAAGACTTTCGTATTGATCAATAACTATCGATTAAAACTAAAAAATATAAAATAAAATTATGTAAAAAAAACTTTTAAAACAAGCTTTAATTTAAGTGCTCTGAAAAGATAAAAATAAAATTTTGAATGACATTAACCACATTCATTTATGACTTTACAGAAATGAAAATATAATAAAAGCTTGTCGCGATGCCTAGAAGAAACTACCTAATTACAGTTAGGTGTGTACCTAATTACAAAATTTCAATTACAAATTGAAAGTTTCGCGACAAGCTTTTATTATATTTTCATTTCTGTTAAGTCATAAATGAATGTGGTTAATGTCATTCAAAATTTTATTTTCATCTTTTCAGAGCACTTAAAAAAAAGCTTGTTTTAAAAGTTTTTTTTACATAATTTTATCAGAACTAAGTTTAACACACCTAAAGTCAAATTATGGGACGGCTATTTGATATCGGCAGAGACAAAAAAAGGGTCTTTTCAAGTACCTATGAGAACCAAGGCGTTGTGTTTTGGTTTGAAAATAGCGACTGGTTCTCAATCTTTACTGCAATTGATATTAAATATTACCTGGTGCAGAAATGCATTCATGCAAAACTTTTGAAATAAAAGCTTTTGAGGAGTTGGTACCTAAATAGATGGAGCGAAGAAAAAAAGTTTTTATGTTTGTAGTTTGCAATAAACGTGATTTGAATTTTAACATAGATATTGTACGAAAGGGGTGTACATACCTATTTGATTTTCATGAGACATGTTTCCAAACTGAACAATTTGTTGCTGGTTCAGAGTCCCGGGAATGCTAGGTACTCTATCTATTGCCAGAAGACACTATTCTCTACAACTTTCAGTTTGAGAATCACTCTCGCGATTGATTTTTATTTCGTTTGTGAGAAACACACTTGAGTTTTAAAACTACTGAATGGCTAATAAATAATCATAATGGTTATGCTATTTCCTATAGTGCAGAAAACATTTTAAAGCATTGCTGTAGCTCTATTATGTTATCTTATAAAAAAAGCACTGTTCTAAAGGGGACATTAATGTCGAAACTTAAATTACTGAGGGTTGTAGCCACGCGTATTACTTCTTACTAGTCACCCTGTGACTGGCCGGGTTTACTGATACCCGTGGTTCAACACATGTTACCTTAGTTTTTGGAAAAATGAGCGAGACCTTGTATTGTTTTCATAATGCAAGGCTATCAAAAAGTCTTTCGTAAATTAACTTTTATCATAAGGGATTTAGAAAAGTAACCTGAAAATTTTAAGGTTAAGCATAACTATGACTGTCTTTTAAGAAGATTAACTTAAATGCGTATAGCGTAAATCAATTTCGAAGAAATAATCTTTCAATCAACTAACGTAGTGCTTTCTCGTGGTGGTCATAAAATGAGCATTTAGATGAGGTCGTTGTGTCTACTTCTGCGTGAACCGCATTAATATTTTGTCTTCGTAAAAATTAAACTGAGTATTGTTGGATACAATGGGTTAATGTTGTCAAAGCTAAGATTACGTGGCTATGTTGTGTAAGTAATTTAGAATTTTATAGCACTGAATTCGACGAAAGAAGAAAAAAGTAAATTGCATATTGAATGCAATTGATATTTGAGTATTGGTACGTGATATCAATTTGGTATCTACAATTTCAAAAAAATTGATTTCATTAAGTTATTTTGTCAATTTGAAAGAATAATTGAGAAATATGAAATCACCTTCTCGGTGCAGCAATTCATGAAAATTATTCTCTCATAGCAGTACTAAATAATCAAATCAAACATGCTTTGTTAAGGTGGAGTCAAATAGTAATTATTTTTAATCTGATAAGCATTGAATATATCTAATGTGATAATAGAAACGGTTGTTAAAAGTTAAATTTTGAAATGGACTTATGTTTTCATTTTAAAAGTATTGAATCGTATGACTATAGTGATTTGCTTAAGTAATATTGATTTGCTTTCTTGAGTAGGAAAACGTAATCTGGCTATCTTCATATAGCTGTTATGTGCCTTTCTGGGATAGAAAGCTAAAATGTCTGAAAGTAAAGTACCCATAAAATTGCATAATGAATCAGATGATAGTAACATTTAAAGTTTTTGTTGCTGGCAATGATGGAGGCGTTTGTCCTTCCGACCCCTCACGACTATATACTACCTATGACTGTGATCACCGTACCTACCTATTGACTCTGACTTAAGACCTCTGCGGGAGGAGCGCGTGCCATGGAGGAGACAGTGTGGTCTCAAATTGTGGAGACAGTGTGGTCTCATGTTGTGTTGGGTCAGATATAGCCCGGGGAACTATGATCTGATCGGGTGAGTGGCCAGCTGCAGTGGCTCATTCACCATCCGCTTTGCTGATCTGTGTGATCAGATGGTGTCTTTTATGGACGTATGGTTTTGTTGAGGGCATCATACTTGACCAAGGAGGTGATTACTGTGGTCATGCCTGTTATGTATGATGTCGCTCCAGGTAACCGGTGTTACCAATAGGCGTGCCACAAGGTGGTGGTGTCGGCCTGAGATCCGTGGCGGGGATCTGTGACTGTGATTGACAGTGTTAAGTGACCCATGGTGGGGAAGCTCTGAGACCGTTGCAACGGTGGCCAGATGCAACAAAAGACTTTATTGCGGTACTCGTATCAATTATTGTATGGTATTCAAGTTAGAATATTGTTTTATGGGCACTTGTCTTTCAATAAGTAGTAAAGTAATTTAATTTATCAGAATGCGACGAAAACGGCTGGTTCAAGTGGGTTGAGAATTTATGGTTCACACTCAACTTGTAGTCTGTCACATAATAAACCCGTAACCTTTATGTCAAAGTTGAAATAATAATTGGTTTCTGATAAATGTTATTTCCTTAACTGTTAAGTTTGACAGCACAGTAAAAGAGTGCATAGTTACTAATCATGTAAGGCAAAAACGATATTTTTTTTTTTCTTTTATTTAGAAACAAACAGTCACAAATAAGCTTATGTGCTAACTTTATAATTTTTGTATCAACAGACCTGGAGTTTCCTTAATGTGAATATAAATAATGCATGTAAACATATAGAGTAAACTCATCGCAAACAAACCACTCAGCAACGAAGCGGGAACACTCACAAAGTAAACAATCAGTCTACACCAACCCTTTTTTGATGGAGTAACACATTTGCTACCCTATTCTTGTAACTTAATAAAGATAAATGAAAAATGTCAACATTGATCAGTTTTGTGTTGTAATTACGCATTGCACGAGCAAAGAATGAGTTTTGCGCATAATGTGTACTACAGAATCGAACGCGAAAAGTAAATTTTGAACGTGAAGAGAATCTATGTGGCACTTTAAAGTCAACTCTTTCCAACAAAATCGGCGAATCTATATAATTATTAACTATCGTGTATAATAAAACTGCGTCTAAATACATTCTACGGTTAGTTAAAGATTCGCCGTGTGATGCCGGCTTAGAATAGCGTCACCCCATATATTACCCATGGGTGTCGTAAGAGGCGACTAAGGGACTCGAGGGTGTGTATTGCAATTTTAGGCGACGGGCTGACAACCTGTCACTATAGTGATACACAGTTATCTGATTGACCCTCAAACTTTTGTCAGACGTGGTGTTAATATCCGTTGAACGGCCGTTAACACTCTGCCTACCCCGTAAGGGATAAAGGCGTGATTTATGTATGTATGTATGTATGTATGTTAAAGATGAGAAGTTATGTCGTTTAGCAGAAGTTTCATAATCAATGAAATAATTTCCCGATCGATACTCCAGAGATTTAAGAAATTTATTCTGAATTTTTTCCAAGCGGTCGATATGCACATGATACTGTGGATTCCAAACACTACATGCAAACTCGAGATGACTTCGTACAAATGAGTAATATAATATCTTTAAAGTTTGTATATTTTTAAAGGGCCGAGTAAACCTCAGTATCAGACCGAGATGTTTAAAAGCTTTGTCAACTACGCTATTTATATGAACATTATAATGTAATTTTTTGTCTAAAGTAATGCCCAGGTCCCTTATCTGCTGCACAATTTTTAAACTATTGCCTGCTAAGGTGTAGTTATATTTGATAGGTTCATTTTTACGCGTAAAAGATATGACGTAACACTTATCTTTATTAAGATTAAGGTGGTTAGTTTCGCAATAACTATGAAAAGTATTAATATCCCTTTGAAGTTCAACACAATCAATTTCGTTTTTTATTAAATTATAAATTTTGGTGTCATTTGCATAAATTAAGTGTGATGAATTTTTAAAAATTTTGCTTACGTCATTAATGTACAGAATGAACAGAAAGGGTCCTAAATGGGATCCTTGAGGAACCCCTGATGGAATAGGCAGGAATCTAGACGTGAATCCCTTTAATGAGACAGCCTGGCTTCTATTACTTATATATGAAGAGAGCCACCTAAGAAGGTCACCGTGTATACCGATCCCTCTAAGTTTGTTTATTAGTATGTGATGGTTTATTTTATCAAAAGCTTTAGAAAAATCGGTATACACAGCGTCCACCTGATAGCCGTCATCAAGAGCTTTAGTAATGAAATCTGTGTACGTTATCAGATTAGAATCAACACTTCTGCCCTGGAAAAAACCATGCTGATGTATAGATATGTATCGACTAAAAGTGTTCGTTAACTCGGCTGTAACTAACTTTTCAAAAAGTTTTCCGAAAACGCAAAGCTTTGAAATTGGCCTGTACTGTTGAACTTCATTACGAGCACCACTTTTAAAGATGGGTGTGATCAAGGCTCTTTTCCATATCTCAGGAAAACAACCTTCTTTTAATGAGATAAGAAAAAGGAGTGTCAGTGGAAAAGCAAGTTCTTCAGCACACGATTTAATAAATATTGGATGAATTTGATCGACACCAGCCCCCTTGTTTATGTTGATACCCTTTAAGAGTTTTAATACGTTAGATTGAGTAACATTTATGGACGAAATAGTAATTGGACAGTCAGTATCCAATTCAACATTAGAATAGTTAAACAATCCAGGTGGGGGGTCAACAAAGACCGAATGAAAATAATCATTGAAAAAGTTACAAATAATTTGAGAATCTGAGGATAAGTTATTCTTATATACAACACAGTCTGGTACCGGATTAGAAGGCGACTTTGACTGTATGAAACTCCAAAAATATTTAGGTGCTCTGGTGATCTTAGTTTCTGCATTAGAAATATAGAAATCGTAGCAACTCTGTTCTACTTTCTTTTCACGATCACGGAGCAATCTGAAAGTGAGTCGATCCAATTCATTGTCATACATCTTCCACAAGGTGTGGTATTTTCGTTTCTCATTAATTATTTTAATTAGAGGTCTAGTATACCAAGGAGGATACCTACTAGAACCACTTATAATTCGTACGGGAACATATTTAAAAATTATGTTATTTAACGACGTGTAAAAGAAAGAAGTGGCTTGTTCAGTGTAAATGTTTGTCATACACTCCCAAGTAATTTCAGAAAGCTCTTTTCTAATTAAGTCGTAATTAGCACTGTGGAAGTTAAGAAACCTACGACATTGGTCCTTTGAAAACGTAAATTGAGGCAAAGTGACAGTGAACTCTAAAGGCTTATGATTCATATCTGGTTCTGTAAGTGGGTCAAAGCATTCAGTAAGATTGCAGCTAGTGTTACTAAAAATTAAATCTAATATTCTATCATTGGAGTTTTTGCACCAGTTGTGTTGTGTTAAATTAGTTAAACTGAGAAAATCTCTTGCAAGAAAAACTTTGTTATCACTATTTTCGTCCAACACGAGCATGTTTAAGTCATTATTCAAAGACCAATTAGCATTAGTGATATTAAAATCCCCGGTGATTACAAAAAAGTCATCAGAATTGTTTAAAATTAAATCAGATGTATTTTCGAAGAAAGAATTCAGAAAACTAGTATGTTGATTTTTGTGCGTAAAATACGCACACGCTATATGGAGACTACGGGTGGTAGTAACGCTCGGACCAGCGATAGAACGGGAGGAACGCGTGCCGGCGGAGCGGGCGCGAGCAGCAGGCGGTGGTGCCGGACCAGGCAGCTCAACAGTGATCCAAAGCTCCTCCGCATCGGGCCGCGAGCACCACTCGGGCCGGCAACGCGCGCGCAGCCCGCGCCGCACCGCTATCAGCACTCCCCCACCCATAGAAGCCACAGAGCCAGGCCGATCCCTTCTATAAACCACATAATCATTGTAGAAATATTCACTGTCATAAAAATCTGGAGTCAACCAAGTTTCTGTCAAACAAATAATAGCATCATCTGATTTCAAAACATTCGACAAGAAAGAATGACTTTTAGTGCGCAAACCTCTCACGTTCTGGTAATCAAAATTAAGATCTTTTAGGTTAACCATTGTTATAACAGCAAGATAAGGAAATCAATAATAAATAAATTATTTAAGAGTAGCTCTGTGCGCTCATTCGCTCAAGTACAAAAATAGGGTTAGTTGCAAAACTATAGACATTAGGTAGTCTCAGTAGTATAAACTGTGTAGGTAAATATAAATTGCTTAGGGACAAAATAACATTCTCATTGTTGTAAACATTTACACAAAGAAATTGGACCAGAATTGAAAGTAAAAATAAAAATAGTCACTTAATTTTAGATCTGATATCAGATTCCTGCGAGATGTGAATGAATTTCGAGGTGTCACTTTTACGCATCATTATCTTGCAGTCTCTGACCCACAAATGTTGATAGTTATATTCCTTTTTGGCTTCACGTGCTAGTTTTAGAAGTTGTTTATTGGCCGGGGTTAAATGTTCGTTCAGGTATAGTGGTGCAGGTGGTCCAGGAAGGCCTATCTCCTGAGTAGTGAGGTCACGGCGAACCCGCACGGCCGCCAACAGCTGATCCTTACGACGACGCTGGGTGAAACGAATGATGATCGCTGGGGTGCGGGGTTTTGCATTTGCCTCAGCCGCGGGAAACCGGCGCACCCTGTGTATGGTATCAATGTCACTGTCACGAAGCTCGAAACCCACTTTTGCGCAGATGTCACGAAAAATGGTTTGCAGATTTTGGCCAGATGCAACGGGGACGCCTGACAATTCAATGTTGTTCAATCTCGACAGCTGATCGCGTACTTTGTTATCATTTTCAAGGCTAGCAATAGAATATAGAGATATATAGAATTGGATGGCTTATGAGAAGTTTTTAAAGTGCTATCGAATATGGGCCTGTTTTTTTATTTAGCAAATAATAATTTGAACTTGAAATAGATTTCAAATCAAAATTTGTCAAATACAGTTCAGTTTCGCTTTGCCTTTGGGTAATTAGGACGTGTTTGTGGTCGCTAAATACTTTTGCGCACTGCTTTTTATTATTGTGTGAACCGGTTTTGGGTGGGATCGCGAATGCGTTTCTCGCTACACATTCCAAACGCGTGTTATCCGACTATGAACTGTATTTACTATGAGTGATGTGTTAAGTGATGATCTGGACGGAGGAGGCAGTGTTAATGACAATCATTTGATGTCGAACAATATCAACACGGATAATTATTCAATTAAAATGAAAGGAAATTTGGGAGATAAGGATAATACGATTCACATGGAGGTGGTAAATAGTTTAGAGAAAGAGAAAAATCAAGCTGAAGGTCGTTATAACTTGGAGTGGAGAGAAGTTACTCATGCAAAGAAAGAAAGGTTGATAATTGTAACATATCAATCAGCTGCTTAGAACAATTACCAAAACAATTTGCATTGGCAAAACTTTTTACACAACTTAGAATAACTAACATTCTTCGTGTTAAATATGTGAATGCATATAAAGCTATTTTATCGTTTCAAAACGAAGACAATGCTGAAAAACTAAATTCTTTCCAGGAACTAATACAGAAAGGATGGCGAATTCAGAAATCGTGGGAAGTAGGGTTATCTTACGGAATTATAAGAGACATGGATTTTAATTTATCGGAAAAAGAAATTTTGGAGTGTTTAAAATCCAGTAATCAAGCGGAAGTTCTATCAGCAAAACGATTAAATCGTTGAAAATCTGACAATTCAGGATGGACTGAAAGTGAGATAATAAGACTTTGGGGTGGTATGGGATCTACCTCCTAGCGGTCCACCCCGGGCAACGGCAACACAGGCTTGCCTGTGGATAAGTCCGGCTGAACGATCCCACCAAGCGGTGGAAGGCTCCGTAAGGGGCCGCCTGGCTCGCGACCACCATCCCACCGAAGTCTGGCGCCAAGTAGCTTGCTGCGTTCCGTCAGTGTGTGGGAGTACCAGTGCCTTAACAGGCTTCTTCTGGGTGAGCTCGCTCCATCTTAGACTCTGTCTCTGTCCTATGACCTAGACTAGAGTCAAGAGCAAACCCATCATTAATAAAAAAAAAAAAAAAAAAAAAGACTTGGGTTAAAAGGTGGTGCTCTTCCTAGATATATTTATATTCTGAACATGAGAGTCCAGGTGGAACCTTTTCTGTTTCCCGTGACCCAATGTGCGCGGTGCTGGCGTTTTGGACATACCCTTAAAATGTGCCCCTCCACTAAAATAATATCCCAAAATGTACAAAGAAACATCCCAATTGTGAGTCCACTACATTTAAGTATGTGAATTGTGCTGGAGCTCATATGGCGCTAGTAAAAACCTGTCCGGCGTATTTCAAAGAAAGAAGAATTAGAGAAATAATGTCCGAATTTAACTGCACATATCGTAAAGCGTCTATGATGTACATACCACCTGATTTGCCTGCACACGAGGAACATGCTACGCGAGAGAAAGAATGCACAAATCTCCAATTTTTCACATAACTCAGAAAATAACGCAGAAAGTCCCACTTATGTAAGCGTAACTGTTAGTAATATTGAAAAAAACAAGCCAGTTAATTAATAAAGAGAAATTTGAATGCCCTTAGGAGAAGGTACCAGCAAAACATGAGGAGACCAAAAAATCTAAAAAGAGGAAACAACACTTTTCGTCAGACCAATCTATTTGCGATTGAGAGGTGTCATCTCAATCATCGAGTGATAGCGGTGAGGACGTTAGTGTGCTCGCCGATGTTTTTGTCCATAATAATGCGGCTGAGAGCAGCCGTGGGATGAAGCGCGGCGAGGAGAGGGGCGAGCGGTCCTGCTCCCAACAACCTACAGCGCAAACTGGCGCCACGGTAATACTATCTATACAGTATTGTAACTCGGCCGTGTCCTTGAAATAAGTGCCTACAGCCGCGCGGTACGTAAGCTTGTGATGGGGCTGTCACTGTCGCCCAGTTCACTCGTGTTAATCACTAGCCTTCACTCTATTCTATTTATTAATTAAAAAATAACCACATAAATAAAAAAAATAAAATACCCCGACCTGCAGATCCGTCAAGCCTATAACACGGTTGTATAAAAAGGAAATACAGGGAAATACCTATCTATTTAAACACAAGCCACAAATTACGTAGTAGGTACCTACTTACCTAATAGTTAGTAAATTTAATTTATAGGCTTATCTTACAGAGTTTCCAGGTAATCAAAAAAAAGTTATATTACTCTGGGTGCGTTATTGAGGAATTCATGCAATCAAAAACAGCACAATATATTCTACTTATCATTTTAAATACTATTTGTACTTATTTCGAGTGAAAATTCGTGCGGTTACTGATTTAAAACCTGCACACCGTCCATCATCACTGCGGCACACCCGCCTCACCCGCGACTGCTAGCATGCCGAGCGCATGCCGAGATCCGAGCGCGTAGGTATAGCTCGCGCGCCGTCCGTTTGTATGAAGTTAGAATACTGTATAGATAATATTACCGTGCTGGCGCTAACGCACGCACACAGTCGCAGCGTCCACCTACAATATGCAGTAGCAAAGATGATTCATTCGGGACGGGGCATACGCAGAGAAGAAAACAATTATTGTTTAAACTATTAATGTTAAAATTAAGACTTTTATTCCTTTCGGATAGTCTAGGCTGGGGGGAGAAGTTTAAAGAGTGTTTCAAACAAATTGTAGATTGGGTTTTTTCAGTTCTAGCGGCAAATTTTTCAGATGTTCCTATTTTTAAGATGCTGTTTTCATGGCTCTGTAGTTTTATTAATGTGTAGAAATAACGTTAAAACACTAAAACTGAATATACTGCAGTGGAATGCGCAGAGTTTACGTCCTAAATTGTTGATGTTTCATAATTTATTAATCAAAGAAAATATACATATCGCTATTGTTAGTGAAACGTGGTTAGAGCCCCTTAGTTCTTTAAGAGTTAGTGACTATAATATATTTAGGAAAGATAGGGACGATGGTTATGGAGGTGTGGCAATTTTCACTCACAGATCGATTCGCGCGCAAATATTTGACTCTTCTCATGTTTTGTGTGGTAACATGAGAAGAGTAACATAACCCCTTGATCGAACTCATTGCTGTTAAAATGTTTAATTGTTCTGATGTCAAAAATATTGTTGTTGTTTATTGTCCTCAATCAGCTCATACTATGGTAAAAGACTGGGATTCACTTTTTTCGAAATTTTCTTGTAAATTTATCATTTTAGGGGATTATAACGCCCATCACACGAACTGGTCACTCGTGGTATACAAATATTAGATTCACTTAGTGATAATGACCTAGTTACGTTTAATGATGGCAGGTTTACACGGTTAAAATTAGTTTCTAATGTTCTACAACAAAGTTCCCCAGAAATCACTTTGGCATCATCTAACATTTCATTCAAATTTAACTGGCATGTTACTAGCGAATCACTAGGGAGTGATCATTTAGTAGTTAAAATTTACTCAGCTTTAATTTTAAAATCGGTCTATAACAAAATAAGAAACTTTAGATAAGCTAATTGGGATAAATATAAAAAATATTCAGAAAACGTATTTTCAGACTTTTTACTTGAAAATGACATGCAACATTGTTGTGATTCTTTTATTTTTAACTTAAATATAGCTGCAGATAGATATATTCCCACAATTAAGTATTGTTTAGACCCTACCAGTAAGTTTATCCCTAAACGATACTGGAATACGGATATCTCACATTCTGTGGCAAAACGTAGAGTAGCCCTTGCAAATTTTAGGAATAATCCGATTCCTAGTAATTTACAAGTTCTTAACGATTGTATCCGTGAATCTCAATACCTTATGAGAAAAGCTTCTAGTCAAAGTTGCCACACGTTTTGTGACTCTTTAGATGAATCATTGCCTCCGGCGGAAGTATGGCAGAAAATTAAATGGTACAAGGGTTTTAAGTCCGCACCACATTATATTGATCCCAAACAAGCCCAGACACTAGTAGATTCTCTGTGTCCTCCATATGTGTCACCTCCAAACCCGTCGTTTCATTCTATTAATCATAAATTGGAAATTCCTATCACCATGCATGAACTTGAAACTTGTATAAAGTCAAAAGACACGGCTCCGGGATGTGATGAAATCTCCTTTTCCATGGTCAAACATCTTCCGATGAACGGTAAACAAGTTCTTCTATCTCATTACAATTATATTCTTTCGAGTGGGTTTGTTCCCCACCAGTGGAGAGACATAGGTGTGGTTACATACATACATACATAAATCACGCCTTTATCCCTTACGGGGTAGGCAGAGCGTTAACGGCCGTAAAACGGATATTAACACCACGTCTGACAAAAGTTTGAGGGTCAATCAGATAGCTGTGTATCACTATAGTGACAGGTTGTCAGCCCATTGCCTAAAATTGCAATACACGCCCTCGAGTCCCTTAGTCGCCTCTTACGACACCCATGAGTAAGAAATGGGGTGATGCTATTCTAGGCCGGCATCACACGGCAATCTAGGCCGGCATCACACGGCAAAGGTGTGGTTGCTATTCCAAAACCGGGACGTGATTCTTCTTTACCATCTTTCTTACGACCGATTTCGTTAATGTCTTGTATTTTTAAGATATTTCATTTAGTAATTAAAAAGAGGCTAGAGTGGTATCTTGAAAAAAAAATGTACCTTTTCAGAAGAAACAGTCGGCTTTCGTAAGTCAAGATCATGTCTTGACAGTCTCAGTGGAATAGTGTCAACCATACATTTAGGGTTTGCAAATAATAATTTTACTCTTGCCTGTTTTCTTGATATAGATAACGTCTATAACAATGTTAATATTGATAGTTTGGTGAATATGCTGGATAACCTGGATATAGGAAGCAACACTTGTAATTATTTATGGATAGCGAGTGTGATGGACAGAGAGTGGCAAGTCAGTGCTCTAAGCTGTGTTTGTTTGTATGATTGCCTTGACTAGTTGTAGCGTGTACATTGGACAATCGAAGGTGAGTCAATGCACTTGCCTTCTACTCACCAAAAGCCTTGATCACATATAGTGAGACCTCAAAAGCATTGCGGACTGGAGCCGCTCCTATGGTCTGAAGGTAAATTCTTTATATTCATAGAATTGTTGATCTAGCAGCCACTTTCTTAGCTTATTTTTGAACACGGGTGTCGTAGCCGCATCACGCACCTCAGCCGGTAATCTATTATATACTGCCAAGCTGGCAATGTACACAGACTGCTCCGATTTCGCCAATTTATGTCTCGGTGCAGCCAACTCGTCCTTAAGTTTATTACTGCGAAGGTTCCTGTTGCTATTTATTCCTCTACTAGCTTTTACCCGCGACTTCGTCCGCGTTAGACAGTTTTTTAAGGCACAGGTTCTAAAGTAGATATTTATATTCATAGTAAGTATGACAGTGATATTAGAACAGTTCTTATCTCTACTGTTTAAGAATGACTTGCTTGCTTCTGTTGTTAAAGGGACAATTCAAAATTTGCTATCCGGTGTACTGCCCTGAGAGATCAATATTTATAACCAATATTACCATTGAATACGAAGTCAGTAGATAACAAAAAAATCCTCGGTAAAAAGTTGCCAATATCCATTTTCAACTTATTCCCATCATACTAAACAACTTTTGTTTTGGAACCATTTCTGTATCTCTAATTATAGTTTAGGTGGGCTCCTGATGGTACACCTGGTGGTCTACATAAGGTACTCCAGATCCTCAATGTCCTTGTAAAAAGTAGCAGCCAATCATACTGAACAACTTTTGTTTTAGAACCATGCCTGTATCTCTAATAGTTTAGCTGGGCTCCTGATGGTACAGCTGGTGGTCTACATAAGGTACTCCAGATCCTCAATGTCCTTGTGAAAAGAAGCGGACCATCATACTGAACAACTATTGTTTTGGAACCATTTTTGTATCTCTAATAGTTTAGGTGGGTCCTGATGGTACACCTGGTGGTCTTCATAAGGTACTCCAGATCCTCAATGTCCTTGTGAAAAGAAGCAGCCCATCATATTGAACAACTTTTGCTTTAGAACCATGCCTGTATCTCTAATAGTTTAGCTGGGCTCCTGATGGTACACCTGGTGGTCTACATAATGTACTCCAGATCCTCTATGTCCTTGTGAAAAGAAGCGGCCCATCATACTGAACAACTTTTGTTTTGGAACCATTTCTGTATCTCTAATAGTTTAGGTGGGCTCCTGATGGTACACCTAGTGGTCTACATAAGGTACTCCAGATCCTCAATGTCCTTGTGAAAAGAAGCGGCCCATCATTATGAACCACTTTTGTTTTGGAACCATGCCTGTATCTCTAATAGTTTAGCTGGGCTCCTGGTGGTACACCTGGTGGTCTACATAAGGTACTCCAGATCCTCAATGTCCTTGTGAAAAGAAGCGACCCATCATACTGAACAACTTTTGTTTTAGAACCATGCCTGTATCTCTAATAGTTTAGGTGGGCTCCTGATGGTTCACCTGGTGGTCTACATAAGGTACTCCAGATCCTCAATGTCCTTGTGAAAAGAAGCGGCTCATCATACTGAACAACTTTTGTTTTGGAACCATTCCTGTATCTCTAATAGTTTAGCTGGGCTCCTGGTGGTACACCTGGTGGTCTACATCTGTACTCCAGACCCTCGAATGGTGATAAAAAGTAGCCTATGTCCGTTCTCGGTATGCTAGCAATCTCTGTGCCAAGTTTCATGAAGATCGGTTCAGCGGTTTGGCCGTGAAAGCGTAGCAGACAGACAGACAGACAGACAGACAGACAGAGTTACTTTCGCATTTATAATATTAGTGTGGACGATCAAAGGTTTGAAGGTGATCGTGAGTGAACCAAGCCATCTGAAAAATCCATATACATGGTAGTGGCATGATTCGGAGGTCTTTGAAATGCTCTTGCGCGGAGACGTCGTCAGGTACACACGCTATTGCTCGCACGGCTCGCTTCTGCATAGAGAACACGCGCTGCCAGTCGCCGACGCGCGCCCACAGCTCGGCACCGTACGTCAGCACAGAGTGTACTGTCGCAAAATAACAGCTCCTGACCACGTTCCTAGAGGCGCTAGCAGCGAGGCGGCGTAATGCGCAACACGATCTTGCTAGTCTTGAACAAATCTCGTCAATGTGATTATCCCATACAAGGGCGCTGTCGATTTGGAATCCTAGAAGGCGTGTGGAGTTTACCTGCTCTAGGATTGTGTTGCCTACTGTAACCGTCAGAGGTTTTGGAATATGACCGTTTAGGTTTTTTCTTAAAAAGCAGGTTTTCTCTTTATTGAGAGCAAGTCCGTTAGAGCTAAACCAGTTATACAAGGCCTGCACTGTTTTGTTCAACTCATGCTCAAGCCTCTGGGCATTCGGTGCAGTGATCACGGCGGTGACATCATCCGCAAACATGAACATTTCAACACCGGCTATCGCCTGGGGAAGATCGATCAGGAGAATGGTGAACAACGTATTGCACAGGCAGGATCCTTGAGGTACGCCTATGGTGTTCGATGTTTCTGATGACCCCACTTTACCCTTGACTCCAACTACAATTTGAACTCTACCTGTCATAAATGACATAATTAGTGCTAGAGCAGGGCCCGCGATTCCGCAATGTTGCAGCGAGCGCCCACCACGCGGCCGGAGGTCCGTGGTGCTCCGGCCGGATCGGTAGGCATATTGTCGACCTGACAGAATATTGCGGGGATGCCAATACGAAAGGAGTCTACAGTTTAATCCCACCTCAAACACTTTACTGATAATAATAATAATAATAATAATATTCTTTACTGCACACAAAAATAACATCGACAAAATAAAATTAAACAAAGACAAATCACAGTACAATAAGGCACATATGATACATGGCACCAATGAGATCGGGCGGTATGATTTAATTGCAGACTTCTTTCCCTTTCCCTTATACAGAGGACATATTTTCACGCGTTTAAGGGAGTTAGGAAAGGTTCCAGAACGAATGCATTCGCTGAATAGATGCGACAGCACCTCACTTACAGATGTTCTAATGTTTTTAAGTACGCTTGCTGATATACCATACAGCTCCGTGCTAGTCTTGGCCGCAATATTTTGACTTACTATTCGTTCTACCTCGGTAGGTGTAAATCGCCTAAACCACACGTTGGTGTCACTGGCGGCATGGCTATTTGCGAGGGATGCAATCAGAACAATGAGGAGATGACTCTTTACCCATGAGAAACGCAAACTTGTTTAATGGAATATGACCGGAACGAAGGCGAAAAGCATTTACAAGATTACGTCTTCCCAAACTACAGTTAACAAACCATGGAGACTTCCAAGGTTCATTTTGAAAAGTTTTATACCGCACGCCTTTTTCCAAAGATCTGAAATCAAAATGTTCTTTCCACATATTATAGCAATACATTTTAATTAAATATATACATTCAGAATAGTGTGGGACATTGAATACTAGTTCTCCATCGCTGGAGGCTTCTTTAACTAGACCATCAACTACTTCATTACCCACTAAACCAATGTGGAAAGGTACCCACTGGAGAACAATTTTTTTAGCATTCAATGTCAAACACCATAATGTTTCTATAATAGAATAGGCAATCGCGCTACATGTTGAAGCGCACTCTCATTACTGTCTAATGACATAGTATACGACAATGCTTCCGATATTGCTAGTAATTCAAGGCTCATGATGAACATATTATTGACAATTTTGAGTTTAAAAGCACAATTATTTGTGGCCCATATTCAAATCTTTATCTTTTGATGCATCCGTGAAAAATTTGTAATGGTCTCTGTAATTTTTATCTAAATATTGACAACAAGTGTCCCGCAGTTCAAACTTTTTATAATTACGTTAAGCCCTTTCAACACTTTCTATTTTAAATTTAAGTATATCTTGCAAGTTATAATAATTCATCCAATAATGCAAACTAAATATGTGTAACTGACTACATACATGCATAAATCACGCTTATATCCTTTACGGGGTAGGCAGAGCGTTAACGGCCGTTCAACGGATATTAACACCACGTCTGACAAAAGTTTGAGGATCAATCATATAACTGTGTTTCACTATAGTGACAGGTTGTCAGCCCGTCGCCTAAAATTGCAATACACACCCTCGAGTCCCCCAGCCGCCTCGTACGACACCCATGGGTAAGAAATGGGGTGATGCTATTCTAAGCCGGCATCACACGGCAACTGTAACTGACTACTTGTATAAATTTAAAAATCTTTGAGCTCTTTATGAATTATGACAAGAAGTGTTTTTTTTTTATTTTGCTAATATCTCATATTAATTAAGGAACATAAATCATCCAGAATAGTACAAGTAACATTATTATTTAAAGAACTAGATTTTAACCAAAACTTGCCAGCAAGATATCTCCGTCTTATATGATGCGGTTGCAAACACAGCTCACTTTCCATTATATGAATTGGACAACTCTTTACAAAACCACCAATCCAAAATTATGCGCATCGCTTGATTTTGGAGTTTTTCCAATTTGAGAAGATTGGAAGCACAACAATTATCAAACAGGAAACTAGATTTTATGATGCCACAAATAATTGTGCTTTTAAACTCAAAATTGTCAATAATATGTTCATCATGAGCCTTGAATTACTAGCAATATCGGAAGCATTGTCGTATACTATGTCATTAGACAGTAATGAGAGTGCGCTTCAACATGTAGCGCGATTGCCTATTCTATTATAGAAACATTATGGTGTTTGACATTGAATGCTAAAAAAATTGTTCTCCAGTGGGTACCTTTCCACATTGGTTTAGTGGGTAATGAAGTAGTTGATGGTCTAGTTAAAGAAGCCTCCAGCGATGGAGAACTAGTATTCAATGTCCCACACTATTCTGAATGTATATATTTAATTAAAATGTATTGCTATAATATGTGGAAAGAACATTTTGATTTCAGATCTTTGGAAAAAGGCGTGCGGTATAAAACTTTTCAAAATGAACCTTGGAAGTCTCCATGGTTTGTTAACTGTAGTTTGGGAAGACGTAATCTTGTAAATGCTTTTCGCCTTCGTTCCGGTCATATTCCATTAAACAAGTTTGCGTTTCTCATGGGTAAAGAGTCATCTCCTCATTGTTCTGATTGCATCCCTCGCAAATAGCCATGCCGCCAGTGACACCAACGTGTGGTTTAGGCGATTTACACCTACCGAGGTAGAACGAATAGTAAGTCAAAATATTGCGGCCAAGACTAGCACGGAGCTGTATGGTATATCAGCAAGCGTACTTAAAAACATTAGAACATCTGTAAGTGAGGTGATGTCGCATCTATTCAGCGAATGCATTCGTTCTGGAACCTTTCCTAACTCCCTTAAACGCGTGAAAATATGTCCTCTGTATAAGGGAAAGGGAAAGAAGTCTGCAATTAAATCATACCGCCCGATCTCATTGGTGCCATGTATCATATGTGCCTTATTGTACTGTGATTTGTCTTTGTTTAATTTTATTTTGTCGATGTTATTTTTGTGTGCAGTAAAGAATATTATTATTATTTTTCATGTAGTCTGATCTACTTATCTCGACATTTTGTCGGTGTCTACAAAACCAAGTACGGGCTAAGCCAAGTGACTTGGTTCCGATGCTCTATCGTTTTCTGTTTGGAGGATGGTCGCATTGGTGAGGAATCGTCGGACTATAGAACATGTGTCAAGGATAACAGATTTTTGTATGTTTACGTTAGTTGATTTTGGAAGCTTTAATTCTCCTATTGCCTTGTGAAGTGTTTTAGGGACGATGCCGGTGGAAGAGATTATTATGGGGACTATGCGGACTTGATCTTGGTGCCACATAGCCTGTTTTTCTTCCGCTAGGGGTATATATTTTTGTATTTTTTCTGTATGTTTCTTTTGTAGGTTTTCTGTGTTAGGTACAGAGATATCTATCAAGTAAGTTATTTTAGCTAATTTTATTGTAAGAGTTATGTCTGGTCTATTGTTTTGTGTGGTTCTGTCTGTGATAATGTCGCGATCCCAGTAAAATTTAGCTGTTTCATTTTCAAGAACATTTTGAGGTTTATATTTATAGTAAGGGTCTATGTTTTTAATCAAATTATATTTTTTGGCTATTCGGGCGTGGATCTGTTTTGCCACATTGTTGTGTCTGTCTGTGTACTGTTTGTTGGCTAGGTAATTACATCCTCCAGTTATATGGTCAATTGTTTCTTGTTGCTGATTGCAAAGCCTACATCTATCTGAAGTTACCGTAGGGTCTTTTATTATTCGTTTCTGGTAGGTTTTAGTTTTTATTATCTGGTCCTGGATGGCTATCATGAATCCTTCGGTTTCTGCGTAAATGTTGCCTTTCTTTAGCCATGTGTTTGATGCCGTGTAATCTATGTGTTCTTTCTGTAAATTTGCTATGTGTTTCCCGTGTAGAGCCTTTGACTTCCATTTATCTAATTTAGTTTCTTCTGTAGTTATTTTATCTTTAGGTTTAAAATGTGGGTCGTTTAGTTCTAGTGTTCCATGTGTTGAGTTAGGCCTTGAACAGATAGCTTTGTGTAGTTCACTTGTGTCTCGTTTTTCCAGAAAATAGGTTCGCATGTTAAAAATTTGTCTATAGTGTAAATTTTTGATATCTATAAGTCCCCTGCCTCCTTTCTCTCTCTTTAATGTAAATCTTTCGACTGCTGAGTGAATGTGATGTATGAGGTGTTTGTTGCATGTGGTCCTAGTGAGTGTGTTAAGTGCTTCTAATTCTGTGTCTGTCCATTTTATGATTCCAAATGAATACGTTAAGATAGGGATTGCATAGGTGTTAATTGCTTTTATTTTATTTCTACCCGATAGTTGTGTATTTAATATTTTAGTCAGTCGTTGTTTGTATTTAGTTTTTAGATCGTCTTTAATTTTTTTGTGGTCTAATTTGTGGCTTTGATGAAATCCGAGATATTTGTATGATTCATTTAGAGATAGACTTTCTATTGTTGCAGGTCGCTCTGCAAGGTTAAATGGTTCTTGATTTTGATGCTTTCCTTTAAGTATACTGTTGATTTTACATTTGTCTACTCCGAATTTCATGATAATATCATTACTAAATGTTTCTGTTATTTTAAGCAATCGGTTCAGTTGTTCCCGAGTACTGGCATATAATTTTATGTCGTCCATATATAGTAGATGGGTTATTTTTATTTTATTTTTTCTGTCGATGAGGTATCCTTCGCTGCAGTTGTTCAGTAATTGTGAGAGAGGGTTAAGCGCTAGGCAAAACCAAAGTGGACTCAAAGAGTCCCCTTGGAATATGCCTCTATTTATGTTGATTTTTTCGGATGCCAAGCTATCTCTCTGGGTTTTGATATTGAGTGTTGTGGTCCATTGAGTCATTATAATTTTAAGGAAGTTTATTGTTTTGTGATCTATTTTATACAACTCAAGGCATTTAAGAAGCCATGAATGTGGAACACTGTCGAATGCTTTTTGATAATCTATGTAACTGTAGTATAGGTTTCTATGTTTATCTATGGCTTGGGTATGAATTTCACTGTCGATAACTAATTGCTCCTTACAACCTCTGCTACCTTTACAGCATCCTTTCTGTTCTTCGGCAATCAGATTGTATCGGGTAACGTGCGAATTTATTTTGTGCGATATGATGGATGTTAGAAGTTTGTACAATGTGGGAAGGCATGTTATTTGTCTGTACTTTGCTGGGTTTTTAGTATCGTTATCTTTTGGTTTTAAGTAGGTTATGCCTTGAGTAAGAAACTGAGGGACTTGTTGTGGGTTTTCTATAAAAGTATTAAATATTTCTGCTAGAGGTTTATGGAAAACCTATTATTATTATTATTATTATTATTATTTTTGTGTAGTTATTTCTACTCTTCTCGGCACAGGGCCGGTATTTATAGAACCAAGTACGGGCTAAGCCAAGTGACTTGGATCCAATGCTACGTCAATTGCTGGTTGGAAAATAGTCGCGTTGGTTAAGAATCGCCGGACTATTGAGCATGTATCTAGTACTATTGATTTTTGTAAATTAATATATGTAGATTTAGGTAGTTTTAGTTCAGCTATTGCTTTATGCAAAGTTTTTGGGATGATACCGGTAGATGATATTATGACAGGGATTATACGGACTGAATTTTGGTGCCACATGGATTGAATTTCTTCAGCAAGGGGTATGTATTTTTGAATTTTTTCAGTGTGTTTCTTAATAAGATTATCGGTGTTAGGCACGGAGACGTCTATCAGGTAAGTAGTTTTGCTTTCCTTTAAAGTTAAAGTTAAATCAGGTCTATTGTTATGTGTGGTCCGATCTGTTATGATATCCCGATCCCAATATAATTTGGCTGTCTGATTTTCAAGGACGTTTTGTGGTTTGTATTTATAATATGGTTCTGTTTTGTCTATAAGGTTGTATTTTTTGGCTAGTTTTGCATGGATTTGCTTGGCTACATTGTTGTGTCTATCTGTGTATTGTTTGTTTGCTAAATAGTTGCAGCCTCCGGTTATGTGATCAATTGTTTCTGGTTGGTGGTTGCAAAGTCGACATTTATCTGTTGTTATTGTAGGATCTTTCATAATACGTTTTTGATAGCTTCTTGTTTTAATAGTCTGATCTTGTATTGCAACCATAAATCCTTCCGTCTCTGCGTAGATGTTTCCTTTTTTTAACCATGAATTTGATCCTATAGTATCTATGTGGGCTTTTTGCAGGTTGTTGATATGCTTGCCGTGTAGTGCTTTTGATTTCCATTTTTCAATTTTACTTTCTTCTGTGTTTAATTTGTCTTTCGGGTTGTAGTTAGGATTATTAAGTTGTAGTGTACCGTGTGTTGAGTTGGGTCTTGCACATATTGCTTTGTGAATTTGGCTTGTTTCACTTTTGTGTATGAAATATTTGCGTAGGTTGCTTAATTGTCGGTAGTGCAGATTTTTTATGTCTATTACACCTCTACCGCCTTTTTCTCTTTTAAGTGTAAATCTTTCTACTGCTGAGTGAATGTGATGAATGTGGTATTTATTACATGTAGTTCGTGTTAGTGTATTGAGTGTTTCTAATTCTGTTTCCGACCATTTAATTATTCCAAACGAATACGTCAGTATAGGTATTACATATGTATTTATAGCTTTTATTTTATTTTTGCCGGATAGTTCAGATTTTAATATTTTTATAAGTCTTTGTTTGAACAAGTTTTTTAGGTTTTCTTTTATATTTTTATGGTCTAATTTATGGCTTTGATAGAATCCAAGATATTTGTATGTTTCGTTAATATTAAGACATTCTATAGTTTCTGATGGTTGTGTTAAATTGTACGGTTCCTGATCCTGATGTTTTCCTTTTACTATACTATTAATTTTGCATTTTTCAATCCCGAATTTCATATTTATGTCGTTGCTAAACGACTCTGTAGTTTTAAGTAGTTGGTCTAGTTGTTCTCGAGTGCTAGCGTATAGCTTTATATCATCCATATATAAGAGGTGTGTTATTTTAATTTTGTTTTGTCTGTCTATTAAGTAGCCGTCACTTATATCATTAAGCAACTGGGAAAGAGGATTTAATGCTAAACAAAACCAAAGGGGACTCAGTGAATCTCCTTGGAAAATGCCACGTGATATTTCTATTTTTGTTGATGTTAAATTTTCTTTGACTGTTTTAATATTTAGTGTTGTAGTCCACTTTTTCATAATAGATTTTAGAAAATTTATTGTTTTGGTATCTATTTTATGTAATTCTAGCGATTTTACTAACCATGAATGGGGTACACTATCAAACGCCTTTTGGTAATCTATGTAGCTGTAATGTAAATTTCTATGTTTTTCTATTGCCTGTGTATGAATTTCGCTGTCTATAATTAGTTGTTCTTTACATCCTCTACTATTTTTGCTACATCCTTTCTGTTCCTCTGCTATAATATTATTGCTAGTTAAATGAAAGTTGATTTTGTGTGAAATGACGGATGTAAGAAGTTTGTATAATGTGGGTAAGCATGTGATGGGTCTATACTTTGCTGGGTTTTTGGTGTCATTGCCTTTAGGTTTTAAGTATGTTATACCTTGTGTAAGAAATTGTGGGACTTGTTCAGGGTTATCCAAGAATGAGTTAAATATAGTTGCTATGGGTTTATGGAAGACTTTAAGTTTCTTTAACCAAAAGTTTTGAATTTTGTCCGGACCTGGTGCTTTCCAGTTAAGCATTGTACTTGTGGCGTGGGCTATATCTTCTTCATTTATTGTTATTTCATTCATATCCTCACATTCGTTATTGACTGCTTCCACTTCTGCTATCCATGGTGCCTCTTTGTTGAAGTCTATTGGTGTAGACCATATGCCACTCCAATATTTGGTTGTTTCATGAATGTTTGGCGGGTCAGTTACTGCATTGTTATTATTGTTACATAACGATCGGTAAAATAGCTTTTGATTGTTACAAAAATTTTTGTTGTCTGCTTTTCGTTTTTTGGATTTTAAGTATCGCTTTAACCGTTTAGCGTTTGCCTGAAGTGTTTGTGTTTTCTTGTCTTTTTCTTCGTTAAGTTTTTCTGCGTTTAATTTGAAGAGGTTTATTTTTCGTTGTTTATTTAATGACAGTTTACCTGCTAGATATTGTGTTATTTGACCTATTTCTTTTCTTAGTAGTTTTATTTTATTTTCAAGACGTCTCTCCCATCCTGGTTTACCTATACTTTTATGTTTATTATTTGTGTTACTGTTATATATATTATCAGGTTTTTGTTTAGGTGGGTTTAAGTGGGATGATAAAGTTAATGCAGCGCAGTATATGAGAGTGTGTAAGTATTCTATACTTACGTCTGTGGTCTCTTTGATTATTTTGTCTAAAATTAGTTGCATCGTATCTATTATTAGGTTTAAGTTTCGGGTGAATGTTAATTTTGGTATGTTTGGTCTAGTTGTAGGGTCAGTTCCGGAATATTTTAGTATGTTTTCGTGAAGCAGATTTGATAGAATGGTTTCCTGTGTATCAGTGTTCTGGTCTAGTGCTTCTATATGTGTTTGTGTGAGAGTAATTGGAAGTGTCGGAGAAAGAGGGTCCGGTGTTCTGTATGCGTTTGAAAGAGATACGTTTGTGTTATTATTATTATTATTATTATTATTATTATTATTATCAGTAAAGTGTTTGAGGTGGGATTAAACTGTAGACTCCTTTCGTATTGGCATCCCCGCAATATTCTGTCAGGTCGACAATATGCCTACCGATCCGGCCGGAGCACCACGGACCTTGTTCGCGAAGTAGTGTGGCGCGTGGTGGGCGCTCGCTGCAACATTGCGGAATCGCGGGCCCTGCTCTAGCACTAATTATGTCATTTATGACAGGTAGAGTTCAAATTGTAGTTGGAGTCAAGGGTAAAGTGGGGTCATCAGAAACATCGAACACCATAGGCGTACCTCAAGGATCCTGCCTGTGCAATACGTTGTTCACCATTCTCCTGATCGATCTTCCCCAGGCGATAGCCGGTGTTGAAATGTTCATGTTTGCGGATGATGTCACCGCCGTGATCACTGCACCGAATGCCCAGAGGCTTGAGCATGAGTTGAACAAAACAGTGCAGGCCTTGTATAACTGGTTTAGCTCTAACGGACTTGCTCTCAATAAAGAGAAAACCTGCTTTTTAAGAAAAAACCTAAACGGTCATATTCCAAAACCTCTGACGGTTACAGTAGGCAACACAATCCTAGAGCAGGTAAACTCCACACGCCTTCTAGGATTCCAAATCGACAGCGCCCTTGTATGGGATAATCACATTGACGAGATTTGTTCAAGACTAGCAAGATCGTGTTGCGCATTACGCCGCCTCGCTGCTAGCGCCTCTAGGAACGTGGTCAGGAGCTGTTATTTTGCGACAGTACACTCTGTGCTGACGTACGGTGCCGAGCTGTGGGCGCGCGTCGGCGACTGGCAGCGCGTGTTCTCTATGCAGAAGCGAGCCGTGCGAGCAATAGCGTGTGTACCTGACGACGTCTCCGCGCAAGAGCATTTCAAAGACCTCCGAATCATGCCACTACCATGTATATGGATTTTTCAGATGGCTTGGTTCACTCACGATCACCTTCAAACCTTTGATCGTAGAGGAATAAATAGCAACAGGAACCTTCGCAGTAATAAACTTAAGGACGAGTTGGCTGCACCGAGACATAAATTGGCGAAATCGGAGCAGTCTGTGTACATTGCCGGCTTGGCAGTATATAATAGATTACCGGCTGAGGTGCGTGATGCGGCTACGACACCCGTGTTCAAAAATAAGCTAAGAAAGTGGCTGCTAGATCAACAATTCTATGAATATAAAGAATTTACCTTCAGACCATAGGAGCGGCTCCAGTCCGCAATGCTTTTGAGGTCTCACTATATGTGATCAAGGCTTTTGGTGAGTAGAAGGCAAGTGCATTGACTCACCTTCGATTGTCCAATGTACACGCTACAACTAGTCAAGGCAATCATACAAACAAACACAGCTTAGAGCACTGACTTGCCACTCTCTGTCCACCGCATTCGCTATGTGTGATCAAAGCTTTTGGTGAGTAGGAGGCGAGTGCACCGACTGCTCCTCTATTGTCCAATGTACTGGCTACAAACAAAATCATACAAACAAACTCATGTCAGTGTGCACTGACTCTGCACTCACTGTCCACTACACTCGGCATTTGTGGTATTATTCCTGCAACTCTAGGCTCTTTCCTCAGCCACGTCCACCTCATGGGCCCTATCGAGGGTGTAAAGATAGAGCTCAAGCATTTTTTTTGTTTTATAACAAAAAAAATGCTTGAGCAAAAGTTGATCTCGACGAACTACAACAAAAACGTTCATTTGACAGCGTCTGTGACCTTCCTAACGTAACGTTAGTGGTTTAAAACGCTGTCAAAACATTTGCGCGATACCACATGCATACTAAAAGTTCGAACGTTCGCCGCTCCAGCGTAACTTCCAAACAAAAGCCGAAACAGGCTTGCCTGTGGATAAGTCCGGCTGAACGATCCCACCAAGCGGTGGAAGGCTCCGTAAGGGGCCGCCTGGCTCGCGACCACCATCCCACCGAAGTCTGGCGCCAAGTAGCTTGCTGCGTTCCGTCTGTGTGTGGGAGTGCCAGTGCCTTAACAGGCTTCTTCTGGGTGAGCTCGCTCCATCTTAGACTCTGTCTCTGTCCTATGACCTAGACTAGAGTCAAGAGCAAACCCATCATTAATAAAAAAATAAAAAAAAAAAAACGTTTCCGTTCAAGCGGTTACCGCGATACGGAAAGTGCGTAACGTAGCGTTTTTGGTTTGGTTTTGTTTTAGTATTTTACGTTATAAATTACCGCGATTGGCCCCCTGATCTCCTCTGTAAAGATTACGCGCGTAAGCTCCACCCACCCATTCGGAGTGCGGTACTAGTCTCACATTGACAAGCACTGTGACCCAGGTAGGCCGTAGTTGCGTGACATTATACCTAGTTAGTCATTTATAACAAACACAATAATAATTAGTAACAAAAACTTAATAGAGTAATAAACCACGAGTAATCACAAATAGACTCCAAAAGCTTGCACACAGTATGAAAAGCAGTGGCAGACTAACTAACTTTTTACTATTCCTTCCTTTCATAAGAGGGTGGGACTATTTGCCCCTCTCTCACTTTGTATGCATTAAAGTGAGATAGGTACAAACAATGCCCCGTCACTAAACAGGTTTTGGGCACTAGCAACTTTTTTGGCGAACGACAGTCGACCCTTTCACTTTCGTGGAAAAGAGAGGTCCGACTGTTGTTCGCCGAAAAAGTCGCTCATGCAATAATGCACGCTAGCTCTCATATCAAGATATTTTGCCGATTTTTTTTCGATTCACAAATTTTAATCCTTACCGAGTACCGATCGAACGTGTAGGTATTGTTTATGTTATGGTCTTTACTTTTTTCTACTTTCTACTCTACAGCTCGCATTACATGATAACCTGGCCAGGGCTGCCAAACATGGCAGCGTTGAGCCAAGGGAACATGAATGTGGGTTGTAGAAAAAGTTTGAAAAAAATAAGTAATTGTGACCGGACTAGTTTTGTGAACTTTTCTTCGATGTGTTACTAAAAATAATATAAAATTAAGTGATGTTTTGTGCCGTCAAATCGGACTTTGGACAGGCTCACACACTTGTCACCTACACACACGTGTTATTTCATAAGTTTTATAGTGATATTCTTAGTAAGTAAAATGTGCGTAAAATCCAAAGAACAATTTGAAGTTTTGAACTTATTAAAATAAACTTACAATCAAAATGTGACTTAAGGACTGAAATAAACGCATAATAAAAATATGTATATATATATATATATATATAAAACATACAGTAATAAAATTGTGGTAAACTAAGTACTTTTAAAACAAACTGTGCCCAACATAATCTAAACAACATGAAACAAACCAGTGCTTCAGACTTGTTACTTGGTTTTCAAACAAACCTGTGTTTTGGACTAACAAACAAACAAACAAAAAGAAAACTTTTGTGCAAAACAAATAGTGTTGGGGCAAACTAGAACTGTTCCTATTGGTTTTGGATGCGTTGAGATAAACATACAAAACTATTCAACCATTGATGTCTTGTGATGGATAAAGATGGCTCCTGCTGGGTGCCGGGAGATGCTGTTACCATTGAAGGGTGATAATGTAGTAGGGCGCAGGGCGTATTCATTCGATTTAGATGTGGATGTCGCCGGGAGAAGGTTAAGATCTAAAAGTTATGATAGATAGAGTGAGTAGAGTGTATCTGAGGCTGCCGACCGATGACAACAAGGTGAAATAAATAAAATTTGCGTATCGTGTGAACACCGGAGAAAAAGTTCAATAGAGCAAGTAAGTTTCCAATAGCATTTTATTTAAAATTGTTATGAAAAATATTGAAATGCATGTATTTTGTGAACATAAAAAAATGCATTCGTTTGACCTCTAAAAATAAGTGTTACCGTCATCGACTTAATTTTTATAGTTGTATGTAACTATTGTCATGTTCTTTAATGTATTGAGTGTTTGCATCATCTATGGGAAAATAACTGATTAAAATTAAGTTTACTACACCTATGCAATATTTTATAATATTTTTGATAATTATAATTTCTGCGCATTTTTTTATCATCTTAAATCGATTAAACATGAAATATGTCAACTTCAAATTGTTTCTTACTTTAGAAAATAAAACCTTTAAGCATTTCATTAATTATAATATATTAAATAAACATAGCAAAAAAAAACATGATGTTGATGATCGATCATCTATTATATCATCAACAGTGTAAATAAGGTATAAGAAAAGAGTGTGCATTACTAAGAGCCTTTATTTTATAATAATTAATTTTATAACTATTCGTATATTTTAGTTAACGGTTTCCAAAATAATTTATATACTTATTCATTCATAGTAAATAAATTTTATTTTACTTTACCATTTTCAGTACAATTTGATAGCTTAGTTAGCTACCTATGTCCCAGATATTTGATACGTCTATCTAATGATGTCAAGCGAGTCATTGGATTGTTGCTATGTAACCATGACAAAATTATGTAAGTACCAAACTAAATTTTTTATTGAAACCTAAGGTTCACCATTATTGTATCTAAGTAGCTATATATAAAGGGTTCTGGCGCACCTGTGCTAGACCCCTGGTTTGTATGTGATTAGTATGTAACCTGTATGGCGGTGCGGGGTCACCAAAGCGCAAAAACTGGTCGTTTTCGTGTCGGTGGCCGCCTCGCTTGTCGCTGCTTAGGCTGCGGTGCTGCTGCTTAGGCCGCCTCCTTGTCGTTGCTGGTGCTGCTGCTGCAGGTGTAGTTTACCTGGTTATAGTGGTGTGCCTGCAATTGTCGGTGGTCACCTCGAGGTCGTTGCTGGTGCCGCTGCTGCAGGTGTAGTTTACCTGGCTATAGTGGTGTGCCTGCAATTGTCGGTGGCCACCTCGAGGTCGTTGCTGGTGCCGCTGCTGCAGGTGTGTTGTAGTTTACCTGGCTATAGTGGTGCGCCTGCAATTGTCGGTGGCCACCTCGAGATTCTTGTCGTTGCTGGTGCGGAGGCCGCCTCGCTTGTCGACGCAGCAGCTGCTGCTGCAGGTGTGTTGTAGTTTACCTGGCTATAGTGGTGTGCCTGCAATTGTCGATGGCCGCCTCGCTTGTCGCTGCTGCTGCAGGTGTGACGCTCTGCCTACCCCGTAAGGCAAGCGTTATTTATGTAAAACTTTGTAATTTAACATGGATGATATATACTTCTAACACAGTATTGCTATCGGCTGCGGTCAGCGCCAGGATGTGATGATAACAGTTGCCTCTATTGTCTAGTAGTGTGAGCCTCATGTTCTCTCAATTAATATTAGGGAGGACCAACAATGTTGCAAATAGAAAAACATAGTTATCTAACATGGATGAGACCTAGATATCTGCATCCTTTAGCCTTGACGTAGCAGGTTTTATTTATCAGGGTAAAAAAAATTAAACCAATTTTTCTGTTTACATTTATTTATTTAATATACAAAAATCTTAAAACTAACTTAATTGAGGAATATCGCTATGTCCCCAAGCTAGGGTGTTAACATTATTATTACAAATAAATCTTTTATCATCTTTGCCACAGAGCACTTTCTTTCTACGTTTTTGTGTAAAAACAGTATGCCTATTGCTAACAAAGGTGTAAGTGTCATTATAGTTTTGATTACTTAAATCCAAACACTGCAAGTAGTTATCAAAATTTAGTTTTCTTACAACAGATTGCATCACACCTTTGTTTTTCTTAACACAAATACTTGTATCACTATCATAGGTATAAGCGTACATTTTAGAACGTAAACCTACAAATTCTGCGATAATCTTTCCATTTGTCTCATCTTTCATTAAACCAACTACTTTTTTATTCACTTAAGGCAAGTTATAAATATTATTTTTTGGCATGTCTGACGTATCAAATTTCACCAGCACATGCGGTTTAATATCCTCGTAAAAGTTTTCAGTAGTGACTTCATAGATAAACGAGTCAGTATCTGTATAGGCTAGTGTGACATTAGATTTATATTTGGGTAGCATGAAATTATAGTGAAAGTCGTACATTAGAGTTTTTGATAATTCCAAAACTGAAAAGCCTACAAAAATGGGCTTGTTATAATTAACTTTCTCTTTATTCATTTGCACAGCAGCGAAATTTTCCGAAAATATTGTAAAGCTATGGAAATTAGGTCTAGACAGGTATCGATTTAAACCATACCAACATTTAGTGGTTGTAGATTTATCGTCCCAATGAGTGCATAGTTGTACATCAACTCTTTTCTCTACATTCTCTATAGTTTTACCGAAAATGGCATTATTCATTAGTTTTAATAAATTTTTACCAAAAGCAGTAGTGGCTTGCGCTCGTTTTTGCGAGTTTAAATCGATATACTTCCGTAGCCATGGGCTCTGGTTAAACTTAAGTACCCTATGGATTTTCTTACAAACTAGTCCATGCTCTAAACATTATTTTAAATTTACATAATGTATAACATAATTCTTTTTATCGGTTAAGGTTAATAACAACTTTTTATCACGTGAGTTAGGCGGAGATTTAGTCTCAGCACAAAATGGGTAATCATTATGCGAGTTGTGTAAGTGAGGTGGATATTCTAGATCTACTTCTAAAATAAAACCAATTTCAGAATCAGGATGCGTCGACTGGATGTCAAAAGAATCAATTTCACTCTCGTTCAACCATTGGAAACCGCTTAATGGAAGAAATCGACGCATCGCGTCTCCATACATGTTATTTATGTCGAGGTAGATTATGAATTTACTCTTTTCACTGCCATCATAGTTTTGCATAAAGCGATTGTTAGCCTTGACATGTCTTTTGGATACCTGACTTATACCTCCACGTATGCCAGACTTGATAAATTGCACCATTTCATAATCTGTGAGTAGTTGTATATTAACTTGTGTATATTTTAACATCGCATCCCAAGAAAGCGAAGGTACGGTGATGTATTGACATGGATCTAATTTGTAAGTATCCAAACATAATGACCGGAAGTTGGTAAATATTTCCATTAATAATAGAACATCTGTCTTGAGGTAAATTTCTGAGAATTCACCAATACTTTGAACATTAAACTTGTTCCATATAGCTTTCGCGTGCGAATAGTCCTCATCGGAGATGTGTGAACCTTTCAGTTGGCTATAAAAAGATTCCTTAGGAGGTAGGCGAGTCTCGTCAAGTTTTTCCATACAGTCCACATATTCATATGGGAATACACCTTTACGTCTTAAAAGCTTCATTGCCTCTTCATCATCTCCGTAGAATTTGCGAAGAGTCGGCATTTCATCGAGAGATAGTAGGCAAGACTATCCAAGCTGGCCGCCATAAATTTAAATGAATCGATAAATCTTAAACTGACTCCTTTAAGCTTTTTCGTGAAGGAAATGTACTTTTCTTTATTGTGAGGAATGCATTCAAGCTTTCCGCTGTCTTTAGCCAATTCTTTTATGAAAAGATGTGAATCATATCCGCTCAAGTTGTGAAATATAACCGGAATAAATTTTGGTACTTTAAATTTCAAGTGGCACTCATTATGCGCCCTTCCTCTTATCACCCCGGTCAGATGGCAATGATCTATCACACTTTTCTCATTACCGTAAATAATATTCTCACAAATGTGACAGTAACCAATACCTTCATTTTTCGGTGGAGTTCCAATAGGCGGTATGATAGTCGATAAAATATTCTCAATGTGGTTGGCATCCTCGTATAGATAATCGGTGATTTTTTCAATACAGTCCACACCGCGATACATGACAAATTTCGATAGCTTATCGTCATAGCTGCAATGAATATAGTAAGCAAAGCTATATGGAACATGTTTATGCGTATTGACAGTATTCCTTTGGTGATTCTCACTCACAGGCTTGAGGTAAGCTTCAAAATCGGCGTATATCACAAAAGGTACTTTAAGTTTGCAATGAAAATTTTTGAATTTTAAAATCTTTCTGTCTCCGGTTGGCAGTTGAACGAGCTTTTTTATACATCCATCTCTAGTATGTAATTCTAGTTTTATTGCACTGGAAAAGTATATCAAACACCCATCGCAAAAGTATAATTTAACCTTGTTCTTTGTTATTTGACTTCTCACAAGACGAGATAAGTTTTTAATCCAAACATAATGACCGCTGCTGCTGCTGCTGCCACCTTTGTTTTCATGATACAGTAGATTTATGTGTTTCTTATCATTTTCCACCGTTGCCGCAGTCGATGCCACACGAGATATGCATGTAGAAATATGCAGAGGCGTTATCTTTTTACTTTGCGCAGTACATCCGTACACATTGATGGAAACATTGTTTAGTTTCTCAAATTTTCTTATATCTTTCAAGGTAACTGGAAATGATATCCCCTGGCTATTCAAAACTTCCCTGTAGTGTGGATATGACGTTAATCTGTCTGAGCACTTATCGACTGTATACAGAGCCGACACCACTGCCCACGCAAAGCACGCATCATCCTTGTTTTTTACATTCACGCAAGCATGTTTTGATTGAATCCATTTGGGTAGTGCGATGTAAGCTTCTCCCTTCATTGGGCTGTATTTATTAATGTTGATATCTAAAAATTCAATTTTTTCTAGCGTCCATCCGCTATCTTTTTCTTGGAACTCTTCACTTTTCGCACTTATTGTCGAACATATGTAATCACAAAACAATGAGCTGACATCAGATGATTGTTCCAGACATAAATTTTTCGAATTAAATGATTTTAAATCTCTGATAACATTATCTCCATTTAGTTTAATGTAAGTACAAAATAACTCTGCGTTAGCTTTTAAAGTCGAATGGTGCTCCAATTCCAATTTGATAATCTTTTTAATCTTTTCCCGGACTTTTTGCAGGTAATCATGTGGAGTCATCAGAGTAGCAGTACCATTTATATGATAAGTAATGAGCCTGCACTTAAAAGAGGATTGCTTGACGTAAAAACCATAGTCTTCGCGGATGTCACTTACACACAATAATTTGTGACGTTTTGTCCTTGAATGGGCAATCAGTTTGTTTGAAGGTACATCTTCGTTACAAAATTCACAGTGATAAAAAGACATTTCTAACACCTTTCTAAAACCTAAAGAGTGATAGACTGAGTTTGTGATAGACTCTCGCTCCCTTTTATACCCAGGCTTTTTTATGTGTGGTCAAATTAATTTTCCCACCCTTTGTTGCTCACACTATTATCACATAGGATGTGGTGAAAATGTGTACCTCATTACTAGTGATAAAAGAATGTTTCACAATTTTGTCTGTCTAAAAGGAAGCGGTTAAAAGAAAAAAACTACATTGATAGTTTATTTATTTATTGTACAAATGAATGACGCCTAATGATAATATTTCCATATCAATTATCGAGCTCCAATCGCATTTTCTTTCAAGTAAGTTTCTAGCGTCTTGAAGGCTTGCAGGACTCGCTTTACGCATCTCCTTCGTGAAGTATTTCATTCGATTTTCATAGGTTGGTTTCAAATTTTGCAGCAAGACAAGACGTTTCGTGATGCACGGTGCAATATTTCGAATACTCTCCCACTTTATATGGTTCACGGTGAGAGTGCTTTGACAATTCTCCGAGAAAATCAGCAAATAACGATCTTCATTCCTTGAGGAGATTAAGTCAAATCTTCCCCATCCGCTCACAATCGACGATGCTGCAGATACAGGAGTGTTGTTGTTGTTGTTAAAAAAGTCCGTTATTACTTGTTGATTGTTCACGATTATCGAAATCCAATCTTGTTCGCTGAAGCATAGTTGGCTGCTGCTGTTGCTGCTACCCATAAGCACTTTTGACTGCATATTTTGGTTGAGGTATGTGGAGATGTAAAATCCATCGTAGTTAAAGTCGTAGAACGATCTTGCAAACATGCAGTGATCGTTTTCCCATGGTGAGTATGTCGGAGCAGCTGCAGCGAAAACGTTCTTCGACACGGGCAACATGTTGTAAATCCAAAGCAGTACTGACTGACCGACTGACCACCGACGACTGACGATTGACACTGATCACTGTCGCGATGATATTTTTCTTACAGTGTTGGTGAGCACACTATGTTCGAATAGTACATCGTTAATTATCAAGCAGTAGGCGGCAGTGTTGGCGGCTATAGGTTTCGTAAAGTCTAATTCAACTTTAATGTCAATCGCACCGCTGCTGGCATTGTGATAGGTGTCGCTCTGACGTGACGTATCGATAACAACCAACGGGTATCGGGTCTTGTAGTGGCCGGGACTGATAAGCGGTCTCGCTTCACGCGCACCATAATATTCCCGTTGAAACTTTACAAACGTATCGTACAGTAATGCAAACGAGTTTTTCTCAAAGTTGGCTGCAAACGTTTCGTACGGGTAGTACTGAGAGTTTAGATACACTCTGCAGTTTTCCAAATTGCAGTGATCGAAATGACTCATATCTTTAACCTTATCAGCTTTTCGCCCTGTTTGTAGACCAATGATGATAAAGCGTGGTTTCTCCATTTGTGAGGTTGTTTTTATGGACCATACAGTTTTTTGTGACGTCGGCAACGATGGGTACTCGTACAAATCCCAGGTGCGAAATGCTATAGGTATGGGTATATTCTTCGTGACGATTGACATTAGGCGAAGTTTCTCTTCATCGCACACCTTGATGACGGGTACACGCCATACTACACGTTGAATTTCGATATCAATCTCCTTGGTTGCGTCACAGGTGGCAGCGTTGTAATTTGTGCTCGCTCGATTCAGGATGAGTTCATGTTTTGCATGAATTATAACTTTTTTATAGTCTTCAGCGAATCCCAAGAGATGCGAGAGGGGGATGGAGAAACTAAAATCTCCATCGGTGATTGCGGCGATAGAACCCAAATTCCAACCAGCATTTTCCAACCCCTTATCACTCCCATCGCTGTAAGAGACGAGCCCCTTCATAGTGGAAGTGATGCCGCAGTTTCTCGATCTGTCCACTTCTACGCCGTTCAGTTCATAGCGAATCTCTTGGAATAGGTAGGCGGGTGCATTGTTTGCAAGAATCGTTGAGGCGTCTATTTTTCCCTCTATGAGAAGATAACTTTCGCTGGGTAGCACAATCAAGTCTTGTCTATTTATACATATTCTTATTTCATCATTGTTATTATATGATTCGTGATAGGGGTGGTATTGATGATATTCTATGCTTTCAATGCTATCATCAAAGTGTACCTTTTCGGTGATGCTCAAGACTGATTGCGAAGGCATTTTATCTTCAAACCAAGCGATTTCAAAAAAATAATATTTTCCGTAGATAATTGTTGCTTTTTTGGAGCGGAAGTGTAGCTGCTGCTCGCTACGTACGATCGATTACTACTGTCACGATCGTGGTCACTACTCTCCTTTTTATACACAATCATTATTTTCTTCTAATGTGTAGTCTCAGAGAGATGTTCTCACCTCTAAAGTTTATAAGACGTCCTTTTTCATTCACTAGCCGCAATTCAAGCCGCTCGATGCAGTTTGTTTTTACAGGTAGATAAACAACGTTTGAAGGGCACTCGATTATTTGATAGCCGGGCGGTACTGATGGGCAAAATTCGTGTATCACATGCGCCGCTTGGTTGTTAATGAATGAAGCCTCTATAATGTTGCACTCTACTCTTATAGTGCTTGCATCCAACACCTGAATCACACCTTCCGACCAGTGAATAAAAGGTCTGTTTGGCAGTTTTTTGGAGCAGCGTAGTAAAAGGGGATTCAGTATTAGTTTTTTGGAGTGTAAGGGCTTAAATACAGTCCCATTCCCTTTTTGTATGGACGTATGTAGAGACCTTTTCCGCTATTTTTTTCGCTGCCTCCTTCATTTTTCGATTTCTTCTTGACCATTTCATAGATATTTTTTGCTGCGGTGGTGACGCCTCCGGCGAGTGAACCGGCAGCGGCTAGAGCACCCAACAGCGGTATCAGCGGAAGGAAACCGCCCGTTTTCGAAATGGGTATGACGCGTGGAGTTTTCACAACGCGACGACCTCTAGCAATCTTTCTAGCTGCATGCACGGCCGCCTTGAGCAGATCATTATGAGATGCTTTTTTTCCTTTGCCTCGTATCGCCTTTCTACTCTGTTTCACCACTTGAGCAAACGAAATGCCCATACCACGCTTGACTTTATACTTCATGATTTTGCCAACTGCCAAGCTTGTCAAACGTTCACCAAGAGGAGTGTTCGGATCACGTAATCGACTTTCAGCCGCTGCGGCCAACTCTAAATCGGCTTTATGTCGCTCCCCCAGTGACGTGGGATTGTTGTGATAAGCGATATCGTGACGCTTACACGCCTCGTCCAATGGATTCACGCCCTTATCACCGCGTAATAAGCGTTCTCGCAATTTGGTGCCAGGTCCGCAGTAATTATAGCCAGGCACGTGAAGTTCAAACGGTAGATTATTAATTAAATTGTTAATTAACCCAGCGCCTACTGTTGCTGCTGCTGCTGCTCGCGTCCTCCGGCGTGTTGCACGTTTCTTGCAGAGTGATGTGTAGTCAGGGATTAACATGTCCTTTTATATGGCGTACATTCATCTGACTGATGAGGATCTTGCAGATGTATGCATATATAAAGCCATCGCTGATCTTAACGGGGGAGGGCTGTTTTAACAGCATTGTTGAACGGCGGCTGTTTAACGGGGAGGCTGTTTAACGGGGAGGCTGTTTAACGGGGAGGCTGTTTAACGGGGGGGGGGGGGCTGTTTTAACAGCTCGTTCATACCGTTTAGAGGCATGAGCATGAAGTGAGATTCACCGTGTTATCGCATTTTCCACACAAACAATTAATAAAAGCTAAATCAATTTGAGTCTCTTCGGGATTGCTGTTCAACAGGTGATGGTGCTCGAAACATCTCAAATGCAGCCTTATTTCAGGATCTTTCAGCAAACACTGCGGTAGATTTCCCTCCCACTTGTGCAAGTGTTCAGCAAAATATTTTAATAATAAAGTTTTAGGCATTTTCTCCAATTCCTCGGTGGTTGGCGGTGGGGTCGGTCGATGCAAAGCAGAGAAATCAAACATTTTTTCACAGGTGTATAAAATCACAACCTATCGATGCGGCTGATCACAATATAATGAAGATCAAGAAGCAAAAGACGTGTTTAAAAGTACAAGACTGGAGCGATATAAACGTGGGAGGAGGAAGTGGTGCGGACGATGGAAGACACGGTCCCCTTCTTCCCACCGCCATAAGATGTTTGATTTGCGGTCCATCTAGTTGCGGAAAGACAAATGTACTACTTAGCCTTCTTTTAGATCCCGTGGGAATGAAATATAAAACTGTATATTTATTCTCAAAATCTCTACACCAACCAAAGTATTTATTTCTAAAGGAAGTATACAAACGTGTGAACGGGTTATCTTTCCACATGTGTTCGGATAAAAGCGAAGTCACTCCTCCCGCAGACGCTAAATGTGGAAGCGTAATAATATTCGATGATGTAGCTTTGGAAGATCAAGAGGCTATCCGCCAGTACTTCTCAATGGGACGTCATAAACACCTGGAGTGTTTCTACCTGTGTCAGACATATAGTAAAATTCCTAAGCAGTTGGTGCGTGACAATGCAAACCTTATTTTACTATTCAAGCAGGACGACTTAAATTTGAAACATGCATACGAAGATCATGTCAACACTGATATGTCTTGGGAAAAGTTTCGCGATATTTGTCGACACTGTTGGGCAGAGCGATATTCAATCCTGGTCATCAATAAAGACTGTGAAATGAACAAGGGGCGATACCGAAAAAATTTTGATGATTTCATCGAGATATAAAAGAAGCAGTATTTGACGGTGTTCATTCATTTTCCCAAAATGCCTAGTGTCGAGCAGATGTTCGGCAATAAAAACCTTAAACGAAAACTAGTGGAATCTGTCAAGGCGGTCAAAGCAAAAGTACGAGCTTTACACGATGAAAATACTGCTCTATCTGAAAGTATGGAGAAAACCTTCAAACCAATAACCCAACCGCTCAACACTTTACTAAAAAACAACGCATTATCCACGCGACGGCAAATAAAAAAAGAGGAGGAAGCAGGCGTTTATACCAATTAAAAAAGATGAGAAGATCAAACAGGAACAAGATTTGTATAAGGAGGAGGAGGAGGAGGAGGAGGATGAGGATAATGCGAAATCAGAACAAGCTGAAAATAATTTTAGCACGCCTAATGCAAGCTTTCAACCTTCTGACGAGGACGATGATAACGACGACGATGACAACAACACCGCTACGGTTGATGATCATTTTAACGAGACTTTGTCACCATCACCATCGGAAAAAAAAGCAATCTTGGATGAGTACTTGGGGAGAGAGCAGCCAATCATAAAGCCCGAGCAGAATGTTGTGTACTTTTCAAGCGGAGTACCTCATATTGGAAATTCCAAAGTTACAATTACTAAGGATTATAACATAAAAATTGGAGATAAAGTTTTTAAAACCACTCGAGGGTTGGCCGATTTGTTGTTTGATAAATCAATGAATGGAGATTATTACACTAAAGAAGATATAAATACGTATAAAGACATAGTAGAGATGACCATGGCTAATCGACTAGATTTCGATGAGAGTAAACAGAGACGCGGCGATAAAGGTAAAAAATATGCAAGGATTTGGAAACAAGAGGGGAATTGGAGGGAGTACGTTCCTACACCAACTAAAATGTTCGCGCCAATAAAAAAAATTTTCTCACCACCAAAAAAACATGAAGGCAAAGGGATCAATCTCACATTGAAGCGATACCAACCTAAAACTAATTTCGTGTACTGGGACGATGCAAACGAACTCGTTCACAGATTACGCTTACTTTACGCATCGCAGAAAGCTGGCAACACTGGCCATGAAAATGAAATAAATTCAATAATTGAGGAGCTTATCGAAGCTGGTATAATAGCGACATAAAAAGGAAAGTTGCCTCATTTGCGACATGACTGTCAATAAGTTTGGTCACTATCTGCACGGTAGTAGCAGCAGCAGCAGTGTATCATCCAAAAATAATAAATACTCTCCCTTGGAATCAACGACGACGACGACGACGCGAGATAAGAAAGATATTAATTGTAACGGAAAACGGTTGACGCATGTTGCGAAAGGAATTCAGAAGGGCGATGCGATAACAAAAGCTCAACTCGACGAAATTATTAATAATTCTCTCATAAAAATGAAGGATTTACGAAAAAAAATTGAATTGCTTGAAAAGAGGTTAACTACACCAAGTGCCACCACAACCAGCTCTACTGCATCTCCTTCCAAGCGAATAGCTCCTAAAAAAATATCTGCTGATGTTGTTGGTGCTGCTAGTGCTCCTGCTGCTGCTTCTAAGAAATCATCAACTTCTTCTGATTGGATTCCTGCTGCTCCTGTTGGTGGTGGAGCTGGTGCTGCTGCTGCTACTGCTGCACGCGCTAAGAAAACATCAACTACTCCAGCTTCTGCTCCTAATCCTGCTGCTCCTACTCATACCGGATGATGAGCAAGGCACAAGTCGTCAAAGAGATACATAGAAGTGCTAGGAAGAACTTTCCGCGCAGAAGATTTATCCAAAAAGGCTTTGATGACACCTGCCAGGTGGATTTAATCGATATGCAACCACATTCGAGAGAAAACGCAGGAAACAAATATATTTTGGTATGCATAGATACTTTCTCCAAGTATGCGTGGGCGCAACCGTTGAAAACTAAAAAAGCCGTTGACGTGGAAAGAGCGATGGCTACAATATTGCAAAACACCCACGCAAGAAAACCCAAGAACATACAATCTGATGACGGAACTGAATTCTTCAATAGCACCTTTAATGCGCTAATGAAAAATTATCAAATAAATCATTATTCTACATACAGCACTAAGAAAGCATCTATCGTCGAGAGATTGATCAGAACACTAAAAAACTGGCTATGGAAGCATTTCAGTTTGCATGGATCGTACAATTGGGTCAAATATCTAACATTACTATCAAATTACAATAATAGAGTTCACCGCACTATAGGAATGACGCCGAACGCAGTGACGCGAGCAAATGCTGATAAACTCCTTAGTGGGCCATACAACCATATCAAAGTCACAGCTGGCAGGATGTTCAATGCCGGCGACTACGTCAGGATAAGTAAATTCAAATCTGTTTTTTCAAAAGGCTACACTGGAAATTGGAGTACGGAAATTTTTCAAATAAGAAAAGTACAAAATACTTATCCGACTACATATTTGCTTCAAGATGCTAAACAAGAACCTATCTTGGGATCTTTCTACGAGCAAGAACTTCAAAAAGTTAGGTATCCTGATGTTTACCTCGTGGAAAAAGCTGCTGCTCGCGTCCTCCGGCGTGTTGCACGTTTCTTGCAGAGTGATGTGTAGTCAGGTATTAACATGTCCTTTTATATGGCGTACATTCATCTGACTGATGAGGATCTTGCAGATGTATGCATATATAAAGCCATCGCTGATCTTAACGGGGGAGGGCTGTTTTAACAGCATTGTTGAACGGCGGCTGTTTAACGGGGAGGCTGTTTAACGGGGAGGCTGTTTAACGGGGGGGGGGGGGGGCTGTTTTAACAGCTCGTTCATACCGTTTAGAGGCATGAGCATGAAGTGAGATTCACCGTGTTATCGCATTTTCCACACAAACAATTAATAAAAGCTAAATCAATTTGAGTCTCTTCGGGATTGCTGTTCAACAGGTGATGGTGCTCGAAACATCTCAAATGCAGCCTTATTTCAGGATCTTTCAGCAAACACTGCGGTAGATTTCCCTCCCACTTGTGCAAGTGTTCAGCAAAATATTTTAATAATAAAGTTTTAGGCATTTTCTCCAATTCCTCGGTGGTTGGCGGTGGCGTCGGTCGATGCAAAGCAGAGAAATCAAACATTTTTTCACAGGTGTATAAAATCACAACCTATCGATGCGGCTGATCACAATATAATGAAGATCAAGAAGCAAAAGACGTGTTTAAAAGTACAAGACTGGAGCGATATAAACGTGGGAGGAGGAAGTGGTGCGGACGATGGAAGACACGGTCCCCTTCTTCCCACCGCCATAAGATGTTTGATTTGCGGTCCATCTAGTTGCGGAAAGACAAATGTACTACTTAGCCTTCTTTTAGATCCCGTGGGAATGAAATATAAAACTGTATATTTATTCTCAAAATCTCTACACCAACCAAAGTATTTATTTCTAAAGGAAGTATACAAACGTGTGAACGGGTTATCTTTCCACATGTGTTCGGATAAAAGCGAAGTCACTCCTCCCGCAGACGCTAAATGTGGAAGCGTAATAATATTCGATGATGTAGCTTTGGAAGATCAAGAGGCTATCCGCCAGTACTTCTCAATGGGACGTCATAAACACCTGGAGTGTTTCTACCTGTGTCAGACATATAGTAAAATTCCTAAGCAGTTGGTGCGTGACAATGCAAACCTTATTTTACTATTCAAGCAGGACGACTTAAATTTGAAACATGCATACGAAGATCATGTCAACACTGATATGTCTTGGGAAAAGTTTCGCGATATTTGTCGACACTGTTGGGCAGAGCGATATTCAATCCTGGTCATCAATAAAGACTGTGAAATGAACAAGGGGCGATACCGAAAAAATTTTGATGATTTCATCGAGATATAAAAGAAGCAGTATTTGACGGTGTTCATTCATTTTCCCAAAATGCCTAGTGTCGAGCAGATGTTCGGCAATAAAAACCTTAAACGAAAACTAGTGGAATCTGTCAAGGCGGTCAAAGCAAAAGTACGAGCTTTACACGATGAAAATACTGCTCTATCTGAAAGTATGGAGAAAACCTTCAAACCAATAACCCAACCGCTCAACACTTTACTAAAAAACAACGCATTATCCACGCGACGGCAAATAAAAAAAGAGGAGGAAGCAGGCGTTTATACCAATTAAAAAAGATGAGAAGATCAAACAGGAACAAGATTTGTATAAGGAGGAGGAGGAGGAGGAGGAGGATGAGGATAATGCGAAATCAGAACAAGCTGAAAATAATTTTAGCACGCCTAATGCAAGCTTTCAACCTTCTGACGAGGACGATGATAACGACGACGATGACAACAACACCGCTACGGTTGATGATCATTTTAACGAGACTTTGTCACCATCACCATCGGAAAAAAAAGCAATCTTGGATGAGTACTTGGGGAGAGAGCAGCCAATCATAAAGCCCGAGCAGAATGTTGTGTACTTTTCAAGCGGAGTACCTCATATTGGAAATTCCAAAGTTACAATTACTAAGGATTATAACATAAAAATTGGAGATAAAGTTTTTAAAACCACTCGAGGGTTGGCCGATTTGTTGTTTGATAAATCAATGAATGGAGATTATTACACTAAAGAAGATATAAATACGTATAAAGACATAGTAGAGATGACCATGGCTAATCGACTAGATTTCGATGAGAGTAAACAGAGACGCGGCGATAAAGGTAAAAAATATGCAAGGATTTGGAAACAAGAGGGGAATTGGAGGGAGTACGTTCCTACACCAACTAAAATGTTCGCGCCAATAAAAAAAATTTTCTCACCACCAAAAAAACATGAAGGCAAAGGGATCAATCTCACATTGAAGCGATACCAACCTAAAACTGATTTCGTGTACTGGGACGATGCAAACGAACTCGTTCACAGATTACGCTTACTTTACGCATCGCAGAAAGCTGGCAACACTGGCCATGAAAATGAAATAAATTCAATAATTGAGGAGCTTATCGAAGCTGGTATAATAGCGACATAAAAAGGAAAGTTGCCTCATTTGCGACATGACTGTCAATAAGTTTGGTCACTATCTGCACGGTAGTAGCAGCAGCAGCAGTGTATCATCCAAAAATAATAAATACTCTCCCTTGGAATCAACGACGACGATGACGACGCGAGATAAGAAAGATATTAATTGTAACGGAAAACGGTTGACGCATGTTGCGAAAGGAATTCAGAAGGGCGATGCGATAACAAAAGCTCAACTCGACGAAATTATTAATAATTCTCTCATAAAAATAAAGGATTTACGAAAAAAAATTGAATTGCTTGAAAAGAGGTTAACTACACCAAGTGCCACCACAACCAGCTCTACTGCATCTCCTTCCAAGCGAATAGCTCCTAAAAAAATATCTGCTGATGTTGTTGGTGCTGCTAGTGCTCCTGCTGCTGCTTCTAAGAAATCATCAACTTCTTCTGATTGGATTCCTGCTGCTCCTGTTGGTGGTGGAGCTGGTGCTGCTGCTGCTACTGCTGCACGCGCTAAGAAAACATCAACTACTCCAGCTTCTGCTCCTAATCCTGCTGCTCCTACTCATACCGGATGATGAGCAAGGCACAAGTCGTCAAAGAGATACATAGAAGTGCTAGGAAGAACTTTCCGTGCAGAAGATTTATCCAAAAAGGCTTTGATGACACCTGCCAGGTGGATTTAATCGATATGCAACCACATTCGAGAGAAAACGCAGGAAACAAATATATTTTGGTATGCATAGATACTTTCTCCAAGTATGCGTGGGCGCAACCGTTGAAAACTAAAAAAGCCGTTGACGTGGAAAGAGCGATGGCTACAATATTGCAAAACACCCACGCAAGAAAACCCAAGAACATACAATCTGATGACGGAACTGAATTCTTCAATAGCACCTTTAATGCGCTAATGAAAAATTATCAAATAAATCATTATTCTACATACAGCACTAAGAAAGCATCTATCGTCGAGAGATTGATCAGAACACTAAAAAACTGGCTATGGAAGCATTTCAGTTTGCATGGATCGTACAATTGGGTCAAATATCTAACATTACTATCAAATTACAATAATAGAGTTCACCGCACTATAGGAATGACGCCGAACGCAGTGACGCGAGCAAATGCTGATAAACTCCTTAGTGGGCCATACAACCATATCAAAGTCACAGCTGGCAGGATGTTCAATGCCGGCGACTACGTCAGGATAAGTAAATTCAAATCTGTTTTTTCAAAAGGCTACACTGGAAATTGGAGTACGGAAATTTTTCAAATAAGAAAAGTACAAAATACTTATCCGACTACATATTTGCTTCAAGATGCTAAACAAGAACCTATCTTGGGATCTTTCTACGAGCAAGAACTTCAAAAAGTTAGGTATCCTGATGTTTACCTCGTGGAAAAAGTTTTAAAAAGAAAAGCAGATAAAGTTTATGTAAAGTGGCTAGGTATGAATGAGAAAAGTTGGATCGATAAAAATAATATTGTATAACGCTAGCGTCTATGTGTGTGTGTGTGCTTACTCTTAATAATACACCTATTTTTTAAATAAATAAAACTTATTTGGATATACAAGTTTTTTATTTCATATAATATGTAAGGTAATACAGGGTCTTAAAACTATACATTGTCAAAATACAATTCGATAATCAGCAATGAAAAATCACAAGTGCATTATAAAAAATCGCAAATGCATTATTAATGTTACTTATAATTATCAAACTCGATGTAATCTCCAATTACACAAAATATGACATTTAAAAGTTTTGTGAATAGGCTGTCGCAAAAGAATGCGACTGCAAACGCTTCGGGACACACTTTATCTAGCTCGCTATAAAACTCACTAAAATTAAGATTTTCATCTCCTAAGCGTTCCTCGATTTCGGCACATATCCCATTCCAAAATTGACTTAGCATGTAGTATTGATCACAATTTGTCACTAAATACACTTCTTGAATAATTCTCCCCACGCTCGTTGAAAGCGTGTTCAAGGGGATCGGCCGCGACCATTGTCGAAGGAGCGCGACAGATCTTAGCCGCAGGAGCCACATCTCCTTACACGATATAAAATGTTCCATCAATTCCTGCTCTGTCTCGCTCTCCGCCATATCTTCATCACATTCTAGATTTTGTGATTCTCCATTGCTGATTACATCTTTTTGATTTGAGGTAGATTCTGTTAAAAGAAAAAAAAAACAAGTTAGTGAAAATAATAATAGGTAGGTTGAATTTGTTACGGATTTTCTGCTTCATTGAGATATTTACCTGCGATTGAGTGTTCCATTTTTTTTTTTACTAGGTGTGAGGTTAAAATATTATCTGAAACCAAAAAAAAAACAATTTTAATACTCACAATTTTATTATATGAAGCCCTCTGAACAGTTTTCTTTTCCTTAAATTCTATTATAAATGTTTTGCCGCTGGCTTCTTTTCGTATTATGCAGACGCCAGCACGCAATTGCTCTAAATCTGGTTTTGGTAGATTATTAAATCTACCAGGTAATGTGACCAGCCTTTCTTTATTTCGAGCACAGTTTGTATATTGCTCGTATCGAATTTACTGGGCATCGTAACTGCGTTCTCTATCAGATACGGTTGGTGTAGTACTAAATCTGCCATCTTTAACCACACCTTCCCTCCTGTTTGGTTTAAGTTTTGCATGGAGGTCATTTTAAACATTTAATAATTAACACTAACACTTACTTTGGCAAACAATTGGAACTGAATACTCTGACTGTAAAACCCTCGTCTTTTATAGGCGAACTGAAATCGATAGGGACTTGCGGTAAAATATTCACACGTGAAACAAGCACTTACCACATTGCGGTCTTATCTGCCGGAAGTCTGCCTGAGCAAACATCTGATGTCATCTCTAAATTATCTATTTTATATATTTCACCCATAGCCCAGGATACCATTCTGGAAAGTAAGCGTTTGTACTCCAAGCAATCTTCAGATAACACAAATTCTTCAGATGTTTCCTTTGATGTAGATGTAACTATGGGAGCATAGGTAAAGGTAGTGCTCGGAGCTGCTGTAGAGGTACTTGTTGGTTTGAATCCTTTGCGGAACTTTTCTTTTTGCACTCTCAGCATGATTTCCACACCATCCTCATCGCGAATAATTTGGAAAATTTCCTTAGAGTTAATTTTTTGCTCTACACTTACTTCCCGTCGCTCACGGCGAAGATATAGCTTTTTCTGCAACCAAGAGCTAGTAGTAGTAGGTGGAGGAGGGATGATATATTCTTTCTTGATTTCTATTTTTAACACAATCATATTATTTAGCGTACAAATTGAAATATTTTTAATTTCATTCTTCATAAATTTTATATGCTTCGTAGGCACCGTCTTCCCTTTTTCAGCAAGCAAAAAGTTAACTGACCAACGTGACACTGGAAGATTTTGATTTCGGTTCTGCAGCTCCTGTACGCGTACACTTTTCAAAAACCATTAATTTGTAGAACAGTAAGCAAAAAACAGATCTTCCCTCAATGGAGGTGCTTGAATGGTTTCTTCAATACCATACTGGTTAACCAAGGTTAAGTGCACCACTAATGGTATTAAATTTGTGAAAAACATTTTTTTTTAATGCGCTTATAATTTGGATGCGTTTACTCGCTAGATCGAACACTGCAATATTAAAATTATTTGCAGCTGCATTTAATCGACTAGACGTATTATTATAGGAAATAGCCAAGGCTAAAGGATGCAGATATCTAGGTCTCATCCATGTTAGATAACAATTGTCATCACAATTGGATGAACAGGAACTAAAAATATCAGTATCAGACTGATTACATATTGAAATATCCATAGATAATAAAAAATAAATAAAATTATCATATATTACAAAATAAAAGCAATAAATAAAATCTCACACTACCTGTGTACATACCCGCTGCACCCGCCGATAGCCAGAATAAAGATATCCAAACGATATTGCATGGAAAGAAACGTAGAATAATTTAACAAATTCACAGTACAAACAGAAAAAATAGAACAAGACAGAAACATTGGTGCGAAACAAATAATGTGCTTGTCAAACACATTTGTTAGCGCTCAAAGTAAGAAAAAAAAGCGCATTTGACACTGAAGAGTCTTCACTTATTGCAGGAATTAGTAAGATTACAGGAAAACACAACCGTTCGATATCAAGCTTTAATGCAGAAGGAAGTACCCTCGTGTTGTACAAAATAATATAGTTTTTATGACTACCTACATACACTTCACCTCCACCCTTATCTAATGTCTATCCTGGTTTCTTAACTAGGGAAAATATTTCTTAACTAATACATTAACTTATCGTATAATCAATTTCTTGGCGCCGTGTGATTGCCGGCTTAGAATAGCATCACCCCATTTCTTACCCATGGGTGTCGTAAGAGCCGACTAAGGGACTCGAGGGATGTGTATTGCAATTTTAGGCGATGAGCTGACAACCTGTCACTATAGTGATACACAGTTATCTGATTGACCCTCAAACTTTTGTCAGACGTGGTGTTAATATCCGTTTTACGGCCGTTAACGCTCTGCCTACCCCGTAAGGGATATAGGCGTGATTTATGTATGTATGTATGTATGTATAATCAATTTCTTCAAATCCATATCTCTTAATTGGTTTGGTAATCCGTTTAGGACGCTCCTCCGGCGGTTCACCCTGTACCACTGGAGTCGAAGCTACGGAAGGTAGTTCTGTTGATGGTTCTGGTCGACGTTCCTGCCCACTCGCTCCCTCGTTACCACGCGCAATGTTATCACGTCTACCAGGTTCTACATTCGTTTTAAGTGGAGTACCATCTACACCAGACACAGGAATGGGCGATGGAGGTACTATCGATTCTGTTGATTCAGGCAACGTAACTCCATAGCTACTACGTCTTTTTTTTATCTGATCAAGATGTCTTTTAACCGGTGGACCATTTTCCCTTTCAATAATGAAATTGCGCGAACCTACTTTCTCTGATACTACGCCACCCAACCATCTACCCCCCGAGAAATCGCGAGCCCAAACATCACCACCTACTCGAATATCTCTCATCAAGCCTCCAGCATTACGCACTTGCCTTTGTTGAGCCTCTATAACACGTGTCTCTTTTTGCCTATCCTCCCTTAACAAATCTAGCCTTGACCTTAAATTCCTACGTTGTAACAACATAGCAGGAGATGAGCCGGTTGAACTTTGTTTTACATTTCGGTACATCATAAGGTACGTCTGTAAGGCAGCCTCTATATCACAACCATCTCTAACAGATTTCTTGATCGCACGTTTGACAAGCTTGACAGCGCCTTCTGCAGCCCCATTTGACGCGGGATGGTAAGCGGCCGTATAAGTTACCTTAATGCCGTTATTCATCATGAACTCATTATATTCTTTACTTGTAAAAGGTGGTCCATTATCGGACACGACTTCTTTAGGAAGTCCAAAACGGGCAAACGTCTCACGAAGTACCTTAATTACGGCACTGGCAGTTGTCTTAAGCATCGTAAAAACTTCAAGCCATTTGGATGTGGAATCTATTAATACTAGAAACATCCTACCCTGCAAAGGGCCCAGGAAATCTAAATGTAACCTTGACCATTTTTCAGCAATGTAAGTCCAGGGTTGTGGTGGCGCTCGAGGTGGTGCAGCGCTCTCTAACGCACAAGACGTGCACTGCTTACAAACATTTTCAATGTCGTTGTCAATTCCTGGCCACCACACAAAACTACGAGCAATACTCTTCATTTTCACTATACCAGGGTGCCCTACATGCAGTTCCTTTAGTATACAGTTCCTTAACGCGGATGGCACTACTAAACGATAGCCCCAAACGACACAGCCCCTATCAAGGTACAGCTCGTTACGCCTGGAATAAAATGGTTTAATATTTTCATCTATACAAACGTTAGGCCAACCTGATTGCGAATACAAAACCACCTTCTTTAATACTTCATCTTTTCCAACATAATCTTGGACAGTCTGCCTCGTGACCGGCAAAAAATTTTGAACGAAATTTAAATACGTACATTCTTTACCTTTCATTCCTTTACAGCGGCCTTCTCCGACCGGCAGCCGAGACAAGGCATCTGCTGCGTTTCTTTCACTACGGACATATTCTATTTTATAATCATACCCAGCTAAAATGACAGCCCAACGTTGCAACCTACTGGCTGCCATGACAGGAATTCCCGTTTTATCTCCGAATATAGTTACTAGGGGTTTGTGGTCCGTCCTCAAAAGAAAATTACGACCATACAAATATTACCAGCATTACGCAGTTGAGGTAAACTTTCGTCCGCGTACATTCATTGGGCTGCTCGGGTATTTTCCCCACTTAAAAAGTACGAACGCACCATTTCGTAAAACTCGCGAAACGTAAAATTCGACATCGCGAAATCAATTCGGGATCGGCGGGAAAAGTAGTGTCACACAGGTGCGCGCCCGCCCGCGACGGAATCAAAGCGAGAACTGAAACTGACTGAAGGGTGCGCTGCGCGAGCGCTGTTGCCATTTTCACGAACCCCCGATTGCGTTGTGGACCCTCGTGTACCGAACCCAAGAACATTCCTCAACGTTATGCAGCGGCTGTTGAATCACGGGCAGTTTACGGTAAGTAACTGTTAATTAAACGACTATTGTACTTAGCTACCTACCGCCTACCTAGTGTTCTAGGTAAACTTTTCATTTTGACTGTCCTAAGCCCGTAAAAGTATGAAGGGAAAATTGGAATCATCTTTTTAAAGGCTCAGCTACACAAGACCGGCGCGCGATAGCCGCGTTCCAGCCATACGATTTCTTTTATGAATGCCCGATCAAATCACACCTTGTTATTTTTGTGTGAGTACAACGTTTTTAATCTTTATTCCTAAATAACCACTCAAGGTTAGTTCACACTGACATAGTAGCAACATTTTAGTGGCCTAATCATTTTTGACTGACATACTTTACTGAATTTTTCGCTCCACTCTCATAAGCGCACAAAATTACCGTTTATTTTACTTTAAATGCAGTTGTACTTTAAGGATAATTCGGTTAAATCATCGAAGGGCAGGCACGCGCAATACGAGCTACCTCATATCATCAGTGTACATAAAGCTTTCTAGAGGTGCAGATGAATTTCCCGCCACGCCGTGACCGCCGCCGCCCGCGTCAGATTTCTTCTAAAAATTGAACCGTTGGCGCCACTATGTCTGGCGCTGTAAGACGCGGTGACTAATCGCGACGTTGTCAAACCATCACAACCTCTGTTGTATGCAGGTTGTGTAGGCTTTTTAGGTACTATCAGCAACGGCTCCAGTTGCCATTAAAGTCTTTACTGGTAATTTTAAAGAATATTAGAAAAACTTTTGAATGTTGATCTTTTAAAATGGGTATCAATCTTTTCTGGTTATTTTTGTTAACTGTAAGAAAAACTATTCTTAAGTTGATCACGTAGATGGTTACTCGAGGTGCTGTACAATCCCGAGTTACCGTTATGGATTAAACATTTACATGTCTTGCTTATGCTAGTAGTAGCTGCTAATTCTTAACCAAACTGGGAAAAATCCAACTACGTGATTAACAAAATAATCTTGTCTCTCCGCATAAACTAGAAACAGGAACCATCAAATCAAGAGACCAACTTTCAAACCACTACACCACGGAGGCAGTTTAAGTGTAGGTACTTGTGAGATAGGTACTTAGTTGTTGTAGGTATCACCCGCACGCACCCCGGTACCAATAGCGGTCATTAACCTGGACTGGTCATTGATCTGTGCTGTAGGTAGAAGCTAGAACACAGTCAGCTGATCGGTATAACTGGGCCGCGCGCGACGTTGCCAAACCGAAAGATAGCTAGTGAACCTAATAGGGTGATCCACACTTACGTACGATCCTAGGATAAGTTTAAGTGCGATTATTTAATTTTTTTTGTTCTAAGTCAGGTGTAAAAAATAAATACATATTTTCCAAAATTTGATAACCATTACGTATGTTGAAGCTGCGCACTGACTAAAAAATAATCCTGTATACATGGCGATCATGCATTTCCGCAAATTGTTCAAAGGCAGACCCTTGACGATTTATACTGATCACAGACCGTTGGTGCATGCGTTTACAAAAATAGGTACCGATTCTGAAACGCCTCGTAGAAGTCGGCAGTTATTATTTATTAATGAGTTTACAACGGATATTCGACATATCATGTATGAAAATGTTGTGGCAGATTTGCTCGTCTCGTGTCGCAACGATTTCCTGTCCTATGAGTCTAGACTTTGAACAATTTGCTGAAGAGCAGAAAACCGATGACTATACCATGCGATATCTACAGTCAAACACGGTTGAAAAGGACAACATTAAATTATGCCATATGGCATTGCCTTATTTTAATAAAAATATTTAATGTGAAATTTCAACTGGCAACGTAAGGCCGGTGTTACCAAAAAATTTCAGAAAAGTTGTTTTTGAATCAATACATGGTATTAGTAATCCAGGTATACGCACTACGCGCAAAATGGTTACTCAAATGTTTTTTTGGCCTAGAATGAACTTTGATATTGGCAAATGGGCAAAAGCATGCGTTAAGGCAGGGGGGTCTCACTCCACGGTTTAGGTATGTTCCGCCGGCGGGTTCCCTACGGGGACTAATCTCCGCGGGTTGTCACTTGTCATCGCCAGACCGCCAGTGTGCCGCTAGCCGCCGCACTGTTCGCACGCACGTGCTGCTCGCGCGCACACTTACTTGATTTTTTTCTGTGTTTTAGTACGTTTATTCGTTAAAAAATCGATCGGGTCGTCGACTCGGTGTCCCACTCGATACAAAGAACAGTTAGACACAAGAATAATTAATTGTTTTTCTATATAAACAGTAGTCATTAATAATTTCGTTTAGGTTTATAAATATTTACAAATCTTACAATTCCTTTCGTAGATTAAGTGAACAAATAAGATATTATAGCAAAATCAATAACAAAAAAATCTTCGTGCACGAATAACATGATGACAAGTTACAACCCTTGGAGTTCGCCGGCGGCTCAGTCATAAAACTGCGATGCGCAAGGGAGATTGAGCGTTCGCGAGCGTTCATAAGTTTCAATTTTGTTTGTGAGCGGTTGGGTACACCGAGCGTAGGTATTAATTTATACCTAAACATGTAATTTCTTAGGGAGTGATTCTTCTGTACGTTAGTACTATTATATATTCTGTGGTTAAGGGTAAGACCTTGCTGTGTCGACGTACGCACGCATTATTTGTGCTCTCCACAATATCTTATAAAAAACAGTAAATCTCTTAGTTTTTATTTTGAAATTTATATCACCGCATTGAGTGTAAAAAACATAACAAAACTGTGAAATTTGGTTAAATTCTACGTGACTATATTAAAGTTATAACAAAATCAATTCAAAATTAAATTGTGAATAGTGTTGGCAATACCTGACCTACCTCAATAAGCGAACAGAAGCAGCGAGCCGGACGAATCATTGTCATACAGGTTCAATGACCGCAGTGCTAGTTGACCTTGAGTCCACTGCCCATCCGAGAAGGATCACAGACCGTTGAGTGCAAGGACCGCGCATACAGATACTATATCAACGAAACGGAAAGTTGCTAAAACCTGCCAACTTGCAAAAGTATCCTGCGCACGACTGCGCCTGCTCAATCTGGGACCCCAGATTTGCGAGTTCAATTGAGGATATCGGCTTTCGTTATTATAAACATGAGTTGTGGAGCGTGTAATACTCACGTTGATGTCATGGAGAGATTGAAGTGCTCGGGTTGTGGAGAAAATTACCACATAGGATGTGTTGGTATTGAACATAAACGTTTTGTAGCGGAAGTTCATGACTTGGAACGTTTATGGAGGTGCCCTGACTGCAAACGAGAGTCTCGCAATATAAGGAACGATGACACTCCAGCGTCACCAGTAGCTGGAATGATGTCTTCGGTTTTTCCAATTCTTCCAGATCCTATAGAAGCATCTTCTGCAACTAAAGAGCAAGGCAAACCCACCGTCAGTAATAAATGCTCCTTAAGCAACTCATATTTAAATGATTCTACAATCAACACCTCTCAAACTGACGTTGAAAATAACCTAGAAAATTCGTTTAGTTTTGAAAATATTACGATGACCAGGGGCAGTAATGCAATCAATGCCAAAAAAATACCAGCAACGATCCCTAATCAGCAAGATAAGATAATAGCTTGTATGCGTGAAGAACTACAATGCATCTTTACTAAGAATATGGATCTTTTGAAGAAATCTTTACTAGATAAATTCGACTTATTGAACCAAAGACTAACCAAATTGGAAGGGTTGATAGTAAGTTCCGATGAAATTGCTGAGCATAAAGAAAAACAGTTTAGCGTAGTTAACAGCGATATACTAGAAAAATTAGAGGGTTTACACAAGAAAATAGATAATGTCGAGAATACGCTAGTGGCTAGAGAGCTTTCAACCATGAGAAGAAAGATTCTCCGAAGAAGAATATCGTTGGCAAAAAGAAACAAAGTACTAAAAGAAATAGTAAAGACAAAACATCTACAAAAGTTAATGAGAATCCAGAAAATTCGCAGCATTTGATCTAAGACACTGCTGCTACGGATTATCTTCCGTTAATTGTAACTAAAGATGTCGACGAAGTTGCAGTAGTGGATGATGGTGAGAACTGTCAATGGAGAGAAGTACTTCCTCGTCGATCCAGGAGCTCAAAAAGTAAGACTAAAGAAGCCCTACATGGTACTGGAAATCCTGATTTCTCTAGTCTTCAAGCGTCTGAAAAAGTAAACTATATGCATTTGTATTATGTTAAGGTAGGAACAACAGAGGAAGTTGTAGGCACCCACCTAAAAAAAATTTGCTGTTCTGATGTATGTACTGTGCAAACCCTCCGTGCACGCGGTAATTATGCATCGTTTAAACTTGGAATACCAGCTAGGCTAGTTGAAATAGTTCTCATGCCTGCGAACTGGCCTGCTGATATTTGTATTCGACCATGGAAGAATTTTCGTGGCCAAAGGCAAATCTGGCAAGCCAACAAAAGTACAAATAAGTGTCTATTTTCAAAACATACGCGGCATACGATCAGCAAAAAAATCTTCGCTTTTCATGAAGAGTATATACTCCAAGATCACCCATTTGATATTATAGCACTCAATTAAACGTTTCTAAATGGATCTGTATTTGACGGAGAATTGTTTCCTCGCGAATATTGCGTCGTTCGCAAAGACCGTGCGCATGACGTAGGATATGGGGGTGTACTTCTGGCAGCCCGTGGCTGTTGTTCACTCCAACAAGTAACTGATATTGACGACCTCACTGAGGACAAAAAACTATTATTTTGTATTGTGACTTGGAAAGACCAAAAATTTATGTGTTGTGTTGTTTATTTACCTCCGGGTACTAGTGATGTACAATACTCAAAAGTATTCGATTGTATCGAAAATGCTATTGTACAATATTCTTCTTTAGAATTTTTAGTATTAGGTGATTTTAATCTGAACTCAGCCAGTGCTAAAGTATTGGTTAACTTTAATTTGTTTGTTGATTTTTGTAATATGAAACAATATAATTCCATACACAATTCATGTGGTGGCATGTTGGACCTGGTGCTGAGTAATACGAAACCTATCACTATTAACGTTAGCGAAGAATCCGATCCGTTTATTTAATTAGATAAACCACACCCTGCCTTACGAATTGATCTCGAGGTGCCATGAACGCATCACGGACACCATGGTAGGCCGTCAGACGGAGGTGACTTAGTTTCGGAATTCGATTTTAGTAAGGCTATTCTAAATGCTTTGTATCATGCACTAGAGAGTATAGATTGGGATGACGTATTAACAGCATCGGATGTTAATGAAGCGACTAACGTCTTTTATAGTAAAATTAATGCAGTAATTTTCCTTCGTTCCTTTGAAATCTATTTCAGTAAACTCAAGTCGGTATATCTACCCAAAGTGGTATACGCCTGAAATTATAAAATATATAAAATTAAAATACTTTATTTTCATAAGGTTTAAAGAACAAGGCAAACTATTTAATCAAGAACTATACAAATATTATCGCGCACTCGTCAAGGAATTAATCGATGAGGCTTATAAAATGTATATGGTCAAAATGCAAGATAACATAATCAGTGACCCAAAAAAAATATTTTCCTATGCTAATGAACGCAAGCGAGGCAGAAGTCACCAAAAAAACTATATGCGTAATGGTATTTCTGTATTCAAACAGGGAGCCGCTAATGCTTTCGAGGAATATTTTGGATCTGCTTTTCTTGACACTATACCAGAACTGGATCCAGTGAAAGCTATGGTGAGTGCTGATCCAAATATGCCGAATGTGAGTGTACACAGCGTGTCCCTCTCTGATATCCGTATAGCGATTGGCAGACTCAAGGCACGTTCAGCTGCAGGTCCGGATTTACTTCCACCTTTGTAATAAAGGATTGCGCTTCTGTCTTTGCCGTCCCATTATTACATTTGTACAACCTTGCGTTGAAATTCTCACAATATCCGGAAGTTTAGAAGATCTCTAGGGTAACACCTATACCGAAGAAAAAGGGCAACGTAGATGTGGAGTCTTTTAGACCGATAGCTGTCCTGTCTGTGTTCGGAAAGGTTTTTGAGGCTATTATTGACTTTCAACTTAGACGACAGATCAACTCGGTTCTTACTGAAAGCCAGCATAGTTTCCGGGCGTCGAGATCGACTACCACCTGCCAGATTAACTTTGCAGACAGTGTACTAGCTGAGATGGATAATATGCACCAGGTGGAAACGATCTATTTTGATTATCGGAAAGCCTTTGACCGGGTGGATAATGATGTGTTGCTCACAAAATTTGCCCAGATTGGTTTTGACCAGAAGCTTTTGACTTTTTTTGCCAGCTACCTCGGGAACAGGAGGCAGTATGTTCAACTTGATGGCTGTCGGTCGAGGGGATTCCACACTAGGTCAGGAGTTAGTCAGGGCAGTACTCTGGGGCCAACGCAGTTTCTGATAATGATCAATGATCTGCCAAGTGTAATCACTAACTCCAGATGCTTGCTCTTTGCCGATGATCTTAAATTATTTATGGGTATTCAGGAGCCAAGAGATCATGTTAGGTTGCAGACTGATATTCTTGCTGTTCAAGAGTGGGCGAGTGCTAATCGTCTTGAGTTTAATAAATCAAAGTGTCAGGTGATAACTTTTACATGAGCAATTCCAATGCATTTCACTTATTGTTTGGACGAGTCACCAATTGAGCGCGTTTCAGAAGTCAGGGACCTAGGACTGATTATAAATTCAAAATTTGTCTTTAACAACCATATTCTAAAAGTATGCAGCAAAGCTACTAAAATGCTTGGTTTTATAATAAGGACGGTGTATCCATTCCAAAATGTCAATGTGGCAATGACTTTATTCAATGTGTATGTGCCTAGTCTTCTGGAGTATGGATTGGTGGTGTGGGATTCAAGAGAATCGAAATACAAAAATATGTTGGAGAAAGTAGAAAAGAGGTTTGCTAGATTCCTCCACAAAAAAGTGTATGGGGTATATCCGTATTTATATCCATTGATATTTGTATATGGAATGGTTGGCTTGGAAAGCCTTGAGCTGAGACGCAGACTTTTAGGTATAATGCACTATCATGGTATTCTGAGTGGGAGGGTAGACAATTCGTGTGTGGTGTCACAGTTTACTCTGTTCGTCCCGACGCGGGCGCTGCGCGGCGGCGGCGCGGCTCTGCGGAGGCGCGCGCGGCCGTTGTTCGCGACGCCGCGCGCGCGCACCCGCAGCGCAGCAAACGCTCCAACTAATCGAACTATTTGCTTGTTGAACCAGTTGCTCAGCCATCAGACGCATGCCGACATATATTGTGACAGTGTTAATGTATTTTATAAATTTGCTATTTTGTTTCTTAATGTTTATATAAGGATCGAAAGTAGTATTACAATTACTGTTGACTAGCATATATGTTTCATTTAGCGTTGCTATGCTGGGGTAAGTTAGGTATTAATGACGGTCTATGAATGCGCCGCGATTTCGCACGCATCGCTCTGGGCATATGTTGTCCCTTTCTCGCTCGCAGGGCGAGACTGGCGACGTGCGCGCAAACCGCCTGACGGCGCCACGCGGTGATTTCTGCACCGCACTCAGTCACTCAAAACCGTTCGGACGAGAACGTATTGTGTTTTTGTACGGATTTCCCGCCACGCGTTTTGTGATGCCGCGTGTAATGGACGATTCAATTTGAGATCGCGCGTGTTGATGCATCGTATTATTGCGGTTCTCCTGGGTTATACTAGAATACCAGGCTTAGTGATTGTTGGATGTCTCGACGTCTTCCACGTGAGCGTCGCGTTGAATAGGCATCAAGTGGCCATATCGGCTCGCGTTTGTACGACCCAAATTCGGGTTGGGTCACGCGTAATGACTAATATCAAAGTGAAATACGAACAGAAGCTGTGAGTGGTTTGAAGTGAATAACGTGCCAAGGCTGTAGTGGAATGCTGGGTGTCGATATCTTTTCCACCCAGCCCTGTAAGTACCCACGGAATTCCTCTTTGATCCATTCCCTGTACTTCCTTTCTCCGTTGGGTATTTTATGCATTTGGACCGGCACGTTGACTGTAAGTAAACCTAGTTGTTTTAGTATAAAACTGTTTCTTTGTGTTAATGGTGTGTTCCCTTTAGTCATATTTGTTGTACCATATCATTGTGACTCCTTAGTACGAATTGCGGAATTCGTGGGGTGATATAATTTGGAGGTACTTACTTATAATCTAGTGCTTATACGTGTGACGTAACGCCAGATCGGCAGACGGTATTTACTACAGAATTGAGTTATGTAAAGGTCAGAACACATCATTTGCCAATTTCACTCAACTTAGTTAATTAAGTTAAATAGATTTAGGTTCACGTTTAATTCATAGTATGCGCTGCTATATTGTGCAGCGTATGCTATTTAGCGCTGCGTAACGCTGCCATTGTCTGCCTTCAGTTGAACTCCTGGTATTTTACTAGAAATTTACCTGTGTAAATCGCTTCCACTGCGGGAGTTTAGCTTGGAATTAGACAATATAAGTGAACTGGCCTAGCTGTAAGACTTATAATGCAATAAATGATTTGATTTGATTTGATATAAGTGCCAAAAGTCGAAGGTAAGTAGACACAACATTTCGGAATACGCAAGTTTTCAGAGTGCGGACAGATTTGAACATATTCACGTTGACATTATTGGACTACTGGCAATTTCAGAAGATGGTTTTAGGTACTGCGTCACAGAAAATGATAGAGGTACCCGTTGGCCGGAACAATTTCCAATCCGCAATATCACCGCAAGTACGGTGGCAAAGGTTATTTTTGAAGGCTGGATCACACGCTATGGTTGTCCAATAAGGTTGATGTCAGATCAAGGCCGGCAATTTGAAAGCCAGCTTTTCTCCGAGCTACTGAAATACTTTGGGGTCAGGAAATTGAGAACTACTAACTACCATTCTCAGGCTAACGACATAGTGGAACGCTGGCACCGCCCTTTAAAGGCAGCGTTGATGACTCGCCTAGGCACCAAATCATGGGTAGACGAGTTACCAACAGTGCTCCTAGGGTTGCGTGCAGCGGGACGCAGTGAAAAGTGCAGCCGAGTATACATTCGGTAAGCCATTGCGGTTGCCATGCGAGTTTCTTGACAATACAAATTACAAGTTTGGTGAGGCGAATGAATTATTAAAGAACTTAGAAACACAATATCAAAAATGAAACCAATTTCTAAAGACCATTTAGCTTACCGTAAATGGTTTGTTTTTTCAGATCAACAAATGTGCAGTCACGTGTTTGTTAGGGATGACACAGTTCAAAAACCTCTAAAAACCCCATATGACGAGCGGTTCAAAGTCTTGAGCCGTACAGATAAAGTTTTCGTTCTACAATATCCTAACAGACAGGCTACTGTATCGATAGATCGTCTTAAACCGGCATATTTGCTTGATGATCTAAATAATGAATGACCCTTCTTTCCATCTGAAGCAGTCGGGTAAAAAAACTACGACGCCAAATCGCAGCGACAAGCAAGTAGGCTAGAAAGGTATGCATTATAATTAATTAAAGAATTAGTCGCCAGGTATTAGTAGTTAACCCGGTAGACGAAGACTGGCGTTAAAATACACTTGCAAAATTGGCGGGCAAGGAATGAGCTGCGGTAGCCCAGATGGAAGAGGCGTAGCGACTACTAATGCGAAACTCGCAGGTTCAAATCCTGCCCGCGCTTGAAAATTTTGCAAGTTTTCAAAAAATTGTATACCTAACACGGGAAGTGTTTTAAAATTTGGTATTCAATTTATCGCGGGTTCATCGCTTAGACTACATTCAATCTGTAAAGATAGAATTAGTCGCCGGGTATTAGTTGCAAAACTAACCCGGTAGATGAAACCGTGCCACGCGTTACTGGCATTAAAATACACTTGCAAAATTGGCGGGCAATCATTGAGCTGCGGTAGCCCAGATGGAAGAGGCGTCGCCACTAGTAATGCGAAAGTCGCAGGTTCAAATCCTGCCCATGCTTGAAAATTTTGCAAGTTTTCAAAAAACTGTATTTCTAACACGGGAAGTGTTTTAAAAATTTGGTATTGTATTTTATGCTTAAAAAATATTATGTTAATAATTGTTATGCGTTAATAAATTATGCTTAAAGTGTTATGCTTACATAATAGTATGCGTAAGTAGCATTAGTTTAAATAACAATATGCCATTCTATATTATGACTATTTTTTTATGGAAATGGATAGGGAACCATCACGCCCATAACTCTTGCAACTTGCATACCTAGTACGCACGTTGCGTACTTAGTGTTATGGGGTAGAAAGGTTCTAGAGTAACACTGGGTTGAAAGGTTTTAGACTAATACCTAGTTGGAAAGTCCTAGAGTGTCACCGAAAAAAAAGGGCCAATACTAATGTTAAAATTAATTTGCAGGTACTTATCATTTCGGGAAGGTCGAGGGTATCATTATATTATAAGGTTGTGGTCACCTTGGTTTGTTGGTAACACCGACATATACCAAAATGTATATAGGCCTATAAATTCCTTTTCTAAAAATACCAATTTCAAGACCAAAACTCACAGGATTATCCAAATAGGAATGGATTCAAAACTTTAGTCAAAAAATAAAACAATTAAAAATTCCTTTTGATTTAAAAAAATTCTTAGTTGCTTTAAAGATATCACCAAAATTTATGATAATTTCTTTAATTATGAAGCAATTCAAATGAAGTCGGTGATTTTTTACATTGGAGAAAGGTAAAAAAAAGATTGTTAAAAGTGTTCGAAGGTTTTGAAAATGTTATATTAAAATTTTTAGGCATGCGGCGTCTGATGCTCAACAAATATTGTTAAAAAACTTATGTACGGTGCGAGAAGGCGACCGCTATACATTATCATAATATCATACTCAAATATATGGCCGTCGCTACTTGTTTTTTGCTATTTATAATTTGAACAGTATTAGTTGCGCTTAAGGTGCACTCAATGATAAAAATGACAAAGAAATATCAAAAAAGTTTCTTAATGTCAAAGTTCGCAAGAACAATGTACAATACCAGGATGGACAAAAACAAAACAAAAATATGTTCGCGCGAAGTGCGTAACATGATACTGGCCACTTGCATTTTTAAAACTGAACTAATAAGTTGGCTTTATGTATTTTAAATGATTTTGCTTCTTCTGAAATAACGTAAAACTAAAAAGTTGTGAATATGATTTGAGATGTTATGAAGATAAGTGTTTTGTGAACTGATTATACCCTTATTTTTAGATGAATTATTTTCATTTACTGAAAGTGAAAAAATAACACACAAACAGACAGTACAGTTACGTTCAGTTTAAAGAGTTCATAATTAATATGGATATTATGCGTTCAGTGCCATGTGATGACGGCTTACAATAGCATCACCCCATTTCTTACCAATGGGAGTCGTAAGAGGCGACTGAGGGACTCTAGGGTGTGTATTGCAATTTTCGGCGATGGGCTGACAACCTATCACTATGGCTATGCAAAATTTTTCGAATGACCCTTAAATATTTGTCAGACGTAGGTATATAACCTAATCTAACCTAACACGGGAAGTGTTTTCAAGTTTGGTATTGAATTTATGGGGGACGAAGTTGTTCGCGTCCGCAGGAAATTACCCACCGCTACCCTGCACGTGTTCTCTGGGTGGTGCTAAACGAACAACAACCTTTGGCTGCTGTACCTGTCCTAGTGACCTCACAGCACCAATCGAAAGTCACAGCGAATATTTCTAAACCTAGCTGCAATCAAAAAGGCCCTTCTAAGGGCCATATGACTAAAGATATTGGACTTACCATTAAAATCTGTTAACTTAATATAGAAGGAATTAGCTAAGCAAAATGTGACTATTTGGAAAAATTACTGAAGGAAAATAACATAGATGTGCTCCTTCTCCAGGAAACTCACGCAAAAAATGAAGAAGATCTCAATAAGCGCGGCAAAATACCTGACTATAATATTGTTCACTCTCTAAACCATGCCAAATACGGCATTGCTACCTTTGTCCGAGATGGCTTCGAGGACGTTACTTTGGTTCCCATTGCATAATACCCCTCCTTCTTCGTCTGTGTCATTGCAGTCAAAGACCTCACGATAGTAAATATCTATAAACCACCAACATCCACATGGGAATCTAATATTCCCACCTTCCACCACCCTTGTATTTATAGCGGAGATTTTAACAGCCACCACTGCAACTGGCGTTATGCCAAAAATGACCCTAATGGAGAACAACTAGTTGAGTGGGCTGAAAGGAAAACTAGTTGAGTGGGCTGAAAGGAATGACTTACATTTAATCTTTGATGCCAAGGACAGAGGTAGTTTTCACTCGGCACGTTGGAAAACGGATTACAACCCGGACCTCACATTTGTGTCAATCGCCAAAGAGCATTCGCGAAGACCGTTGCCTTGCTCGAGAGCTGTAATGGCGAATTTCTCTAACAGCCAGCATAGACAAATACTAATCGAAACAGGAATTAAAATACCGATTCACAAATCAGTACCTCTCCCTCATTGGAACTTCCATAAAGCAAATTGGCACCAATTTTCAAAAGATATGGACGCCTCCATGAGATGGCTCCCTGCAAAAACTGCGAGCTATAATCGATTAGTGCGCCTGATACATGTAACTGCCAAAAGGAATATTCCCAGGGGATATAGAAAGACCTACATTCCATGTTGGTCGGAAGGGAGTGATCAACTTTACAAAAAATATAAGAATACGGGAGACCATGACATTGGCGCCGAGCTGCTTAGTTCCCTAGATGAAAATCGCCAAAGAAAATGGGTTAACACGGTTAAAGAGATGAGCTTCAAAACATCAAGTAGTAAAGCGTGAAGAGTTTTAAATAAGTTGACAGGCAAATTAGGAAACACTACCTTAACATCAACACAAAAGCTCACAAACTCCATCGCTAGCAAAATAGTAAACACCTCGAAGACTAAAGGAAACAAAAATGTTGCGAGAACCTTGAAACAGGACCTTAGGCGATGCAGAGATGCTCTTCCGATTGATAATGAACTATCAAGTAGCTTTACTATTGAGGAAATTAACTAAGCCATAAAAAACTTGTCCAGAAACAAAGCTGCAAGCTACGATGGTATTTATAATGAGTTTATTATAAATCTTGTACTAAACTGCAGACGGTGGCTTGCCCTGTTTTTCTCTGATATGCTGAATTTACAGAAGATCCCATTAAAATTCAATAAATCCAAAATCATAGCTATCTGCAAACCTGGAAAACCTGCTGACAATCCGTCAAGCTATCGACCTAAAGTTTTGCTCAGTTGCTTGTACAAACTAATGGAACGACTTATCTGCAAAAAAATAACACCCATAATTGAAAAACAAGTCCCATTAGAACAGGCTGGTTTCAGAAGTGGTGCTGTCACTGACAACGCACATTGAAGCTGGTTTTCAAAAACAAGTGAAAACAGTGGCTGTATTTATCGACCTTTCCTCCGCCTACGACACGGTCTGGAGACAAGGACTTCTTTACAAACTTACAAGAGTGGTGCCCAGTCGCCCCATTGTGGACATCATAGGCAAAATACTGAGCAAAATAGAATTTGTGGTTCATCTTGAAGATAAAAAAAGCCGAATAAGAAGCTTGAATAATGGTCTGCCGCAAGGATCGGTACTCGCCCTTCAACTAATACACACACGACTTGCCTCAAACTTCTTCAAGGAAATTTGTGTACGCTGACGATATAGCCATAACAAACCAAAGCAAAAACTTTGAAGAGTCAGAAGAAAAACTTAATAAAGATCTTGCAACCCTAACTCTGTACTTTGAACAATGGCGTCTGATACCGAACGCAGGCAAAACTGAAGTGACTACTTTCCATCTGAATAACAAAGAAGCGAACTACCAAACAAGTGTCCATTTTGCTAATTCACGACTTAATTATAACCCCTGCCCAAAATACCTTGGTGTCACTCTTGACCGGTCGCTCACATACTCTCAATATCTAAATAAGCTGAGTAAAAAACTGAACACCCGCAATAATATTCTAAACAAACTGACGGGTACAAGGTGTGGAGCCAGTGCCGACGTGCTCCGCACCACAAGCCTAAGCCTAGTATACTCGGCAGGAGAGTATTGCGCTTCCACTTGGCTGAATAGCGCTCATACCCACCTAGTCGACACCCAACTAAATAAATCCATGCGCTGCGTCTCTGGCACAATACAGTCGACTCCAACTCAGTGGCTGTCTGCACTTAGCCATATTTCACCTCCTGAACCTCGACGGCAGGCGGCATTGATGCGAGAAGCGATGAAAATTCAAAACAACCCTGCACTATGAATTCGTCAACCCACCACATCACCGACTAAGGTCCCGTCACCCACCTTACCGTTCTGTTAAACATCTGTTGTGTTAGCGTCATCTATCTCCACTACGCCCAAACCATAAATATTAGCAGGATATTAGTTAAAGATATTAGATAAATTTATAAGGCTATAATATTTAATTACTTTAAGAAATAATTACGTTTCGTTTATAAGTTACTTACTAATATTAATAATGTATCAAATAGCATTATAGAATAATTTATTTTCAAGTGGCAACACTAATTGATTTTTAAAAGAAGTGGCGGTTAGACAGCGATCGTTTTTTTTGGTTGTAACTTGAGGCTCGTCGAGAATACACGTGTTAACGCTATCAACTGGTTTTTTTCCATCTTCCCTGAAGCTCCACTGTATCCAGAACCTGAACTCTTCGTTTCACTTTAGAAGTGGTATATGCAGAAGATGTCTGGCCCGTACGTCGATGGATTAGGAAGAAAGCGAAAGAAACACGAGGCCAGATGCTGTCCCGATGATGAAGAAAGCATGGATTTTTTTTCTTCGACTTCGGGCGATTCTGCCCCACACCCACAAACGACCAAACGCCGCCGAATTACGTCAGCAGAAGCTGAAGTCATCCCAAAATTCAAACCTGACGAAAAAAACACCAATGTGATTGGCTGGTTGCATAAAATAGACCAGCTTGGAGATGTTTATGGATGGAACGAGCAGGATCGTCAATTCATCATGCAAATCCGTCTCCGGGGCTCTGCACGCGACTGGTATGATGACTTGGACGATTATAACCTCACATGGAGTCAGTGGAAACACGAACTACAGACAGCGTTTCCTCGTTCGACGGATTTTGTGGACAGGCTGGAAGAGATGCTGTCAAGAGCAAAACATGACAACGAGACAATGACAAAATATTACCACGATAAGCTGTCGTTACTCAAAAAATGCAAGGTTTACAACGAAGACGCTATTTCGTGCATTGTGAAGGGTCTACCTGCAGAATTACGAGCTAATGCTAAAGCCTATCAGTGTGACACACCGGAACAGTTGTACTACGGGTATCTGTCATCCCTAAAGAATTATCGGTGGGTAGAAGCTACAGCCACCGCTAGAAGATCTACATGGAGACGAGGACAATCTTCTCAGTTGCTGCCGAAGATATGCTACGTCTGCCGAAGGTCAGGACATGAAGCACGGGAATGCAGAGCTCATCTCCATTGCGAGGTCTGCCAGCACAGCGGTCACCTCGCGGCTACATGTTGGTGGACTGGCACCTCGAGACAACAACTACAACAAACACCCAAGGTGAGTGCCATTTTACATATCACTTATGACGTTTACTTCGATGTGTATTTAAAGAAAGTGCTTGTGAATGGACGCGAGATGAAAGCCTACATAGATACGGGTAGTGATTTCAATATACTCACGGTTGATAAAGCTAAATCGTTAGAACTGGCTATTTCACCATCGTCTGTTCGGATGAAAGGTTTTGGAGGCGCACATTCACATTCACAAGGCACCGCAAAAATTGAAATCTGTGTAGATAATGTCACAATACGCGGCTGTGTAGAATTGACTACGTACAACTTAACAAAAATCGACCTAATAATCGGCAAAACAATGATATACCAAAAAAACATTACTTTGCTTACGACATCTGACTCAGCAGAGCTTGTTTACACGTCCGAGCTATACAAATACATTCTAAAACAAATACAGTTACGTTCAACAGATTTTATTTCAAAATACCCTGTTTACTTGCGTGATAATTGTGTCGTACCAAAACAAAGTCATGTTTTTCTTAATGCGTATATTGATTGCGACGAGAGTGAAAGAGAACACACGTTTTTAATGCGTCCCGTGTACTATGAACTAGGTGGCATGTCGTACTTTATTCCCCAATCTGTTTTATCGCCACAAAATTGCGTACTGAAAATAATTAACGTTGGTGATCAGGAGCTACAGTGGACATCAAACAGATTAGTTGCTCGTGCGGAAATACTTGATGCATGCGACGACGGCCCTAACACGTTAATGATTGGTGCAACTGAACGCTTGATAAAAGCTGATGACATTGATGTAGGCGATCTTTGCTCCGGCGATATGAAAAGACTTTTAAACGTTCTTAACCGATTTAATTCGTCTTTTTCGAAAGGCACGCATGACCTAGGTTGTACCGATTTAATAAGTATGCACATTAAAAACCACGGATGACCCAGTGTTTTGCAAGCCATATAGATTGTCATATAAGGAAAACGAGATCGTTAACGCGAAAGTTCAGGATTTGTTAGAGGCAGGTATCGTTCGTGAGTCCATGTCGGATTACTCAAGTCCTGTAGTACACACGAAGTGGTCTAAACCTGCACAGCCAGACAACGCCATCTTTTAACGACAAATTGAATTCATTCAATACCATTATAGACACATTAAAACACACACATTGACTGGCGCGCACACACACTAGAATTCAAAACGCGCAGTTTGATGACTAATAATAATTTAAACCTTAATTTCGCTACTTGCATCACAGCAGTCGTAGCTCAATGGTTAACATAGCGGACTTTGGAAACAGGTAGCTAAGGATCGAGTCGTGGTTTGTCGCAGGTCTAGGTCTCTATTTTTTTAAATTTAGGTTATACTTACCATTTTTTGATGATTATTTTGCTGTTGCTGATAAATTTTTATACTTATCTGTGTAGTATAGTGTGTGATATCGAATAAATATAGAAGTTTTGAGGATATAAGGTAAAATTAATAAAACTACCATAATATTTATCAGTTAGGTATTTATTTTGGTTTTAAGCTATTCAATGATATTGGGTTGGGTTGCATAATGTTTGTTAATGTGCAACAATAAATAGGTATGTCAAAGTGAATAAACATGTTATAAATGAGATAACGAGGTAGCCTCATTCCTGCATTTATTGTTACAATAACATCACTTAACATATTTTTTATTGGTAACACATTAAGCCTAAACTGAACCAGGGGATCAATTCATTTACATTCTTCGTTAGATTGTGTAAACATAGTTAAACAATTATGCAGAATAATTAGGTATTAAGTGACAGGTTAACTTGGTATTGTTATTGTTTGAGAGCTTGAACAGTTTCAGAAATTAACTAAGCAGTAAGTATCGAATAAAATAATTCCTCTGCAAAATTCCCAACCCAATATATTAATACCTACCTATTTAAATATTTCAATTTAATAATTTAATTTTAATACCGAAGAGGTGCACCTTCACCAGACTCGATCTGTTCTAAACGGCTTGTCATGCTAGCTACCATGTTCGAACACATTGGTTTACCACGCATGGACTCCCAAGTGAACATGGCTAAGTCGCGTAAATTTTGCTTGGTCCTGACTTCAGATGGGTCCAAGTTAAGGACTATTTGACCCCATAAATTTTCTATGGAATTTAAATCCGGACTCTTTGACGGCCAGTTAATAACAGTCACGTCGTGCTGGGTTCGCAACCAATCCTGGACGATACGGGCTTCATGCACAGAGCAATTATCATGCACAAAATAAATGTGCTGATTTGGGTAAGCAATACGCACTGTAGGCATCATTACGTCCCGCAATATTTCCACATAACTCTCACTATTGAACCTTCCTTCTATTTCAACTAGTTCTCCAGGTCCCATAGATGACATCCAGCCCCAAAATCCCAGAGTTATTCTGCCACTCATTCTATTTGGGAGAATGTGAATTGGTCTGTAACGCTTGCCTCTCCTGCGCCATAAAGTCTTGCGTCCATCTTTATCCGATTTTAAAGCTTTTTCATCAGTGAATATTATATTACTACATTATTCTGCCAATCAAAGTTTCTATATGTGCAAATCGGACTCGTGTTTGTTGATGAGCAGCTGACAGCAAATTTTTTGAGCTGGCCGATAAAAACTTATACCAGCTGCGTGTAAATGGGTCCTTACAGTTTGTAAGGTCACTCCAAACTCCGCTGCTGTTGAGTGAGTTGACATGAATGGGGTATTAGCATGCTTGGCAAATATCCCTCGGTGACGCGCTGATGCATCCGTGAACATGACGGCCTTACGACCTTTCCGGGCAGGCAGGATGTCACCGGTATTGGCGTAACGCCTTAACCCACAGCGTAACAGTTCTTTTCTGTAAGAAAAATACCTAGTCAATCTACAAGTATTTAAAGTAGATAAATGCCAATAATATCTAATTAATAGGAAACTAAGTAAGTAAATATAATAAGCAATCTAAACCTATTTAAACATTTTAAATAATGAACGTATGGCAGGTAGTATGTAGTAAAAATCTTTATCTAGAAACTTAATGTTTGGATGATATGAATGACCTGACATGAAGCATTTGCGCTAATTTTGTAAAATAAAAATATTTAACTTGCATTTAATTGAAGACGTCGAGAAATTTCATAATACTAAGATTATCTTCATATAGCACTATGATCTTTGCTCTAAGCACTGTATGTAGACAAAGGAGCCTCCTATAGGTAGACATAATTACAATAAAACGATAGCAAACAACAACACAAAGAAACATCGAAAGCTAACGGTTAGATACGTAGGCAGTAGTCGGTACAGATCAGATGACTGTGCTTATTACTTACCGTCTAATAGTTATAATGACTATGTGCAATACCCACAAACATCATTCATTCAAAATAACAAATGGGCCGTTAACTAAAAATTATCTTACATATAAAAAACAAAAACATAAAACAAAACCCAGACCCATGGGCGGGATCGACCCAGTGTCCCACTTTATTTTAAACTCGCTCTAAATCCAGACGCATACTATCTCGGCTATGCCAGCTGTGACGAGTGCATCGAATTTTTAAACCACTGCTTACCTATGACGTCCTACCGACCCTTGCTATTATTTGTAAAGTGCGGCGGCTGCGAATGATATGCGTGCGCGTAAAACAGGTTCTCTGAGTTCTGCCGGCTCAGAGGTATTTGATTTTTATTATAGATGGCGTTATTCGTAGTTTTAGTTAGACCTGTGCAGCCTATTCATTTGCGAACTGTACTTGTAAAAAAGAAAAGCGGTGACTACAGGTTATGCGTGGATTACCGTGCGTTAAATGCTCGAACAGTGAAAGATAGGTTCCCTTTGCCCAATATCGAAGATCAACTTACACGTCTATCAGGAAAAGTTTATTTCACGGCTCTGGACCTCGCACAAGGTTACATGCAAGTTCCTATAGATAAACATTCGACCCAAAAAACCGCCTTTGTAACGCCCTCGGGACAATACGAGTTTTTGAAAATGCCATTTGGCTTAGCTAACGCGCCTGCTGTATTCTCCCGGCTTATCAAAATGGCGTTACAGGGTGTGAGTAACGAAATTTCATTTCATTCAATGCCACCAAAACACAGGCGTGTCTTTTCACCGCAAAAAGGAGTCCTTTCGACTGGACACCTACTTTTCGGGGTACATCTGTCCCAGTCACTGACAGGCTTGAGCTTCTAGGCATGGAGTTGACATCAAATCTAAACTTCGGCGCGACCATCGAGTACAAGGCTCAGACTGCGGCTAAAAAGCTGGGCGTCCTGAATAGAGTGAAGCGATACTTTACGCCTGGACAGCTTTTAACTCTTTAAAAAAGCACAAGTCCGATCCTGCATGGAGTATTGCACTCACCTTTGGGATGGCTCAGCCAAATACCAACTTGCCGCTCTTGACTCGGTGGAACGCAGGGCCAAGAGGCTCATAGGCGACATAAAACTGGTGGACACCAAGCTACATAGCCTGGCACATCGCCGCAAGGTTGCCTGCTTGTCGGTTTTTTATAGATTGTACTTCGGAGAGTGTGCTCAAGAGCTTCACGACCTTGTTCCACCAGCTCCCTTCTACCATCGGACCGCCGGATACCATCCGTACCTGGTAGCCATTCCACCAATTCGGACTAAGCGCTTCCAGTCATCATTTATAATGCGCACTGCTAAAGAGTGGAACTCACCACCTGCGTCTGTGTTTCCAAATGCATACAACCCTAATTTCTTCAAAGTAAGAGTGAACAGGCTTCTTCTGGGTGAGCTCGCTCCATCTTAGACTCTGTCTCTGTCCTATGACCTAGACTAGAGTCAAGAGCAAACCCATCATTAAAAAAAATAAATAAATAAATTGCATTGTATTTAGATGATGTCATGTTGCCTACAGTCACAATCGAGGAAGGACTGGATTTATTGGAACGTGTACTGAGTTCATTGAAAGATGCTAATTTAAAATTAAATTTACAGAAGTGCTCGTTTCTCAAATCTAGTGCTAACTACTTGGGATTACTGAAGGCAAAATACAACCAGGACAAGCTAAAATAGCTTGCGTGAGTCAATTCAAGCGGACAACCAACGTTCATGAGATACGGCAGTTTATCGGTTTGACATCGTACTTTAGGAAGTTTATTCAAGGGTTCGCTGAAATCGCGCGACCTCTAACAGAGCTCACAAAAAAAAATGTATCGTGGAGTTGGGAAGTGGACCAGGAACAGGCATTTCAATCATTGAAGCAGAAACTAACAGAGCGACCTGTTTTAGGTATATATGACAGGAATGCTGTAACAGAACTTCATACCGATGCGAGTAGCAAGGGTCTAGGTGGAATACTTCTCCAGTATCAGCACGATGGTACTCTCAAGCCTATCGCGTATTTTAGCAGAATCACTAGCAAAGAAGAGCTTTTTTATCATAGCTACGAGCTTAAAACATTAGCGGTCGTGGAATCATTAAAACGATTTTGCGTCTACATAACTGGTATACTAGTTAAGGTTGTAACGGACTGTAATGCGTTGCATTCTACTTTGGTGAAGGAAGACTTGATCCCACGTATTGCGCGCTGGTGGTTGACCATACAAGACTTTGATATTTCCATTGAATATCGATCAGGGGAACGCATGAAGCACGTAGACGCTCTCAGCAGAAATCCAGTCTCTGAAGTACGTATGATTGAGGAAACCGACTGGCTACTTACACTCCAAATACAGGACGAGAACATACAAAACATTATTACGCAGCTTCGCGAAGGTACTGACAATCCGGATATTACTTCAAACTACTTGCTTAAAGAAGGTATTCTATACAGAAAAACCTTGCTAGGCGAGCGGTTTGTCATACCTAAGCTTGCAAAATACGGTTTATTGCAAAAATACCACGATCAAATAGGACATCCCGGTTTTGAGAAGTGCGAAAAGGCAATAAAAGCTCAATTCTGGTTTCAAGGCATGACGCGATTTATCAGAAAGTATATTAATTCGTATTTACAATGCGCATATGGAAAAGGTAACTTCGGCAGAATAGAAGGTGAACTGCACCCCATTGAAAAAGCACCAGTACCTATGCATACCGTACATGCTGATCATTTGGGTCCGTTTGTTAAAACACGGCGCGGCAACAGCTACTTATTTGTCGTCATTGATGCTTTCACAAAGTTTGTTTTCGCGAAGCCCGCAAAGAATGTGAGTTCAGTCGAAACGATAAAACATTTCAAAGATGTTATATATCAATTCGGAAATCCTAAACGGGTGGTAACGGATCGCGGAAAGGCATTTACAAGTAGATATTTCAAACAGTTTGCGGAAGAACAACAGTTCAAACATATATTAAATGCCATAGCGAGTCCACGTTCTAACGGCCAAGTTGAACGCGTTAACCGCACTTTAATTAACGGGCTAAATACGATGTCAGAAAGCGAATGCGCATGGGATATTAAAGTATCCGATGTAGTCTGGGGTATCAACAATACGAGAAACTCGACGACTGGCTTTACACCCTTCAGTCTTATGTTTGGCCACGGCAACTCTCGTCTGCCCGGTTACCCGTCATCCGATCCAACGGATGCCTGCTCTCAGCAACAGCAATTGGAATCACGAGGGCAAACAGCCAAAATACAAATCGATCGCAACATGACCGAAATGAAAAATAGGTTTGATAGGAAACACAAGCAGTGTAAAAAATACGACGGGGGTCAGTTAGTGTTATGGAAAGGTGGATCTGCTAGAGATCCTCGGGCCAAAGTCACGCGAAAACTCGATGGCTTGTATACGGGACCCTACAAAGTAATTAAGAGTGATCATGCCTTGGATAGATATACAATATGCAGTATAAAGGGCATGAAGGGATATAAAAGATTTTCCGCAATAGTAAGGAGTGAGGTTCTCCGGCCGTATAAAACTACCATGTCCGATGATAGTACCTCAGGAAGTGACCGTGAAATTGACAGAGATGACCTTATTGATCTATTAGAAAGTTAGTCATTATTTTTGTAAATATGTGTACATACAACACTGGTACCTATAAATACTTAGTAGGAACCTTAATAGTAGGTACATATTTATAGGGCTTAATCGTCCGACTTAGTCATGTAAATAGGTAATACTAATTAAATTACGCCAAAAATTTACCTATAAGTTAGTAATCTACTAACTTATATGGGTGTACAATCGTAGCGTAAGCGATGAATTAATGGTAGGTAGGCAGTTGTCAATCAACTGTCTGTAGGTAGTGTGACTAATCAGAGTAGGGTAGGTAGGTAATGTATTTGTACCGATTGCTAGTTAGTAAGAAAAAGTGGTGTTATAAACAAAAGTATAAAGCTTGGATCATGAAATATTCACTTTATTTATGTATATATATTAAAATTAAGTATGTACATACAGTTACAAATAGTTTCGAAAAAATATGCCGTCTAGAAAGGTGGGAAACTACTATATAAACAAAACAGGACGGCGATTTGTGGTATAAAAATGTGTAAAATATGTTAAAATAATAATAAAAAAATAATGTGATTTCAAAATGCAGCTGTGCTTTATTATAGGTAAGTATTCAGTTATTATTGGAAGCAATACCATGGACTGTTTAGCTGTGGACTCCTTAAAAATGTTTACGCAATAAAAATTATAGCTCTGTAAGACTAGAAAGCAGAGCAGATTAAGAATTTTGAGCTAAAAATATTTCTATTTCTGTGTGACCTGTGTGATGATGCTGACGCAATATACCTAATCTGTGTGATGATGCTGACTCAATATACCTAATCTGTGTGATGATGCTGACTCAATATACCTAATCTGTGTGATCTGTGTGATGATGCTGACTCAATATACCTAATCTATGTGACCTGTGTGATGATGCTGACGCAATATACCTTATCTGTGTGATCTGTGTGATGATGCTGACTCAATATACCTAATCTGTGTGATGATGCTGACTCAATATACCTAATCTGTGTGATCTGTGTGATGATGCTGACTCAATATACCTAATCTGTGTGATGATGCTGACTCAATATACCTAATCTATGTGACCTGTGTGATGATGCTGACGCAATATACCTTATCTGTGTGATCTGTGTGATGATGCTGACTCAATATACCTAATCTGTGTGATGAAGCTTACTTAATATAATCTGTATGATCATGCGATGCGGACTTAATTTAACCTGTGTAAGAATACTGGTTTTATAACTCAGCAACCATTAGCAGAATCAAACTGAAACCAAGCAATCCTTTGAATAATGAGAAGTTGAATATTGCTGCATCTTTGTGAATTTTAAATATTTACTAATTAAATCCCTGGTCTCTTACCCATTAAGTTTAAATAAGCAACATATTGTGCTGTATTTTTTTTTATTTCAGGATTCGGGTGCTGCTGTCGACAGGGCTCCCAACAACATGGGGTATTCTACAGCCCCTGTACAACGCCGCGGGGCGCGGCCGTGGCAGGATGGCCGAGTGTTAGCGCCATCTATCTCCACTACGCCCAAACCATAAATATTAGCAGGATATTAGTTAAAGATATTAGATAAATTTATAAGGCTATAATATTTAATTACTTTAAGAAATAATTACGTTTCGTTTATAAGTTACTTACTAATATTAATAATGTATCAAATAGCATTATAGAATAATTTATTTTCAAGTGGCAACACTAATTGATTTTTAAAAGAAGTGGCGGTTAGACAGCGATCGTTTTTTTTGGTTGTAACTTGAGGCTCGTCGAGAATACACGTGTTAACGCTATCAACTGGTTTTTTTCCATCTTCCCTGAAGCTCCACTGTATCCAGAACCTGAACCTTTCGTTTCAGTTGACACTAATTTCTGCGTAATCGACGCATGGAAACAGGCATGGACGGAAAACCCACCTGCAAATGCTCCTGCCTTATACAATCCAACATTGAAACTTACAGGCTTCACGCTTCCTTGAAAGGATTGGTGTCAGACGAACCGCCTTAGAACGGGCCATGGCCGTAGTGCAGAATATAAATACAGATGCAATTGTATTGATTCACCGGGGTGTGACTGTGGAGCCCCCAGCCAAAACTTGAGACACATTATAAAGGGATGCCCTTCACGTAAATACAGCGAAGATCCTGGAGACATATTTACCTTAGAAAATGACGTGATTGATTTGATCAAGAACCTAGACATAATTCTATAAATAAGACATTTGATATTCTGCCATACGATTAAATAAATAAAAAATTTAATTTATCGCGGACATTTAACCAGTAAGGATAGAATAAGTCGCCAGGTATTAGTTGCAAAACTAACCCGGTAGATGGAGCCGTGCCACGCGATACTGGCATTAAATACACTTGCAAAATTGACGGGTGTAGCGGAAGCTACAATCTAGCGTATTTTCACATAAGGGAATTTAATCATATCTCAATTCCCTACATGATTTGCGTCATACATTTACTGAGGTTTAGTTAATATAAAAGCTGAATTATATGTTAATAAAGTATGCATTAACTACGGATACGTCGAGTACAAATTACCGCTACCTCTAACCATCAGTCGGTATAACGGGCAAGGAACGAGCTGCGGTAGCGCAGATGGAAGAGGCGTCGGCACTAGTAATGCGAAATTCGCAGGTTCATCAAATCCTGCTCCCGCTTGAAAATTTTGCAAGTTTTCAAAAATTGAAAATTTTTCGCGGGTTTTCATCGCTTAGACTACATTCAATCAGTAAAGATAGAATTAGTCGCCGGGTATTGGTTGCAAAACTAACTCGGTAGATGGAGCCGAGCTACGCGTAACTGGCATTAAAATACACTTGCAAAATTGGCGGGCAAGGAACGAGTTGCGGCAGCCCAGATGAAAGAGGCATCGCCACTAGTAATGCGAAAGTCGCAGGTTCAAATCCGCTAGAAAATTTTGCAAGTTTTCAAAAATTGCATACTTCAAATTGCTTACCTAACCAAACCTAACACGGGAAGTGTTTTAAAATTTTGTATTCAACTTATCGCGGTTTTTCATCGCTTACACGACATTTAATCAGTTAAGATTAGAATAAGTCGCCAGGTATTAGTTGCTAAACTAACCCGGTAGATGGAGCCGTGCCTTGCGTTACTGGCATTAAAATACACTTGCAAAATTGATCAGATGCCTTGATTCAATTAGCCCAGATGGAAGAGGCGTCGCCACTAGTAATTAGAAAGTCGCAGGTCCAAATCCTGCCCGCGCTTGAAAATTTTGCAACTTTATAAGAATTGCATACCTTACACGGGAAATGTTTTAAAATGGCATGTAATTAACGCGGCAACTACTTAATCAGATTCAAGGTTGAAAAAATTATTAAAGAGGATAGTAAATATAATAGATTGGCAGCAACAGTGGAGTACAGTATTCAGTAAAAAATTGCATCGTAAAGTCTTTATCAAGCTTTGGTTTAATTGAAACTGGCATCGCGTTTTTCTTTTGTCTACTTAATTTATGGATGAGCAGAAATTTAAAATGAAAATGAAATAACTTTATTCAATGTAGGATAGCATTATCACTTATTGACGTCATGATCGGTCATTGTAAAAAAAAGAAATTTGCATAACGCAATTTTCTTCTTTTTATAACAATTTTGTATTGTCCTAATAGAAAACCGGCTCGGGCGGGATAAAAAATAAAAATAAAATAAAGGCACTGCCTTGGGGCTGGCCAGGTTAATAACACAGCACGTAACTTTACGCCACCACCATTTGTAAACGACATTTGTTTCAAATTTTTGTCAAGATTTCCAAAGCGTGTTATTTACATGCGTATAATTAAGCGGACAGGAAAAACCCCCCAAAAAACCTGCCCAGAAGTGCTCCTACTCTAATTTAAAAATCTTTCTAGGCCCTAAGCTGCCTTAGCTAATTTTGGAAATAACGAATATTATACAGGGTTATTTTTTAGTCAGTGCGCAAACTTATACCATGGTATCAGAATCGTTAATAGGACATTTAAGGAAAATAAAAAAATATGTTTTTTTTCATTAATTTTTATTTTTGTCTGCCTCATAAAAAATAAATCATGGAGACACTTCTTTTCAATCGGGGGTGCGTGAAAATGGCAACAGCGCTCTCGCAGCGCTCCCTTCAGTCAGTTTCAGTTCTCGCTTTGATTCCGTCGCGGGGCGCGCACCTGTGTGACACTACTTTTCCCGCCGATCCCGAACTGATTTCGCGATGTCGAATTTTACGTTTCGCGAGTTTTATGAAATGGTGCGTTCGTACTATTTAAGTGGGGAAAATACGCGAGCAGCCCAATGAATGTACGCGGACGAAAGTTTACCCCGACTGCGTAATGCTGGCGTTGTGGACCCTCGTGTACCGAACCCAGGAACATTCCTCAACGTTATGCTGCGGCTGTTGGATCACGGGCAGTTTACGGTAAGTAACTGTTAATTATGTCAATTGTACTTAGCTACCTACTGCCTACCTAGTGTTCTGGGTAAACTTTTCATTTTGACGGTCCTAAGCCCGTAAAATTATGAAGGGAAAATTGGAATCATCTTTCTAAAGGCTCAGCTACACAAGACCGGCGCGCGATAGCCGCGTTCCGGCCATACAAAATTTGAATGATTGCCCGATCAAATCACACCCTGTTATTTTTGTGTGAGTAGACCGTTTTTAATCTTTATTCCTAAATAACCACTCAAGGTTAGTTCACACTGACGTAGTAGCAACATTTTAGTAGCCTTATCAACTTTGACTGTCGTACTTTACTGAATTTTTCGCTTCACTCTCATTAGCGCACAAAATTGCCGTTTACTTTTCTTTAAATGCAGTTGTACTTTAAGGATAATTCGGTTAAAATCATCGAAGGGCAGGCACGCGTAATACGAGCTACCTCATATCATCAGTGTACGGTCGCGTTCAAAAGTGGAGTCATAGTTAACGCAAACCTCAGAAAACAAGTCGCTCGCACCCGCGGCGACACTCACACAATGACAAAAATGACGTATAACATACTATTATTGACGAACTACCATTGTATAATAGGCTGAGTAGTTATTGACTATTTCACTACGTGAATCATAAGCTTCGGTAGCGCGATCAAGCAAATTCTTGGTCGTAAATGTGGAGACAATGGTTCGAATCCCGATGTCATCGTTTTAGTTTTTATTTTATCAAATGAAGTAAAATTTAGTAAATTTATGAATTTGATTTTAGTTGTTGCTAGATCGTTTGCGAGATAGTGCGTGTGCTAAGTGTTTTTTTTTAACCTTAGATTATTTATTAAACTTCAGTGTTTATTTCTCGAAATGCATACTAGTATCATTTTGCAGGATAAACAGCGTATTGTTGCGCTGCATGAAATTGGATTTAATTTAGCTCAAATCGCTAATCAGACTGGTTTAGTCGTAAGTATAGTTTTATTTCATAACAATTGTATTTTAAATATTGAAAATTTTGACTAATAGTATGTTGGTAGCTGTAAACCGATTATTAGTAACTTTTTATATTAATAATGCTACTTTGTTTTAGTGGAAGACTGTTGAACGTTGGGTTACACGTTTTGAAGAGGAAGGTAGCGTAAAAACTCGACCGCGCAGTGGCCACCCATGTCTTATTAATGATTCACAGCGGAGGATGATGGTGCAACAAAATGAAGAAAATGGTTTCATACGGACGTCCCATTATGCGAACATGTTTGAAACATCGGCACTAACCGTTCGTCGAGCCCTGCATGGTGCAGGAGTACACCATAGAAAGCCAGCCGAGAATCCTGGAGGCCAATCGCGCTATTTGTCAAAGGTTTTACCATTTCAACGTAACGTTAGCGGTTCGGAAATGGTTTGGCAATGGTTAATGTCAAAAACGCTATCGCGGTATTTTTTCTGAACGTATTAATCGTTAACGTTGCCAATGTAAAAACCAAACTTAAAACGTTAAGAGCTTGCAATGAGTATTGCAAAATACTAGGTGTTACTTTCATAATCGATGATCGATTATGCATGTAAAACGGCTGTATAGCAATAATTACCTCACGCTCTACGCCTTTTCTTAGATTTAAGAATATGAAGGCTCTTGATTAGCGTCGTCTCCCATGTTGGGCGTGGATAGACGGGCGAGGAGTTAATTAATGTAGACGACAACTTATTAATCGTATTAACTTTTATATTTATTGAGATACTTCTAATTAAATTAATTTCAACGTTCCACTGAACACGTAACCGCGTGCGTTCCTCAAAAACTCTCTCCAATCCTTGACAACACGATTTGACAGCTCTCGCTATCGTCCAGAAATTGTAGCCGCCTCGCTAGCGTTCGGTGTTACGTTCACAGACTACAAAATTAGTTCAGAAATTTAAGTAATAAAATCGATTCAAGTCGATACTCTCGATCGATGCGCCATCAAATATAATTAATTAAATCGATTTTGAGCCGATTCTCTCGATGCGCCGTCACGGCCAACCCTGACTATCGCACGTCCTCGTGCGTTAGTTATGGTTTATCTGCAAAAGAACAACGTAATCATGATTACGAAACCGCTCGTCCATTCTGACATAGAGAATAAACTGAAATGAAATTGCACCCAAGAGTAAATTAACATGAGCGAGAACCCAGCTTTTGAGTCCAAAACAAACGGAAGTAACTAAAGCATGGTCAGTCGTACAAGATCTCTTCCATCAGCATGATGCTAACATCCGAAGCGTGGCTCGGTCGTACTGGGACCTTTCAACCAGCTTAACGCAAATAAACAGAGCATGGCCCGGTCGTGCTGGGACCTAACAACCAGCTGAGCATAAACGAACAGAGCGTGGTTCGGTCGTACAAGGACCCCACAACCAGCTGGACACGAATGAACAGAGCGTGGCCCGGTCGTACAAGGACCTAACAACCAGCTGCACAGAATAATCGCCAGAATCGTGGCTTCAGCGCACGATCCCCTACCAAACGGAAACAATATAATTTACGTGACAACTTATAACTTACTCTAGTGTATTTGAGCTTCGTGTTCAATAGTTTCGTAATCTTCTTGAAATGAATTAACTGAAATAGTGTCAGAATCAGCGGTCAATGTGGCGTCAGCGGACAAGGTAGCGCTGCTTGACAGCGAATGTGTATCACTATCACCGCCAGCCGGCAGCACTTCATGATCAATCAACGCCGTCTCGGCCTCATCTTCAGACGTCATATTTGTAGCTACATCTAATAAACCCTCATAACCTCTAGGTACAATACGCAAACTTTCGTGAGAATATTTGTATACGCGATTTGATCTGTTCATGCTTCTTAGTTTGTATCTATCATTTTCTAGCACTTTGGTGACAATAGAAGGACCCTTAAATTTTGCCGCAAGCTTTGTTTGATTTCGTTCGCTACATTTCAAAAATACATAATCACCTATCGAAAATGGTTTTACCTTAGCCCTACCCAAATCAAAGCGTTTTTTGTCTGCATCAGCTGCTTTTTGAATGTTACTTGAAGCATCTACTCTAATTGTATCTAAATCAGCACGCGTATCAGAATTACTTGGCGAAATTTTTGATAGTCCAAGTGAAGAGGCACGTATACCAAACATAAGTTCGGTAGGTGTATACCCTGTGACTTTAGATCTAGTACTATTCAAGGCCAACTGGACGTCATCGAGTTCGTCGCGCCAAATCTTACTTGCATCATTTTCAATAATGGTTAACAGACTTTTTAATGTGCGCATTACTCTTTCGACCTGTCCATTTGCCCTTGAAGCTCCCGTGGCTATCAGATGCAATTCAATATTATGATCGGTGCAAAATTGCTTGAACTCTGCACTGATATAGCATCGGCCTTGATCTGCGATGACTCTTTTAGGAGCACCAAATAGCGACACAGCTTTTTAAGGGCTCTCACCGCACACGCCCCGTCGAGGGATTGGGTATACTCAAGTAAAGTATACTTTGTGAAGCCGTCAATGATCACTGATACATATTCTTTTCTATCAGATTTGCCGCTTTACTTGCCTGTCAGATCGATGTGTACGGTATGCCAGGGAATGGGAGCTTTAGGTATGGGATGTGATCGTATTTGTTGAGCTCCAGACGAGCCTTTGGATGCTCGACATACAATGCAGGAATCCACAAACCTACGCACATTCTTTGCCATTTCTGGAAACCAGTACTGCTCGTACAATTTGTCAAGCGTCTTTTCATGGCCCAAGTGTTTTATTTCATTATGAACGTGGCATATTAGTGTCCAAATAAGCGATCGCGGTACTATTGGTGGCCAAGAACTACTTTTATTGCGTTCTACTTTCCTATATAAAACCCCATCACGCACATCGTACGTATTTGCGACACTGTCAGGCATGTCATTGTTTTGATGCGTCTGGATAAGATCCTGTAATTCACTGTCCCGTCGTTGCTCTACCTTAAGCCAATTTTCATGTAACTCAACAAACTGCACTGTTTTGCGTGGTACTTGATCTAATGCCTCGTATATTGGATCAAAGTTATCGTTTTCAGACACGGTAGACGGTAGCGGATTTCGCGAGAAGTAATCAGCATGCCCCATCTTACGACCTTCGTTATATATGATATCGAAATCATACGCTTGTAAGTACGCCCACCATCTGTGGACGCGTGGGGAAAGATCAGTTTTTGCTTTAGAGGCTTTCAGGGAGTTACAATCTGTTACAACAGTGAAATGTTGACCGTAAAGGTAATGGCGAAAATGCTCAACCGCCCGCACCACCGCTAAGGTCTCTAATTCATATGAACGGTAGCGAGATTCGACTTCGGTGGTGCGGTGGCTGTAATAAGCTTCCACGTGGGGAATATTGTTCGTTCTTTGGATGAGAATACCACCATAACCCTCGGCGCTAGCATCGGTGTGCAACTCTACAGGTACATCAGGTTGGAATATTGTCAGTACAGGTTCAGATGTAAGTATTTTTACAATGTCTTTGTGTATTTTATCATGCCGTTCAGTCCAAGTGATAGGCCCTTTTAATTTTGTAAGAGGATACAAAGGTCCAGCAAGGTGAACAAAGTCAGGTATAAAGCGCCTAAAGTAGGATGCTAGGCCAAGAAATTGTCTAACTTGGGTTGCTGTTTTTGGTGTTGGCGCTTCAACCAAAGCTTGAATTTTCTCTGGGTTTGGTCTAATTTTACCTGCCTGGATCATGTGTCCTAAATAACTTACCTCAGCCTTAAGAAATTTACACTTTCGAATATTAAAAGAAAACCCTGCCTCTGATAAAGCTGCCAGCACAGCATCTAGTCGCTGTAAGCCCTCAGTTACATTAGAAGAATAGCATATCACGTCATCCATATATGCTGAAGCTATTGTATCTTTTAAGGACTTAAGCGCTTTATTGATACATCTTTGATATACTGATGCAGCATTTCGTAATCCGAAGGGCATAGCGAGGTACTCGTTTTGCCCATCCGGTGTTACGAAAGCTGTACGTTCAATCGAATCAGGGTAAACACTAATTTGATGATAGCCAGAAGCCATATCTAAAGTTGAGAAAAAGTTTGAACCATGTAGACGGTCAATCTGCTCATCGATCCTAGGAAGAGGGTAATGTTCCGGGCGAGTATTTGAATTCAATTCCCTATAATCAACACACATCCTTTTAGAATCGTCACCTTTTTTCGGAACTAACAATATAGGGCTCGCAAAGGGCGAAGAACTTTCTTGAATTACACCTGCATCTAAAAGAGATTGGACTTTTTCCCTGACTACTTCCTTTTCTACTGGAGATAACCGATACGGTCGCCTTTGTACTACTTTGTGTGGATCTATGAGATCAATTTTCAACGTGCCCGTGGTAACTCTTCACGTAGGTATACCGTCAATAAAACAATAACAATACTTTTCAAGTATTTCTATAAGCTTATCTTTATCTTCTCCTTGAAGATCAGTATCAATAGAATTTGAATCAAATTTTCTTGTAATCACGCCTAATGTTTCCTTTTTTTTTGAAGAATTTTACTGAATACTCAACAATTTCTACTTTAAGACCCTGTTTCAATACTTCTCTACCTATAGGACATTGTTCTGTTATGACGTCATCGGGAATCACGTGAAATAAAACCGTCAAAGTTATATTTTGTATCTCAATCGAGCTAAGAATTTGGGTCGTACATTGAACTTCATCCTTCCCTATACCGGATAAATATACTATGTTATTTTGCACAACACCTTCGAGTTTATTTGCTAAGCTATTTTTAATCATGGAACAATCAGAGCCATTATCGAAAAGAAATGGAATGATCTCACCAGCTGGCGTTGATAGGGTGGGTACCCCGCTGTTTCGCTTCACAGATGTGGACTTCCTTCCTGGTTGGCTGGTCTTCGGCACGATTTTTGTTCGGGCAGTTGGGGCTAATATGTCCAGGTTTTCCGCACGTGAAGCAAGTAGATATCTTCTCCTTGTGGTCTGATGTAACCCTTGTATTTACTCTTGATTGGTTTATTTGATTCTCCTGTCGGCGTTTACGACAATCCTCCATCTTGTGGCCCCGAAATCCACAAAAATGGCAAGTTCCTCCGAATCGATTTTCCATCAATCTTGGCCGCTTTGATTCCGTGTCGTGGTTTTCGTTGTCATCTTGTTTTCTTTTGAGGGAAACTGAGCCCAGAGCACGACAAAGTTGAGCTCTTGTTGTGATGACATATGCATTCAGTTCTCTACGAATAAGCGGATCACGTTGGCAGAGAATAGATATGGCGAAACCAGTTATTACTTCCTCACTCATCTCAACGTTTGGAATTTTCTCGATAAGATTCCATAAACGTATGGCAGCTTCTGACGCCGTTTCTCTGTTTCCGATTTGAAATTTAATCACATCATCAAAAAAATCCTGCATCAATTTTGGCTTTTGAAATTTAGCAAGAAGAATTTCCTTGATTAGATCTCAGATGTTTTGATTTGCCGTGTGACGCCGGCTTAGAATAGCATCACCCCATTGCTTACCCGTGGGAGTCGTAAGAGGCGACTAAGGGACTCGAGGGTGTGTATTGCCATTTTAGGCGATGGGCTGACAACCTGTCACTATGGCGATACACAATGTTTAGAATGTCCCTCAAATATTTGTCAGACGTGGCGTAAATGTCCGTTTTTGCGGCCGATTACGCTCTGCCTACCCCGCCAGGGATTGTAGGCGTGATATATGTATGTATGTATGTATGTTTTGATTTTGGTCAAACATGTTGCAGCTCGGCCTTTAAGAGCATGAGTAAGTGCCAAAAGAAGTTCGGCTCCTTCCAGGTTTCTACTGGTCACAATAATTTCGGTTAACCGGCACCAACCTTCTATATCCGCCTCTGGGTCGTCAGGATTAAATTTTATTAACTGCGTGGAATTTTGGTTCTTCGATGGCCCTGCCATGAACATACGCCAAAAGAACGCCTCCATTTCACTGGTAAATTTTCCTGAACTTGTATTCTGCACCTCCGCATCCTTCTCCTCTTGTTGTTTTTGCCCTCGAATCCCACCGTCTGATGAAGGCTCTTGATTAGCGTCGTCTCCCATGTTGGGCGTGGATAGACGGGCGAGGAGTTAATTAATGTAGACGACAACTTATTAATCGTATTAACTTTTATATTTATTGAGATACTTCTAATTAAATTAATTTCAACGTTCCACCGAACACGTAACCGCGTGCGTTCCTCAAAAACTCTCTCCAATCCTTGACAACACGATTTGACAGCTCTCGCTATCGTCCAGAAATTGTAGCCGCCTCGCTAGCGTTCGGTGTTACGTTCACAGACTACAAAATTAGTTCAGAAATTTAAGTAATAAAATCGATTCAAGTCGATACTCTCGATCGATGCGCCATCAAATATAATTAATTAAATCGATTTTGAGCCGATTCTCTCGATGCGCCGTCAAATATTAACTGTACAAGTGATCTGTGGTTTCCCATATTTTGTTGATTTCTATGTTTTATTTAGCTATCACTAAAAAAACAAGTGTATTATATAGCCATCTGCTTTTATTTAAAGATCCATGGGATTTCTAAACCCCATCCATAATGTCGCGTAATGTGCAGTACTATTTTCAAATGTGAAGTATGAAAATATGATGAAATACCTAGGAAAATAAGAAAATGGATTGCCGCCGTGTATTTATTGGCTTTTCAGTAAGGACATAATATAATACGTAAATAAACAACGTATGATTCAATGGTTTTATGATTCAATTTAGCTGTCGGGTGATTTCAGCCTCAAAGTTGTCTTTTCCCAACCGCAAGGTCTTGTTAAATTTGTTTGTCTCAATGATGTACTATTTTTCAGGTTTGGAACAACAAATTAACTAGCTTCATCCAGTCTCAACATGGCAACAGAGGTGGACCTCCAGTAAATGTCACCCTCAGCAATGGAATAGAGGGTGGCAAATATGATAGGACTAGATGTTATTAGGCTTTGCCAAGTGTTGTCAAAGATCCATTCCTACAGGTACTTACATATCCATTTGAATTTAAAATTACATAATTTATTTATTTTTGTCACGTGATGACTGCTTAGAATAGCATCACTTCATTTCTTTTCCATGGATGTAGTTTGTCAGGGGCGACTAAAGGAGTTGAGGGTTTCATGTGTATTACCACTTTAGGCCATAGACTGAGAACCTATCACTATATAGATTTTTCTTAAACAGCCCACACATATTTATCAGACATGGCCATAGCGCCATAGCAACTGTATTTTTGCAGCTGTTTTCTTTTTGCCTACCCGGCATGTATTAATATGTAAAAATATTATTTATAATAAGATTGCTGTTTTATTTATATATGTCGTAACGGCCGAAAATCAGATAGTAGGCTAGCAGCTATTATTAATTTTAACATTAAGATCAGAACGCGAAGTACCAAAACCAAGGAACGATGAAAGGTCATTTGAGCCTTGCGCTTCGCCCGATCGCTCAAACAACACTAACTCGGAATCTCTCTGTTCCCAAAAATGCCTTTAGCCAAACCACTTGACACAATATGTCTACTACATGCTTCGACCGACGCCAACGCATAGGTACTCAATTAATGCTCTTTCCATAAAATACATCAAAAAGTGCACTTTACTTCATTCCTCAGGTTTAATACCTCACGCTCCGACACGGCCTTCCTGACTTACACACGTCCTCGTGTGGTCACAACTAGCCATTTCACAGTATCGTTCGGTTATCCTGACAGACATACTTTAGCTTATTATAGCCCATAAAACCATAATAATCTGGCTAGACTCCTGAACTGAACAAAGATCTAGTTGTTCACAACAGTTCGCTTCGTTCCTTTGAACATGTGAACAGGTCTAGGTACATCGATGAACTGCAAGAACCGAAAGCAGCTCAGCATTCATTGCGGTTTTAAGTATCTTTGATCCAAAGTACTTGCTAAGTTAGCTATCCTGTTTGGTACTTACTTACTTACTGCCTAATACTTGTTTGTTAAATTTGACTTGGTATTCATAAATAACAACAAATCTATTATCTCCAAATCGTTCAAGTATTTTTCACGTTTGTGTTATTATTTGCTAAAAAAAAATAAACAGGCCCATATTCGTTTGCACTTCAAAAACTTCTCATAAGCCATCCAATACGTTTTTACCCTTACACGATTAGTAACTATGCACTCTTTTACTGTGCTGTCGAACTTAACAGTTAAGGAAATATCATTTATCAGAAACTCATTAAGGTTACGGATTTATTATGTGACAGACTACAAGTTGAGTGTGAACCATAAATTTTCAACCCACTTGAACCAGACGTTTTCGTCGCATTCTGATAACTGAAATCACGCCACTACTTATTGAAAGACAAGTGCCCATAAAACAATGTTCTAACTTCAATACAAAACAGTTATTATTCAGCATTAAAGTCTTTTGTTGCATCTGGCCACCGTCGCAACGGTCACAGAGCTTCCCCACCAAGGGTCACTCAACACTGTCAATCACAGTCACAGATCCCCGCCACGGATCTCAGGCCGACACCACAACCTTGTGGCACGCCTACTGGTAACACCGGTTACCTGGAGTGACATCATACATAACAGTAATGACCACAGTAATCACCTACTTGGTCAAGTATGATGCCCTCAACAAAACCATGCGTCCATCAAAGACACCATCTGATCACACAGATCAGCAAAGCGGATGGTGAATGAGCCACTGCAGCTGGCCACTCACCCGATCAGATCATAGTTCCCCGGGCTATATCTGACCCAACACAACATGAGACCACACTGTCTCCACAATTTGAGACCACACTGTCTCCACTATGGCACGCGCTCCTCCCGCAGAGGTCTTAAGTCAGAGTCAATAGGTAGGTACGGTGATCAGTTGATCACAGTCATAGTATATAGTCGTGAGGGGTCGGGAGGACAAACGCGTCCATCGTTGCCAGCAACAAAAACTTTAAATGCTACTATCATCTGATTCATTATGCAATTTTATGGGTACTTTACTTTCAGACATTTTGGCTTTCTATCCCAACAAGGTACATAACAGCTATATAAAGATAGCCAGATTTCGTTTTCTTGCTCAAGAAAGCAAAGCAATATTACTTAAGCAAATCACTAAAGTCATGCGATTCAGTACTTCTAAAATGAAAACAAGTTCATTTCAAAATGTTACTTTTAACAACCGTTTCTATTATCACATTAGATCCATTCAATGCTTATCAGATTAAAAATAATTCTTATGTTATTCCACCTTTACTAAGCATGTATTGATTTGAACTAAGCACTGCTTTGAGAGGTTAATGTTCATGAATTGCTGCACCGAGTAGGTGATTTGATATTTCTCAATTATTCTTCCAAGTTGACAAAATAACTTAATGAAATCTATTTTTTTTTGTGAAATGATAGGTACCTAATTAATATCACATACCAATACTCAAATATCAATTGCATTCAATATGCAATTTACTATCTACTTCTTTCGTCGAAGTCAGTGCTATAAAATTCTAAATTACTTACACAACATAACCACGTAATCTTAGCTTTAACTACATCAACTCATAGTATCCAACAATACTCAGTTTTTTTTATCCAGCTGCTCTATTTATCACCACCACGGCAAAGCACTTCGTTACCTTATATAAAAATTATTACTTCATAATTGAATAACGCTATACGCATTTAAGTTAAGGTGGTTCGAGAGCTGACATTTCCATACAAAACGTTTGACCAATATACACTGTGTGTGTTATAGTTTTATGCTATCAAAGTATGTCGAAAAATTCTTTACAAAATCTAGTTCTCGCGAATCAAATCTGATTTGTGATACATCTATAAATAACAAAGTTATTTTGATCTAAAAACTTGATGAAATTATGTCCCTGTTAAGTTTGTGTGCGTTAGTTTTACACAACATGCATACGTAAGTCCACGTAAAGCATTCGTGAACAGCGTGTTCTGAAACGAAATACAAGGAGTATTTCGTGTTTTGTGAAAAATATTTTAAATTGTTTAAGTACAATATCTTATGTTTATTTTAATTTATTACGCCGCAATTATGGGTAGAAACATTTTAAAAATTATAGGTACAGACATTTATTTACACAAAGCAAATACAAAGATACTTCATGTTTTTTTTAGTTTTGAAAAATGCGCTAATGATTTTTGAACACACATTTGTCAGTCATCTGACATTTCAATTTTTGATGGCGTCGGGCCGATTCAAAGAGTTTAGAATAGTTTTTCGTTTTTTCTGTGCTTTGATTTTATGAATATGCTTTAGTAAATTAGAAATAAAAAAGGACGAGACTTTTATAAAACAAATGCTGGAAAAACTTGTGGATTTTTACAAAACATGTGTTTTACCGGAAACAGTGTTACGACGTGTTCCAGCAAATTACATGTGCAGGGACCCTCATACGTTTGCGCGTAATAAAAGGATAGAAAAAGTAGAAGCCAGCGTAGGAGCAAAGACAAAAGCCTCATTGATATCATATCCATAATTTGTTTTCAACAAGAGCTGAAGACGGGGTCTTGACGAGGCATGTACAAGTTCGGTCTGAAGATAGTGTCAGCAACACAGAAGTCATGACTACAGGCTTGCAAACACACAGCTCCACTGGACGTGAAGAATATTTTTCCAATCCATATTCTTGCTCTATTATACATGTGTAAATTTACAAGCGTGCACCTGTGTAGGTACTATTGTATTAGGTACTATGTATTGTATATACCAAAATTAAAAGAAATAAAAACCTTTGTCTCTAAAAATTATTTTGATATGTATTTATTTATTTTTTTAATAAGTAGGTATCCCCTATAAATCCTACAAAGAGTGATACCTACCTAAAATTAATAAATCTAAATGTTAAGCGACTGAACCCTGGTTACTCCGGCTCGGATATCGTAGTTTCAATTCCCCAGATCTATTGAGGTTTAAGGTAAGTATCACTAATTGTTTCAAGTAAGGACAAAATATAAAATGAAAAGAAATTAAAAATTTTTATTTTCTCCCAAATCTTAAAATATTCATCACTAGCGGCCCGCCCAGCGGTTTCACCTGCTGCTACTTACCAGTTTTCCCGTAGAAATTGGATCTTTGCCCACAGTAAAAAGTAGTTTACTTCTTTACCCCGTTCCAGCAGAAGTGACACAACAGGACCATGTGCCAGCAAAAGCGGCCCGTCATGTTAAACAACTTTTTATTTGATGCCGATACCTTATCTCCTGTTGTTTAGATGGGATGCTGGTGGTCTGCTTTAGGTACTCCAGACCCTCAATGACCAAGTGCCAACAAAAGCGGCCCGTCAAGATAAACAACCTTACTTTGAAACCATTACCATATCTCCTATAGTTTAGATGGAATGCTGGTGGTCTGCATCAGGTACTCCAGATCCTCGATAACCATGTGTCAGCAGAAGCGCCTCGTGATGCTGAACAACTTTTACTATGAAGCCATTTTCGTATCTCTTATAGTTTAGCTGTGCTCCTGGTGCCCTCCATCAGGTACTCCAGATCCTCAAGTGCTGACAAAAAGTAGTCCAAGTCCGTTTTCAATATACCACCAATATCAGTGCCAGTGTTCACGAAGATCGCTAAATCGGTTTGGCTAATTTGGGCAATATCCGCTTTATTTCCCGCTTTCCTGCTTCTAACCGCTTTCCCGTGGGAATGAGGAATTTTCCCGTAGTAAAAAGTAGCCTATGTTACTCAGGAATGTTGTAGCTTTCTAATGTTGAAAGAATTTTGGAAATCGGTCTGGTAGTTTCGGAGTTTATCGATTACATACAAACAAACAAAAAAACAAATCTTTCCTCTTTATTATATTAGTGTAGATAAAAATCGTAATTCAGGCATTTCCTTATTTAGTTCTTCACATATATATCGGCAAACTGACGGATGATACGCAAATTTTTAATGAATGAATTACGCACACACTCACATTTCGCGTGTATTTGTGTGCGAGAGAACAATATTTTTCACATTTGACCAATACCCGGGCGAATAAAACAATATTTAACGGTATAATATAACTAAATCAGTAAAAGTTTAATGCAAGGGCTCGCGGACATATCAATTTTGTTTCAAACTTATCTAAATTACGAAATAATTGGTAAAAATCCAAATTTTGCTCACTAACGCCATCTAGTTTGAAAAATTCAGTTTTGTTTCTCCTCGAACCACCTTAATCTTCATAAGTTACAGTCATGATCATGCTTAACCATTGTCATGTTTGTTTCTAAATCCCTTATGATATAAGTTAATTAACAAAAGAGTTTTTGCCAGACTTGCATTATGAAAACAATACAAAGATTTCGCTCATTTCTCCGAAGGTAACATGTGTTGAACCAGGGGTATCAATAATACGCGTGACTACAACCCTCAGTCATTTTGGACATCAATGTCCCTTTTAGAACAATGCTTTTTTTATACCTCCAAGATAACATAATAGAGCTACAGCAATGCTTTAAAATGTTTTCTGAACTATAAGGAAATACCATAACCATTATGATTATTTATTAGCCATTCATTAGTTTTGAAACTCAAGTGTGTTTCTCACAAACGAAATAAAAATCCAACGCGAGAGTGATTCTCAAACTGAAAGTTGTAAAGAATAGTGTCTTCTGGCAATAGGTACAGTGCCTAGCATTCCCGGGACTCTGAACCAGCAACAAATTGTTCAGTTTTAAAAACATGACTCATGAAAATCAAATAGGTACGTACACCCCTTTCGTACAATATCTATGTTAATATTCAAATCACGTTTATTGCAAACTACAAAATTTTTTCTTCTTCCGAAAATCGCTCTATCTTTATATCTCCTCAAAAGCTTTTATTTCATATGTTTTGCATAAATGCATTTCTGCACCAGGTAATATTTTATATCAATTGCAGTAAAGATTGAGAACCAGTCGCTATTCCCAAACCCAAACACAACGCCTTGGTTCTCATAGGTACTTGAAAAGACCCTTTTATTTTGTTTCCGCCGATATCAAATAGCCGACCCATAGTTTGACTTTAGGTTTGTTAAACTTAGTTCTAAAAATAGACTGATTTATCCATTTCCAAAAGTTTAAAAATACGCTAAATAATATTTTACTGTAACGATACATGCGTCACTTTATTATCAAGTAGTAAGTAAACAATAATGCAATGCAATAATTGCAAGAAATCAGAAATCCTTCTTTACACAATAAAATACGAAATCAAAACTTCCAAACTAGGCCAAGAATTGAACCTGAACCTTCATGTTCCTTGCAACAGTCTACCAACTGTGCCAACGAAAACGAAATACGTGTGCAACTAACTGTACACAACAAAACTAAATCGTGTTTCTTTTTATATTTGATTATTTCCGATTCCAGAGACATCTTCCTATCATCACAACGTCATCCATTGACAAAGAAATTAATTAAACTTTTTGTTTTTGTGAATCTAATTCATTATCCAAAATAATTATTTTATCGAGTGATTTTTCATCAAACAATAATGCCAATTAAAATCCGATAAATTGTCTCCAGTCCAACTTAGGTCCACGTTAATAAACAAACTCTAAACTGAGAGCAAGTAGATTAACGTGTGGCAATCATTACCGTAATAATTAAGACAAAAAACTCAAAATTGCCATCAGTTGCAAATTAACATTACTAATGCGCGGCAAATAAAAATCATCAGCAACCAATAACATCAGATCACAAGAAAATATTAGTATGGAAAGAACTGGCCTGAATTATTTGTGGTCCAAGAGCATTCTCTGCAATCTGCATCCCCGCTTACAACTGGTATTTGCACGAAAGTCATTTTAGTCACGATCACTGGGTCCTCAAGTCTATCACAATAGCACTGCATTTAGAAAGTTTATAGGTCTCAATCCCACTTCTGATGTCGTAACGGCCGAAAATCAGATAGTAGGCTAGCAGCTATTATTAATTTTAACATTAAGATCAGAACGCGAAGTACCAAAACCAAGGAACGATGAAAGGTCATTTGAGCCTTGCGCTTCGCCCGATCGCTCAAACAACACTAACTCGGAATCTCTCTGTTCCCAAAAATGCCTTTAGCCAAACCACTTGACACAATATGTCTACTACATGCTTCGACCGACGCCAACGCATAGGTACTCAATTAATGCTCTTTCCATAAAATACATCAAAAAGTGCACTTTACTTCATTCCTCAGGTTTAATACCTCACGCTCTGACATATATATAATTTTTTATCCAAACTGCGATACCCTAGCAAGGTGCATGTTTGTGTCCAATTTAATTTTAAGATCTGGTTGATGTAAGCAGAAATAAAGAATTGAGATAAAGGTGTCATATGTGTATGTATGTAGTCTTGGGGGAAGATAGAAATACTATATAGATATCAATAATAAAAAAGTTGTTACTTTTTACAGCAGGAAAACATCCCATTTGCATGGGACACAGGGTATCTATTTACACTATTATTATATTGTTACAGCTACCATCGTCTGATGTACCTAGGGGATCCCCAACAAATTAAACAGCCACAAGAGTCACAACATGGATGTAACCTAGCTAAAGAAAAATAAAATAAACAAAGTATATTATAATATATATTTCTTTTATTTACAAATTTATTCCATTATCCCTTGCTCCCCCTCAGCTGGGCTAAAAATATTTCTCTGTCTCGCCACTCACTGTCCACTTCACTCACTATGTGTGAATAAGGCTTTTGGTAAGTAGAAAGCGAGTGCACTTACTCACCCCCTATTGCCTACTGTCTAATTCCAAGCTAAACTCCCGCAGTGGAAGCGATTTACACATGTAAATTTCGAACAAAATACCAGGAGTTCAACTGGAGGCAGACAATGGCTGCGTTACGCAGCGCTAAATAGCATACGCTGCACAATATAGCAGCGCATACTATGAATTAAACGTGAACCTAAATCTATTTAACTTAATTAACTAAGTTGATTGAAATTAGCTAATGATGTGTTCCAACCCTTACATAACTCAAGTCGGTAGTAAATACCGTCTGCCGATCTGGCGTTACATCACACGTATTAGCACTAGATTATAAGTAAGTACCTCCAAATTATATCACCCCACGAATTCCGCAATTCGTACTAAGGACTCACAATGATATGGTACAACAAATATGACTAAAGGGAACACACCATTAACACGAATAAACAGGTTTACCACTTACAGTCAACGTGCCGGTCCAAATGCATAAAATACCCAACGGAGAAAGGAAGTACAGGGAATGGATCAAAGAGGAATTCCGTGGGTACTTACAGGGCTGGGTGGAAAAGATATCGACACCCAGCATTCCACTACAGCCTTGGCGCGTTATTCACTTCAAACCACTCACAGCTTCTGTTCGTATTTCACTTTGATATTAGTCATTACGCGTGACCCAACCTCAATTTGGGCCGTACAAACGCGGGCCAAAATGGCCACCTGATGCCTATTCAACGCGACGCTCACGTGGAAGACGTCGAGACATCCAACAATCACTAAGCCTGGCATTCCAGTACAACCCAGGAGAAACGCAATAATACGATGCATCAACACGCGCGATCTCAAATTGAATCGTCCATTACACGCGGCATCACAAAACGCGTGGCGGGAAATCCGCACAATACGATACCCTCCTGTCCGAACGGTTTTGAGTGACTGCCAGTGCGGTGCAGAAATCACCGCGTGGCGCAGTCAGGCGGTCTGCGCGCACGTCGCCAGTCTCGCCCTGCGAGCGAGAAAGGGACAACATATGCCCAGAGCGATGCGTGCGAAATCGCGGCGCATTCATAGACCGTCATTAATACCTAACCCACCCCAGCATAGCAACGCTAAATTAAACATTCACCCGCCCTAGGCCGAATCCCTTAGGCCTATTCACTACTGGGGAGACGAGATAGCGTTGCTATTGCTCGCTTAAGAACTGAATCCCCTACCTGAACTGTCACGACTCGAGGAGTGCCATCACTACCTGGGAACAAGTTGAGAATGCGCCCTCTGCGCCATCGCAGTGGCGGCAGGTTGGCATCCTTAACCAGAACGAGATCTCCGATGCGAGGGGGTTCAGTTCTGTCCGTCCACTTAAGGCGTTGCTGCAGAATGTGCAAATACTCAAGCGACCATCGCTTCCAAAAATTCTGAGACATTTGCTGCAGCAACTCATAACGCGTCAAACGATTGCTACTGACCTCTGTGTAGGGGTACTCTGGCAAGGCGTTAAGTGGTCGGCCAATTAAGAAATGCCCTGGTGTCAGGGCCTCCAGATCATTCGGATCTGAGCTAAGCGGACACAAAGGACGTGAATTGAGAACGGCCTCAATTTTACAAAACACGGTCGCTAGCTCCTCAAAGGTTAATATCGTTAAACCTATAACGCGCATCAAATGCGTCTTAGCGGACTTTACAACCGCTTCAAATATACCACCCCAGTGGGGGCATTCTGGTGGATCGAACACCCAGTTAATGCCCTGACGGGAGAGGCTCGTGCCGATAGCTTCCTCGTTTTCCGATAAAAACGTTATAATTTCTTTCATACATCGATCAGCGCCCTTAAAGTTGGTACCACAGTCCGACCTGATCAGCGCTGGTCGCCCTCTTCGCGACACAAATCTATCTAAAGCTGCTAAGAAAGCCTCCGTAGTGAGGTCGGCCACGAGTTCCAAGTGGACGGCCTTGGTTGCTAGGCACACAAACACGCACAAATACGCCTTGATTGACTTCGCGTTGCGAAGGCGTGATGCCTTTACCATAAAAGGCCCCGCAAAGTCCGTTCCCACACCCGCAAACGTCCAGGCTTCCGTCACCCGGTCCGGTGGGAGGTCTCCCATCTGAGGTTGCATTGTGGCTGCCTTCAACCGATAGCAAGGCAAGCACCGAAACACAATGCTCCGCACCGTACGTCGTCCAGACAAGATCCAAAACTCGCGCTGCAGAATAGCCAAAAGTGCATTGCAGCCCGCATGCGAGTTTTTCTGGTGACGATCCCTAACTATAAGTTCTACCAAAGGTCCCTTCTTTGGGAGTAACAGCGGATGCCGTGCTGAAAAGGGCAGGTTAGCGTTCCGAAGTCTACCTCCAACCCGGAGCATTCCATGCTCGTCCACGAACGGGTTGAGGCGCACAAGACCTCCCTTCAGCTTTCCACGGCCATCCCTGAGCAGCCTGGCCTCTTCCTCAAAATGTTCCGCCTGGACGACCCTAACCAATAAACTTAGAGCCGCATTCCGCTCCGCAGGCGAGAGGACAGGTGCCAAGTTCCGTTCTGCTTGAGGTTTTCTACAGTTGTTCACGAACCGTTTGATCCAACCTGTCACCCCTAGAAGTTTGTCGAGGGAGCATACCGAGCATAGACCTTTCCATAGCTCTCTGAGTGGCATGTAACCGGTGGGCCAGTTTTATTGTCAGGTTCCACGTCTCGGCTCCATAGGTCATGACTGGCAGGACGCACTGATCGAACACCTTGGTCTTGAGGCATTGTGGTAAGGGTGATTCCAAAATATGACACAACTTCCCAAATGCTGCCCAGCCCAGCTGCACTATTCTGGTTATTTCAGCCTCAAAGTTGTCTCTACCCAGCTGAAAAGTTTTCCCAAGGTACACATACTTCTGGACAACTTCAAGGGCTATATCTTCGATAGAGATCGGCTCTCGGATGATGTGTTGATTGAACATGGCTTTCGTCTTGTCCTAGTTCGTCCCGAGTCCAACACGTCTTGAGGCGAGGTTGAGACTGGTCAGCATTTTTTGCAGATCCTGCAGCGATTCAGCCATTATGACTATATCGTCGGCAAAGCGGAGATGTGTGAGATATTCGCCGTTGACGTTGATGCATAGTCCATCCCACTGCAGAGTCTTAAAGATATCCTCCAGCGAATTAGTGAAGAATTTTGGGGATATAACGTCACCCTGTCTTACACATCGAAGTAGTTTGATGGATCCTGTTTTGCAGTGGGCAGTTGTACACAAGTGGCAGTGGGCTAGGCACATCTGCTGTAGAACCGACGGGCAGTGGAGTAAACGGGTTCTTGAGTGGAGGCCACGCCTCGGCAAGCGTAGTGTTGGACGACCTCAGGCCAGATGGACCGATGACGTAAAAAAGGCGGCTGGTAGCGACTAGATGGTGAAAACGGGAGATCGTGCCCTATGGCGTACCCTAGGGGAGGCCTACGTCCAGCAGTGGACTGCAATAGGCTGATGTATGTATGACAACTCTTACGTAAGTCCGTTACCGCAATTACAGCAGCTAAATATTAAGACTTATGTAGCTTGTGCTCGTCAAAAGCAATTTCAACTACATAACTATAATCACAAATTTTATAAGAATTTGCCTGTTGCAAAAAACTATAATCAGCAAGATTTGAATAAATCTGATGATAATGATGATTGCTTATTTTTATTTTCATTTCTTTTAATAATTCTGACTATGGTAAGAAAAGAAGTTTTGTTTTGTATGACACATATTAGTTTTTTGTATTACATAATATTGAGTAGAAAAACATTAAAATATAAGATTTTATTGCATTACTAAGGGACTCGAGGGTGTGTACTTCAATTTTAGGCGATGGGCTGACAACCTGTCACTATAGCGATACACAATTTTCCGAATGACCCTCAAACATTTGTCAGACGTGGTGTAAATGGCCGTTTTTTGCGGCTGTTTACGCTCTGCCTACCCCGCAAGGGATTATAGGCGTGATATGTGTGTGTGTGTGTGTGTGTGTTATTGCATTATAGTTAGTAAATTTCATACAAGACTTACACTACTTGGATTACTTTGAGGTCAAAAGGTAATAAGTGCACAAGACAACTCAAACGTAACTCAGACATACACTGGATTTTATCGTAGAAAGGTAATAAGTACATAAGACAACTCAAACGTAACTCAGACATACACTGGAATTTACCGTAATGGTAGAGGATCTTTGAAGAATCACTATCTCAACTTACATTGTTATTGCAAGTAATATGCATCGTAGCCCTTCATTGTAAGTCATAAAACTCAAAGAAAGCAAATTATTATGTTAAAAACATATATAATAACATATAAAACCCGATACATGTATTCTTTAAAACAAACAATCACTTAAATTAATAAAAAAACAAAAGCGTGAGATTTTTTTTAAACCTTAAAATCGCTGTACTGTAAAGTTTACAAAAATGAGATACGTTGTTGTTTATTGGGCGTGTCGATATGTTGATTTTTTTAAATTTCTGTCTCAAGGAGACTCGAGGTCCCAATTTATAAACTGAATGAACAGCCCGTTTCTGCAGAACAAATATATTGTTCACATCCGCAGCATGGCCCCATAATAGTAAGCCATAAGACATTAAGCTATGGAAGTATCTAAAGTAAACTAGTCTTGCAGTGTCTACATCAGTGAGATGTCTTATTTTTTTAACTGCGTATGCTGCTGAACTCAGTCTCTTCGTCAATTTCTCAATATTTGGCCCCCATTGGAGCGAGGCGTCCAAAGTTATGCCTAAAAATACAGTTGAGTCTGCTAAGAAAAACCATTCTTAAGTTGATCACGTATATGGTTACTCGAGGTGCAGCTGATAGTACATACAATCCCGAGTTACTGTTATGGATTAAACATTTACATGTCTTGCTTATGCTAGTAGTAGCTGCTCATTCTTAACCAAACTGGGAATAATCCAACTAGGTACGTGATTAACAAAATAATCTTGACTCGCCGCAGAAACTAGAAACAGGGACCATCAAATCAAAAGACCAACTTTCAAACCACTTCACCACGGAGGCAGTTTAAGTGTAGGTACTTGTGAGATAGGTACTAGTTGTTGTAGGTATCACCCGCACGCATCCCGGTACCAATTGCGGTCATTAACCTGGACTGGTCATTGACCTGTGCTGTAGGTAGAAGCTAGTACAAAGTCAGCTGATAGGTATAACTGGGCCGCGCGCGACGTTGCCATATCGAGAGCCACCTCGTGAACCTGATAGGGTGATCCACACTTACGTACGATCCTGGGATAAGTTTAAGTGCGATTATTTCATTTTTTTGTTCTAAGTCAGGTGTAAAAAATAAATACATATTTGCTAAAATTTGATAACCATTACGTATGTTGAAGCTGCGCACTGACTTAAAAATAATCCTGTATATGTATAGCCCAAAAAATGACTACATAATAAAAAATATATATTATAATAATAACAAAAAATTGCAGTAGATAAATCTACTTGTTTCGTCTAATAAAATATTTTCTTTATACATTTGAATTAAACCCATGGAGATTTATCTAGCATATAGTCTGATATTTCATAATAGCCTTTCTTGTACAATTTTTGCTTAATTACTGGTTTAAATTTATTTAAGGGTAAGTCTTGAATATCTTTAGGAAGTTTGTTATAAAAGCGTATACCATTGCCCTTAAAAGTTTTGCTTACTTTACTAAGCCTGCTCATGTGCACAGCAAGTTGCTCCTTATTTCTAGTGTTAAAATTATGCCTGTCACAATTTTTCTTAAAAGAATCTATATAAATTTTTACGTATACTAGATTTTCGTGTATGTTCTGTGACACAAATGTCAATATGTTGATTTTTTTAAATTTCTGTCTCAAGGAGACTCGAGGTCCCAATTTATAAATTGAATGAACAGCCCGTTTCTGCAGAACAAATTTATTGTTTACATCCGCAGCATGGCCCCATAATAGTAAGCCATAAGACATTAAGCTATGGAAGTATCTAAAGTAATCTAGTCTTGCAGTGTCTACATCAGTGAGATGTCTTATTTTTTTAACTGCGTATGCTGCTGAACTCAATCTCTTCGACAATTTCTCAATATGTGGCCCCCATTGGAGCGAGGCGTCCAAAGTTATGCCTAAAATACAGTTGAGTCTGCAAGGTTCAACTTTTCATCCTTTACCTTAATAATTGTAGAGCTTGGTTAACATTTGGTAATACAAATTTGATACATTTAGTTTTCTTTTCATTCAATAGTAGGTTATTTACTGTAAACCATTGCACTTCATCGGGAATAGCTTTGTTCACGTCATCATAGTTGAGTTGTTGCCTCTTTACTCTGAAAAGTAGAGAGGTATCGTCCGCGAAAAAAACTATATCATATTTTTCTTTAACTAGATATGGTAGATCATTAATATATACAAGAAACAAAAAAGGACCAAGAATCGAATCCTGCGGAACGCCCATTCTTATCTTTGATCCAGATGATCTTTCACCATTGACATCAACCTTTTGGATTTTATTGTTAAGATATGATTCCAAAAGACTAAGAGCCTGGTCTTTTACGCCGTAGTGATGTAGCTTCCTGACAAGAGTATCATGATAAACACAATCAAACTCCTTGGACAAATCACAAAACACACCTACTGCATCATGAGATTCCTCCCAGGCATCGATTATATGATTGATGAGATCCACACCTGCATCAGTAGTAGAGCGACCCCGTGTGAAACCAAATTGCTGCAGGTGCATTAAGTTATTTCGATAAAAATGTCCTTGCAATTGTTTTAAAATAACTTTTTCAAAAAAATTACTAAATGTTGGTAGTATTGATATAGGTCTGAAATTAGTGGGGTCAGTAGTACTATTAGCTTTAAACAAGGGAATAACTTTACTATGCTTCATCAAGTCAGGAAACACGCCACTGTCTACACAGTCATTAAAAATATATGCTAAGTATGGAGAAATGCAATCGATTATGGAACTAATAATTATAACAGAGAGGCCGTGGAGATCTGAAGTATTTTTCATTTGTAAACTTTTAAATACTTTTATTATTTCAATGTTACTAACGTGAGAAAAATTTAAATATTTATCACAATGGTTTACATTATCTTTTCGAATAGATTCAGCGAGAATAGGGCATGAGTTTAACGATTTGGTAGTCGAAACTGGAATATCAGTAAAAAATTGTTCAAAAGCGGCAGCTACTTTTAAATTAGTTTTTTTTAATTTCATCGTTTATCATAAGTTTATAATTTTCATTACGACGTTTAGATTTTCCAGTTTCATTATTTACAAATTTCCAAGTGGTTTTGATTACGTTTGTGCTATTCTTTATATTATTTTTGATGAAGTTAGATTTAGCTATTGCATTAACGTGTCTAAAAGTTAAAAAGTAACGTTTTACATAATCGGCAAAAGTTTTTGATTGATTATATGTTCTTTCTTCATACAGATTGTATAACTTCTGCCTACTGCTATGAATTCCAACTGTTACCCAGTCACTAAATGATAATTTTGTGTTAACTTTAATTTTCTTGGATTTAAATACATTGTCATATTCTTTTTTGGCAAGACTAAATACTGCGTTATATAATTTATTTGGATTTTCGTTATATGGCAATTCAGGTAATTTTTGTAAAATATTTTCTCTATATCGATTTAGCCTACTTTCATTTACCGGTACAAACGTAATATCTTGTTTAGGTGCCTGCTCAATGTTAATTTTGAAAGAAGCTAATTGACCCGTATGGTCGGAGCTTAATTTATTTATGACAGCCGCATCTTCAGGTTTAATGTTGGTAAAGATATTATCTATGCACCTGGCTGAGGTAGGTGTGATTCTCGTTGGCACCGAAATAAGATTCACTAGGTTGTAACATAAAAATAATGATAGAAACCTATTACTGATATTAGAATTTTCAAGAATATTTATATTGAAATCTCCACATACATTAATCTCTTTATTGGATTTTGTTGCTTTATCTAAGGCTACATCCATAATTTTTTCAAAAAGTTCATATTTAGCATCAGGTGGGCTGTATACGCTCATTATAACAAGATCTTCAAGTTCTACGCAGGCTAATTCAATAGTTCGCTCAACTGAGAGGCTCACGATATCAGGCCGTTCTTTATATTTCGACGCTTGAAAGGCAAAATGTTCTAAGCGACATCAGACTAACTTTACAGTAGAGCAGTTTAAAGTTTGAAATTTTAGAAAAAAAAACGTGTAAATTCGTGTGATTAAGATAATTGCGCAGTTTTTAGATATATTTTTCATGATTTTTTGAGCTACGTATTGGTAAATGAATTTATTAAAAATAATGCTTAGTTTGAAAGTTAGTGTCGCTTAGTCAAATTTCACCTAAAAGTAGCGACAGGAAAAATTTACTAACCGACAAGGTTTGGTTAAGAAAGGTAAGGTAAAATTTTAATACATGCTTTTCTTAACAATTTTCTGCCGAGTAAAAATTATCTAACTTAAATTGAGACTGTTTAAAAGTTGAGTCAAAACAACCTTAACTAAATTTCGTATTTTATTTTGACCGTAAATTTGTCATAAATGATGTTCTCACCTAAAATTGGATCAATTATTTTCTTCAAGAATGTAAATAAAACTGTCTTCAGTTTTATTAATCACTATAAAATCAACACTGAAGCACACAGAAGTAGCATAGCTAGGTATTACATTTTTCTTTGCTTCTTGGTAACCATTTTGTAAAATGTCCAGCAGTGAATTTCAATAGGCTGATCTGATCTGGAATAAATTTTATAGCAATATTCATACTATATGCCTATTTTGAAACTTACTATAATCTTAGAACATGTTTTAACCGGGCGCGTTTTCCAAGTCCTATTTCCAATAGTCCGAATGATTTATTATCTGCTTTGTTTGCATATGATTTTATATTGCAATAGAATGTCAGCATATAATAGAATGCTGCATAGGCAACACATAATTTTGGTTTCTCTTGGTGTTTTTAACGACTTGGCCACGTACATTTTGGACTCGTGAACCTTATCTTTTGTAAATAACCTTGGCATTAACCCTGGATACTATTCCTGCTATACATGACGACCTAAGTTTTCTATGCGGACACAGTTATATTGTTCTGTTTCATGGCTTTGAAGACAGTTCGGCATGGCTGGCAGTTTACACCAGTCTACCAGTCGTGGTAGAGGGAAGACTTTAAATAGCCAAGCGCGCGAGTTGGTGTTGAAGTTAAGCGCGTAGCTGCTGCTTTGGGAATAGGCATCAATACAGTTGCCAGCATAACCAAAGAAAAATATGGTGCTTCTGGCATTGAAGAAAATAAATTTAGCAAAGAAAAGGAAAATAACCACACATCCCATCACTGGTATTGATAACTTTGATGCAATACGACAAGACGTATATATATTGTTTTGTATAGTTTTACCTATTAGTAATTATGTTTAACAAATAAATAATTTAAATTAGAATTAGAATTTGAATGATTATACCAACAAAAAATACCCGACGAGGACCAAACTTCTGAATTCTTTACGTGAAGCTGGTTTATTTCATGGTGGCAAGACTTAACTATCACAAATTTTAAACGAATTGGGGTTACAATATCAAAAAGTCAACCAGAGAAAAAAAACCGACATTATTTTATCAAGAAACAGTTTTCTTATTCTTAGATGAAACGTGGCTGAATGCCAACCACACCGTATCCAGCACCTTGAAAGATAACACAGCGCAATCGACATCAAAGGCTCAACGGGAAAAGGGGGTCTGCAGTATTATATGCCACGCCGGGTTTGGGAGCGTAGGGTTTTAAAGAAGGTAGTCTGATGGCATTTGCGAAAAATAAACTACCATGAAGAAATGGACGCAGACAGATTTGAAGAATGGTTGGGTGGACTACTCATCAGCGTAGAAGAGGCTCTGTAATTTTAATGAACAATGCACCTTACCACTCGAGGTAAATTGACAGAGCACCAATCCAAAATAATAAAAAAGCCGATTTTGTTAACTGGCTCCAGCCACACCGAAAAGAAGCCGACCAAAGCATGCTGAAAGTAGAATTAGTGAGGCTGGTGAATGACACTTTTCAAGCCAGCACGGTTAAAATACGAAATGGCATTAGACTACGGCCATCGTGTGGTTTGACTACAGCTATACCATTGCCAATACAATGCCATCGAATTTATTTGTTATCTAGCTATCTATGTACGATCTCACTCGGTTATTTAATTATTGAAAAGAAGACAAATAACTGAATTAATTTTGTCCCCAGCAATATTTTTTCTTTAAATAAGTAAAAAATCTCGGAAAAAATACCTCTATAAATGAAAGATTTATGATATATACTAGCTTTTACCCGCGACTTCGTCCGCGTTAGATAGTTTTTTTAGGCAGAAGTTCTAAAGTAGGTATGTGTATTCATAGTGTGACAGTGATATTAGAACAGTTCTTATCTGTACTGTTTAAAGATGAATTGCTTGCTACTGTTGTTCAAGGGACAATTCTAAATTTGCTATCCGGCCTGAGAGACAAAATTTTTAAACACTGAATACAAAAGTCAGTAGATAACAGAGTACTTACTCCAGAGGTGCCGATTTGAGCACACTTAAATGGTCAGCATAAGTGGATAAGACAGATAAATCTTAAGTTACTGTAATACATTTTTATATACCACATCTTCTGCTTTTCTGTCCTTAACTTATTCCCATCATATTGAACAACTTTTGTTTTAGAATCATGCCTGTATCTCTAATAGTTTAAATGGGCACCTGATAATAGACCTGGAAGTCAACATAAGGTACTACAGATCCTAAATGTCCTTGTGAAAAGAAGCGGCCTATCATACTGAACAACTTCTGTTCTGGAACCATTTCTGTATCTCCAATAGTTTACGTGGGCTCCTGATGGTAGACCTGGTGGTCTATATAAGGTACTCTAGATCCTCAATGTCCTTGTGCAAAGAAGCGGCTCATCATACTGAACAACTTTTGTTTAATAACCATGCCTGTACCTATCTCTAATAGTTTTGCTGGGCTCCTGATGGTACACCTGGTGGTCTACATAAGGTACTTCAGAGCCCCAATGTCCTTGTGAAAGAAGCGGCCCATCATACTGAACAACTTTTGTTTTGGAACCTTGCCTGTATCTCTAATAGTTTAGCTGGGCTCCTGGTGGTACACCTGGTGGTCTACATTAGGTACTGCAGAGCCCCAATGTCCTTGTGAAAAGAAGCGGCCCATCATACTGAACAACTTTTGTTTTGGAACCATGCCCATATCTCTAATAGTTTAGCTGGGCTCCTGGTGGTACACCTGGTGGTCTACATAAGGTACTCCAGATCCCCAATGCCCTTGTAAAAAAAAGCGGCCCATCATACTGAACAACTTTTGTTTTGGAACCATTTCTGTATCTCCAATAGTTTAGGTGGGCTCCTGATGGTACACCTAGTGGTCTACATAAGGTACTCCAGAGCCCCAATGTCCCTGTGAAAAGAAGCGGCCCATCATACTGAACAACTTTTGTTCTGGCACCTTGCCTGTATCTCTAATAGTTTAGCTGGGCTCCTGGTGGTACACCTGGTGGTCTACATAAGGTACTCCAGAGCCCTTATATGCTTGTGAAAAGAAGCGGCCCATCATACTGAACAACTTTTGTTTTGGAACCTTGCCTGTATCTCTAATAGTTTAGCTGGGCTCCTGGTGGTACACCTGGTGGTCTACATTAGGTACTGCAGAGCCCCAATGTCCTTGTGAAAAGAAGCGGCCCATCATACTGAACAACTTTTGTTTTGGAACCATGCCCATATCTCTAATAGTTTAGCTGGGCTCCTGGTGGTACACCTGGTGGTCTACATAAGGTACTCCAGATCCCCAATGCCCTTGTAAAAAAAAGCGGCCCATCATACTGAACAACTTTTGTTTTGGAACCATTTCTGTATCTCCAATAGTTTAGGTGGGCTCCTGATGGTACACCTGGTGGTCTACATAAGGTACTCCAGAGCCCCAATGTCCCTGTGAAAAGAAGCGGCCCATCATACTGAACAACTTTTGTTCTGGCACCTTGCCTGTATCTCTAATAGTTTAGCTGGGCTCCTGGTGGTACACCTGGTGGTCTACATAAGGTACTCCAGAGCCCTTATATGCTTGTGAAAAGAAGCGGCCCATCATACTGAACAACTTTTGTTTTGGAACCATGCCTGTATCTCTAATAGTTTAGCTGGGCCCCTGGTGGTACACCTGGTGGTCTACATAAAGTATTTCAGATCCCCAATGTCCTTGTGAAAAGAAGCGGCCCATCATACTGAACAACTTTTGTTTTGGAACCATGCCTGTATCTCTAATAGTTTAGCTGGGCTCCTGGTGGTACACCTGGTGGTCTACATAAGGTACTCCAGACCCTCAATGTCCTTGTGAAAAGAAGCGGCCCATCATACTGAACAACTTTTGTTTTGGAACCATTTCTGTATCTCCAATAGTTTAGGTGGGCTCCTGATGGTAGACCTGGTGGTCTACATAAGGTACTCCAGATCCCCAATGTCCATGTGAAAAGATTCGGCCCTTCATACTGAACAACTTTTGTTTTGGAACCATGCCTGTATCTCTAATAGTTTAGCTGGGCTCCTGGTGGTACACCTGGTGGTCTACATCTATACTCCAGACCCTCGAATGGTGATATAAAGTAGCCTATGTCCGTTCTCGGTAGGCTAGCAATCTCTGTGCCAAGTTTCATGAAGATCGGTTCAGCGGTTTGGCCGTGAAAGCGTAGCAGACAGACAGACAGACAGACAGACAGACAGAGTTACTTTCGCATTTATAATATTAGTGTGGAAGTGTGGATAGTGTGGATATATAGCTCCATCTACCGGGTTAGTTTTGCAACTTAAAACCGGCGACTGATTCAATCTTAACATATTAAATGTAGCGTAAGCGATAAAATCCCGCTTTAAATTGAATACAAAAAATTTAAACACTTCCCATGTTAGGTATGCAATTTTTTTAAACTTTATTTTTTTTTAGTGCAGGCAGGATTTGAACCTGCAACTTTCGCATTACTATTGGCGTCGCCTCTTTCATCTGGGTTACTGCAGCTCGTTCCTTGCCCGTCAATTTTGCAAGTGTATTGAATGCGTCAATTTTAACGCGTGGCACGGCTCCAACTACCGGGTTAGTTTTGCAACTAATACCAGGCGAATAATTCTATCTTTACTGACACTCGATATCTCGAAGGCCTTTGACAGGGTCTGGCATGCAAGTCTGCTCAGCAAGCTTCCTGCTTATGGCATCCCAGCTGATTTTTGTACTTGGATTTCAGACTTCCTTAGTGAACGGTCCATCAGAGTAGTCGTTGACGGCTGCTCCTCTGACCTTATGGCCATTGATGCCGGAGTTCCTCAGGGGTCTGTTCTCTCTGCAACTCTTTTCCTGCTGCACATCAATGACCTCCTTCGGCATGGTATTGTTGGATACGCAGATGATAGTACCGTTTCAGAGAGATATTTGACAGGTGCAGGGACCAGTGGGGATGAAATACGTTCGTTAAGAAAGGCCACGGTAGAGCGAACAGATCTGACCTAAGTCTTGTCTCCCAATGGGGCGACGACAATCTGGTCTCTTTCAATGCCACCAAAACACAGGCGTGTCTTTTCACCGCAAAAAGAAGTCCTTTCGACTGGACACCTACTTTTCGGGGTACATCTGTCCCAGTCACTGACAGGCTTGAGCTTCTAGGCATGGAGTTGACATCAAATATAAACTTTGGCGCGACCATCGAGTACAAGGCTCAGACGGCGGCTAAAAAGCTGGGCGTCCTGAATAAAGTGAAGCGATACTTTACGCCTGGACAGCTTTTAACTCTTTACAAAGCACAAGTCCGATCCTGCATGGAGTATTGCAGCCACCTTTGGGATGGCTCAGCCAAATACCAACTTGCCGCTCTTGACTCGGTGGAACGCAGGGCCAAGAGGCTCATAGGCGACATAAAACTGGTGGACACCAAGCTACATAACCTGGCACATCGCCGCAAGGTTGCCTGCTTGTCGGTTTTTTATAGATTGTACTTCGGAGAGTGTGCTCAAGAGCTTCACGACCTTGTTCCACCAGCTCCCTTCTACCATTGGACATCCAGACGCACCGCCGGATACCATCCGTACCTGGTAGCCATTCCACCAATTCGGACTAAGCGCTTCCAGTCATCATTTATAATGCTCACTGCTAAAGAGTGGAACTCACTACCTGCGTCTGTGTTTCCAAACGCATACAACCATAATCTCTTCAAAGTAAGAGTGAACAGGCTTCTTCTGGGTGAGCTCGCTCCATCTTAGACTCTGTCTTTGTCCTATGACCTAGACTAGAGTCAAGAGCAAACCCATCATTAATAAAAAAAAAAATGAAAGGATCTGTTGTTTTTAACGGCAATACATCCGAGCCGTTTGAAATGCGTAGAGGTGTTCGCCAAGGCTGCGTGTTGGCTCCTACCCTGTTTGGTATTTTCTTTTCATTGCTTTTTAAAGTAGCTATCGGCGATGACCAACAGGGTATCCACCTGCTCACGAGTGCTGATGGGAAGCTGAATAATACATACATACATACATACATATATCACGCCTATAGTCCCTTGCGGGGTAGGCAGAGCATAAATGGCCGTGAAAAACAGCAATTTACGCCACGTCTGACAAAAGTACGTCTGACAGAAGCTGAATAATAAACGGGAATATTTCGCTTCTTAAGTCTAAGCGAGCGGACACCAAGCTACATAGCCCGGCACATCGCCGCAAGGTTGCCTGCTTGTCGGTATTTTATAGATTGTACTTCGGAGAGTGTGCTCAAGAGCTTCACGACCTTGTTCCACCAGCTCCCTTCTACCATCGGACATCCAGATGCACCGCCGGATACCATCCGTACCTGGTAGCCATTCCACCAATTCGGACTAAGCGCTTCCAGTTATCATTTATAATGCGCACTGCTGAAGAGTGGAACTCACTACCTGCGTCTGTGTTTCCAAACGCATACAACCCTAATGTCTTCAAAGTAAGAGTGAACAGGCTTCTTCTGGGTGAGCTCGCTCCATCTTAGACTCTGTCTCTGTCCTATGACCTAGACTAGAGTCAAGAGCAAACCCATCATTAATAAAATAAAAAAAAAGCGAAACCGCGATGCCTTATTCGTCGATAGCCTTCTGTTTGCTGAAGATGCAGCTTTCATTGCTAATTCTCAAAGTGAGCTCCAAGTCATTGTCGATAAGTTTTCCGATGCGTGTATTCTGTTCTTAATGACCATTAATGCCAATAAAACGGTAGTGCTAGCCCAAGGCGCAGATGCACCACACATCATGCTAGCCGGTGTTCCCTTGAGCATAGTCGATAAGTTTTGCTACCTGGGGTCGACTGTGTCGAATAATCTCACGCTCGATGCTGAGATCGATACGCAAATCGGCAAGGCGGCGACCATGTTCGGCAAACTTAGTACAAGAGTATGGAACAATAAACACCTGACCACAAAAACCAAGATTATTGTTTATCAAACTTGCGTTTTAAGCATACTCTTGTACGGAGCTGAAACCTGGACATCGTATGCAAAACAGGAACGTCGACTGAATACATTTCATATGCGCTGCGTAAGAAATATCTTGCACATAACCTGGCAAGACAGAGTCACAAACGAGCGAGTTCTAGAAATTGCGCAGCTGCCTAGTTTTACCGCCCTGCTTAAGCAGAGACGATTGCGGTAGCTAGGGCATGTGCACCGGATGGAACCTTCGCGTCTACCACGGCGTGTTCTGCTTGGCGCTGTAGCAAACGCTAAAAGAGGGGTTGGAAGACCTATGCTGCGTTTCAAGATTGCGCCAAGCAGGACATGGCTGCGTTTAACATTCACCATCAAAGCTGGGAGAAGCTTGCTGAGGATAGGGACGAATGGCTTAAGCGTGTGTTTGAAGAGCGTTAAACACACGATAATGCCTGGTTTTCTGGTCTCGCTAACAAAAGGCAAAAACGTCATCTAAACATGCATGTGCCAGTCTCAAATTCCACCTTCACTTGTAGAGCGTGCGGAAAATTATGCCGCTCCCGTATCGGCTTTAGAGCCATGAAAAGTCTTGCCTCAGACACTGATTAAATCGTCGTTCACAGACGTGTGAGGCCAATGATGATACCTAACACAGTTAGTGCTTTAAAATTTGGTATTCAATTTATAGGGGTTTTTATCGCTTACGCTACATTCAATCTGTAAAGATAGAATCAGTCGCCGGGTATAAATTGCAAAACTAACCCTGTACATAGAGCCGTGCCATGCGATACTGGCATTAAAATACACTTGCAAAATTGTCGAGGAACGAAATGCAGTAGCCCGGATAGAAGAGGCGTCGCCACTAGTAATGCGAAAGTCTCAGGTTCAAATCCTGCCCACGCTTGAAAATTTAGCTAGTTTTCTAAAATTTATACCTAACACGGGAAGTGTTTAAACAATTTGTTATTCAATTTATCGCGGGTTCGAATCGCTAAGACAACAAAATCAATAAAGATTGAATAAGTCGAAAATAAAAAAATATAATAATATATATAATATAAATATAAAATAAATTCCTTCAGATGAAATAACGTGTCCTAAATATAGAATCTGCTTTTTCAAAAATTCACATTTAGCTGGGTTGAGTTTCAGATTAACTTTTCGTAATCGAGTAAATACTGTCATCAAATTAGAATTATGCTCTTGTAGGTTTCTGCCAAAAATAATCAAATCGTCTAGATATACTAAACATCTCTCATAATTCAGACCTGACATAGCAACGGTCATTAACCTACTAAATGCCGATGGACTGATTTTTAATCCCATGGGTAGTCTAGTCATCTGATATTGTCCTTTATCAGTTGTGAATGCGGTATATTCTCGACTTTCTTTAGTTAGTGAACATTGGTAATAGCTTTGTGATAAATCGCAATGACTGAAATAAATAGCTCCACTTAAAGACTCTAACACATCAGTAATGTTAGGGAGTGGGAATTTATCATCCTGAATTGTTTCGTTTAGCCGCCTGTAGGCTATGACAACGCGCCACTTTCGCTTGCCGTCACGATCTAGTTTTTAAGGGACCAACAGCAAAGGACTAGACCACTCACTACTCGTTTCCGCAATAATTTTGTCCTTTAACATCTCGTCTATTTGCCTATTTAACTCCTCTTTCTATGCTTTAGGAATACGATACTGTTTGCTGTATACAGGGTTGACATTATCTTTTAACCGAATGGACTGTTCATAAACATTAGTCATACTCAACTTATCCCCTGGCATGTGAAAAATATCCGGGAACTTGGCACATATTTGTTCCATAGCAATTTGTTCCTCATCATTCAAATAAGTTCCTAACTTAAGTATTTTGAACAACTCCTTTACTCTTTCTACGTTACGTTCCGATTTATCAAAACTTCCATACTTATATTCAGACAACTTATCAACTGTTATACTATTTAAATCTAACTCTACTTCTTTATTAGTCGTGTTTAAAATTCTCACGGGTATTTTACAATTTTTAGGGCTCACTACGGTACTTGCAATAAAAACACCATCCTGTATCTCTTTTGGTAAAATGAAACAGTCGTAATCGACTCTACTAGGTACGTACTTCAATACTTCAAAACGCGGTGTTATCACGAATGACTCATTATAAAAATGCAACGGTAGAGTTACCGGGCAATGTTTTGTTTTGAGACTAAAGGTTTCATTTTCATAGTTCGCGATACCCTTATGTTTTTTCATAAAATCTTGACCTAGTATGCCTGAAGCTCTACATATCAAGTTTTTAAAGACATGAAACTTGTGTTCAAAAATGTGTCCTTTGTATTGTAACTTGAGGAACACATGTCCTTCCGAAGTTAAACTTCCACTTACTCCGTATATCCTAATCTTACTCTCATAAATCTTAACGTTACAAAGTTTACTTCAAATTTCGAACTAATTGCTGATAATGACGCGCCAGTATCGACTAACCACTCAATATTTAAATTTTCTACTCTTAAATTTACCCAGTTTATGCTATTACAAGCTAGTATAATTTTTTCTTCATTACTATTAACGAAAAAACTTATCTAAATTCATATGCTCATCGTTTGCCTCCTGAGCATCGCGTTGATCATAGTGGTTTATTGACCCATATCTATGTCCACGCTTATAACTTACCTGCACTATTGGACGCTCCGGCGCCGCTGCCGCCGCGACCAGCGCCTGCGACACGGAAGCCGCTGCGCCCCGCGCCCCGCGCACTCGGTGCTCCGCCATGCCTGTTGTAGCTAAAGTTGGTATTTTGGGTATTACGGTAATTGTCACGTAGAAATCCTCGACCACGAGCTCCTGAATATCCACGGCCGCGACCAGATGACCTGTAACTGTAAGAGTTTTGCTGTGTAAAACCTCTATTGCCAAAACTCATAATGGGATGAGTTTCTGCATCGAGCGACTCATCCTCAGCTACGCGAATCGTTTCTTTTAAAGAAGTTAAATTTCGCGCCGCAACGATAGTGCCGATACGCTGGCTACGCAAACCTTCGGCAAACCGCTTGATAGCGTTCCGCTCGTTCAGAGGCCGCAGGATCTTGTACGCGTCGTCCTTGCCTTCCGCCTGGGAAATAGTCAAATCTGCAAACAAACTTTCAATTTCCTGGCCAAACTCTCTCACTGACCTATCACCTTGCCTAGACATTTGCAACTTTGACTGAAGGGCAGTGTCTGACTTTCGCGTAAGCAAATGGGTGCGCATGTCCTCGATAAGACTGTCCACACTAGTGTATGTTGCAGACAAACGCATTTTTATGTTTGAAGTTATTCGTGTTTTTAAATCAAAGTTTATGAGCAACTTCTTACCATCATCATTGAGCATTGACGAGTACAATTCAATAGCATCTATCAAGTCTTCAGTGGTGCCTTCGTCACCACTGGTTTTAGGCAAAAGGCTTGTTGCCGTTTTTAAACAAAATTTGTCCGACATTTCTACAGCTTCTTCTTTATTTTTCGATAGTAAATATTCTTCCTCGTATTTTAATATCTTTGAATATTCTTTCTCAATTAAATTACACACATCTACTTCTGAACCTAAAATTTGATAGTGTTCTTCCAAATTTTTCTTATTTATTAAATATAAGCAGTGTATTTCTTTAGCTTCATTTATTTTACTTTCAAAATTTCTACCGTGTCTCCTAGACGGTCCTAACTGACATATACTATTTCTAATATAACTTAAATCCTTATGATTTTCCTTAAATGATTCTATGTATTCTTTAAAAGTACCCACAAATCCTAAAAATATACTAAAGAGGCAACGCCACTAGTAATGCGAAAGTCGCAGGTTCAAATCCTGCCCACGCTTGAAAATTTTGCAAGTTTTCACAGATCGTATTTTTAACATAGGGAAGTTTTAAAATTTGGTATTTAATATGTCTAAGGTTTTTATCGCTTACGCTTTATTCAATCTGTAAAGATAGAATCAGTCGCCGGGTATAAAATGCAAAACTAACTCGGTAGATGGAGCCGTACCACGCGTTACTGGCACTCAAATACACTTGCAAAATTGGTGAGCAAGGAACAAGCTGCGGTAGCGCAGATGAAAAAGGCGACGCCACTAGTAATGCGAAAGTCGCAGGTGCAAATCCTGCCCGCGCTTGAAAATTTTGAACAATTTCAAAAATTGTATTACTTACACGGAAAGTGTTTTAAAAATGTTGTATTCAATTTATCATGGGTTTTTATCGCTTAAACTACATTCAATCTGTAAAGATAGAATCATTCGCCGGGATTTAGTTGCGAAACTAACCCGATAGATGGAGCCGTGCCACGCGTTACTGGCATTTTAATACACTTGCAAAATTCACGGACAAAGAACGAGCTGCGGTAGCCCAGATATAAAAGGCATCGCCACTAGCTATGCAAAAATCGAAGGATAAAATCCTGCCCGCGCTTGAAAATTTTGCAAGTTTTCAAAAATTGTATACCTAACATGGGAAGTTGGCATAGTTGGTAGACCGTTGCAAGGAATTCGAAGGTTCAGGTTCAATTCCTGGCCTAGTCTGGAAGTTTTGATTTCGTATTTTATTATGTAAAGAAGGATTCCTGATCTTTTGCAATTATTGCATTGCATTATTGCTTACTTACTACTTGTTAATAAAGTGACGCATGTATCGTTACAGTAAAATATTATTTAGCGTGATTTTAATCTTTTGGAAATGGATAAATCAGTATATTTTTAGAACTAAGTTTAACAAACGTAAAGTCAAACTATGAGACGGCTATTTGATATCGGCGGAAACAAAAAAAAAGGGTCCTTTCAAGTACCTGATGGATCGCTGGCTCACTCTGCAAGTGAGAAAGCAAATTTGTTCGCTTCCTTGTTTGCAAGCAACTCACGTCTGGACCTGGCTCCAAGCAACCACCTACTGTACCTCGTTGCGATTCTTCGATGTCGGAGATCGCAGTACACATTAAAGAGGTTCGAAGAGTATTGTGCAGTCTAGACGTGAACAAAGCCAGCGGACCTGATGGCATACCAGCGAGAGTGTTAAGACTATGTACGCCTGAACTGTCTCCTGTGCTGACACGCTTGTTCCGCCTCTCTCTTAAAGAAAGAACGGTGCCGGGGGCCTGGAAGCTTGCTAATGTGCAACCAGTTCCCAAAAAGGGCGACCGTGCTGACCCTGCCCATTACCGTCCAATTGCTATTACCTCCATCCTATGCAAGGTCATGGAGAGGGTACTTAATAGTAAGTTGCTGACCTACCTTGAAGACAATGATCTTCTCAGTGACCGTCAATATGGCTTTCGGCGGGGGCGGTCTACTGGTGATCTTCTTGTGTATGTCACGCACTGCTGGGGCGAAGCCATCGAGAAAAACGGCGAAGCACTTGCCGTTTCACTCGATATCTCGAAGGCCTTTGACAGGGTCTGGCATGCAAGTCTGCTCAGCAAGCTTCCTGCTTATGGCATCCCAGCTGATTTTTGTACTTGGATTTCAGACTTCCTTAGTGAACGGTCCATCAGAGTAGTCGTTGACGGCTGCTCCTCTGACCTTATGGCCATTGATGCCGGAGTTCCTCAGGGGTCTGTTCTCTCTGCAACTCTTTTCCTGCTGCACATCAATGACCTCCTCCGGCATGGTATTGTTGGATACGCAGATGATAGTACCGTTTCAGAGAGATATTTGACAGGTGCAGGGACCAGTGGGGATGAAATACGTTCGTTAAGAAAGGCCACGGTAGAGCAAACAGATCTGACCTTAAGTCTTGTCTCCCAATGGGGCGACGACAATCTGGTCTCATTCAATGCCACCAAAACACAGGCGTGTCTTTTCACCGCAAAAAGGAGTCCTTTCGACTGGACACCTACTTTTCGGGGTACATCTGTCCCAGTCACTGACAGGCTTGAGCTTCTAGGCATGGAGTTGACATCAAATCTAAACTTCGGCGCGACCATCGAGTACAAGGCTCAGACGGCGGCTAAAAAGCTGGGCGTCCTGAATAGAGCGAAGCGATACTTTACGCCTGGACAGCTTTTAACTCTTTACAAAGCACAAGTCCGATCCTGCATTGAGTATTGCAGTCACCTTTGGGATGGCTCAGCCAAATACCAACTTGCCGCTCTTGATTCGGTGGAACGCAGGGCCAAGAGGCTCATAGGCGACATAAAACTGGTGGACACCAAGCTACATAGCCTGGCACATCGCCGCAAGGTTGCCTGCTTGTCGGTTTTTTATAGATTGAACTTCGGAGAGTGTGCTCAAGAGCTTCACGACCTTGTTCCACCAGCTCCCTTCTACCATCGGACATCCAGACCCACCGCCGGATACCATCCGTACCTGGTAGCCATTCCACCAATTCGGACTAAGCGCTTCCAGTCATCATTTATAATGCGCACTGCTAAAGAGTGGAACTCACTACCTGCGTCTGTGTTTCCAAACGCATACAACCCTAATCTCTTCAAAGTAAGAGTGAACAGGCTTCTTCTGGGTGAGCTCGCTCCATCTTAGACTCTGTCTCTGTCCTATGACCTAGACTAGAGTCAAGAGTAAACCCATCATTAATAAAAAAATAAAAAAAAATACCTGTGAGAACCAAGGCGTTGTTGTGATTGGGTTTGGGAATAGCAACTGGTTCTCAATCTTTACTGGAATTGATATACAGGATTATTTTTAAGTCAGTGCGCAGCTTCAACATACGTTATGGTTATCAAATTTTAAAAAAATATGTATTAATTTTTTACACCTGACTTAAAACAAAATAGTTGAAATAATCGCACTTAAACTTATCCAAGGATCGTACGTAAGTGTGGATAACCCTATCAGGTACACTAGGTGGCTTTCGGCTTGGCAACGTCGTGCGCGGCCCAGTTATACCTATCAGCTGACTTTGTACTAGCTTCTACCTACAGCACAGGTCAATGACCAGTCCAGGTTAATGACTGCTATTGGTACCGGGGTGCGTGCGGGTGATACCTACAACAACTAAAAACCTATCTCACAAGTACCTACACTTCAACTGCCTCCGTGGTGTAGTGGTTTGAAAGTTGGTCTTTTGATTTGATGGTCCCTGTTTCTAGTTTATGCGGAGAGACAAGATAATTTTGTTAATCACGTACCTAGTTGGATTTTTCCCAGTTTGGTTAAGAATTAGCAGCTACTACTAGCATAAGCAAGACATGTAAATAATTGTACAGCACCTCGAGTAACCATCTACGTAATCAACTTAAGAATGGTTTTTCTTACAGTTAACAAGAATAACCAGAAAAGATTGATACCCATTTTAAAAGATCAACATCCAAAGGTTTTTCTAATATTCTTTAAAAATAACCAGGCTTTAATGGCAACTGGATTCATTGCTGATATAACCTAAAAAGCCTACACAACCTGCATACAACAGAGGTTGTGATGGTTTGACAACGTCGCGATAAGTCACCGCGTCTTACAGCGCCAGACATAGTGGCGCCAACGGTTAAATTTTTAGAAGAAATCTGCCGCCGGCACGGCGTGGCGGGAAATTCATCTGCACTGCTAGAAAGCTTTATGTACATAAGTGTACACTGATGATATCAGGTAGCTCGTATTGCGCGTGCCTGCCCTTCGATGATTTTAACCGAATCATCCATAAAGTACAACTGCATTTAAAGTAAAGTAAACGGCAATTTTGTGCGCTTATGAGAGTGGAGCAAAAAATTCAGTAAAGTATGACAGTCAAAGTTGATGAGGCCACAAAAATGTTGCTACTGCGTCAGTGTGAACTAACCTTGAGTGGTTATTTAGGAATAAAGATTAAAAACGGTCTACTCACACAAAAATAACAGGGTGTGATTCGATCGGGCATTCATAAAAAAAATCGTATGGCCGGAACGCAGCTATCGCGCGCCGGTCTTGTGTAGCTGAGCCTTTACAAAGATGATTGAAATTTTCTCTTCATACTTTTACGGGCTTAGGACCGTCAAAATTAAAAGTTTACCTAGAACACTAGGTAAGCAGTAGGTAGCTAAGTACAATAGTCGTTTAATTAACAGTAACTTACCGTAAACTGCCCGTGATCCAACAGCCGCTGCATAACGTTGAGGAATGTTCTTGGGTTCGGTACACGAGGGTCCACAACGCCAGCATTACGCAGTCGGGTATTTTCCCCACTTAAAAAGTACGAACGCACCATTTCGTAAAACTTGCGAACGTAAAATTCGACATCGCGAAATTAATTCGGGATCGGCGGGAAAAGTAGTGTCACACAGGTGCGCGCCCGCCCGTGACGGAATCAAAGCGAGAACTGAAACTGACTGAAAGGTGCGCTGCGCGAGCGCTGTTGCCATTTTCACGCACCCCCGATTGAAAAGTAGTGTGTCCATGATTTATTTTTTATGAGGCAGACAAAAAAAAAAAACATATTTTTTTATTTGCCTAAAATGTCCTATTAACGATTCTGATATCATGGTATAAGTTTGCGCACTGACTAAAAAATAACCCTGTAGAGTTAGAATATTACCTGGTACAGATTTGCATTTATGCGAAACTATTGAAATAAAAGCTTTTGCAGAGTTGGTACCTATATAGATAGAGTAATTGTCGGAAATATAAAAGATTTTGTGATGGTAGTTTGCAACAAACGTGATTTTAATTTTAACATAGATTAAATTGTTACACGAAAAGGGTGTACTTACTTATTTGATTTTCATGAGATATGTTTTTAAAACTGAACAATTTGTTGCTGGTTCAGAGCCCCGGAAATGCTACCGTATGTGTACCTATTGCCAGAAGACACTATTCTCTACAACGTACAGTTTGAGAGTCATTCTCGCGTTGGATTTTTATTTCGTTTGTGAAAAATGCACTTGAGTTTTAAAACTAATGAATGACTAATAAATAATGATAATGGTTATGGCGTTTGCTTTTAGTGCAGAAAACAGTTTCAAGCATTGCTGTATTTCCATTATGTTATCTTATAAAAAAAGCATTGTTCTAAAAGGGACATTGATGTCCAAAATGACTGAGGGTTGTAGCCACGCGTATTACCTATTGCTAGTCACCCTGTGGTTCGTGGTTGAACACATGTTACCATAGTATTCGGAGAAATGAGCGAAATCTTTGTCTTGTTTTCATAATGCAAGTCTGGCAAAAACTCTTTTGTTAATTAAGTTATATCATAAGGGATTTAGAAACAAACATGACAATGATATGGTTAAGCATGATCATGACTGCCACTTATGAAGATTAACTGAAATACGTATAGCTTAATTCAATTTAGAAGTAATAATTTTTATATAAGGTAACGAAGTGCTTTGCCGTGGTGGTAAATAGAGCAGCTGGATAAGGAAGGAGAGTATTGTTGGATACAATGGGTTAATGTGGTTAAAGCATAGATTACGTGGCTATGTTGTGTAAGTAATTAAGAATGTTATAGCAATGACTTCGACGAAAGAAGTAAACAGTGAATAGCATATTGAATGTGATTGATATTTGAGTATAGGAACGTGATTTTAAATAGGTACTTACCTATAATTTCTAAAAATAGATTTTATCAAGTAATTTTGTTAACTTGGAAGATTAACCCATTAACGCCCTCTGTACCTGCTCAGGTACAGCTGTTCGAAGCGCGATTGAATGATTATTGTCTATGGTTCCGATTGATTTAATTATTTATTACGATATTAGATGACTCTGGCAACCTATTAAAAAGAAAAAAATGGCGGTGGCGCGAAAATAAATGTCAAATTTTTCACTTCGTGTCAGAACAAAATAAAATTACTTTTGAGGTAAGTTTTAAAAATTGATTTAAAATATAATAAATAGATTATTTGAACTTATAATACATTAAAATGTTTGATATTACTGTATTATTATTTGTGAAACTATTTTTTTGGCTATTTGAGAACGATATTTTGTACTAGATGTAATTTTGTAGTGCTGTACTCGCTCAGGTACAATGGGCGCTTCTGTATTACATTTACTTTTTCTTTGCAGCTGTTACCAATACATTGAAATGTCGAAACGCCGCGTCTTTACAAGCTGCAATAACTATGCGAGGCTTGATGAAGCTCTGGAGTCTATAATGGCCGATGAAAACGATGATGTGGAGTATGATTTAGTGTTATTACCACCAGATCCTGCCACCGTAAGTGACAAAGAAGAAGGTAATGATGGTGATTTGACTAATTCTACCCTCCCACGCGATGTACCTGGAACGTTGGAGGTAAATCCACGTCATCCTAATCATGATATTTCGGACTGGGATGAGAGTGATGACTAGCCTCTTTCTAATATTGCTAGACCCGCGGAACGCTCCAGAAATGAAGTGTCAAGCAACCAGCAGCGGCAGCAGTCAGAAGCACCTATTAGGCGGAAAACTTTACCGATTTATAGTACAGTCCATAATATTACCGACGCTATTCAAAATCGTCAAAAGCATTGAGTACCAAATTTTAAAACACTTCCTGTGTTAGGTATCTTCCCGTCAAAAGCATGTTGTAGAATGTTTGAAAAATCACAGCCCAGTTTTACTTTTTGAAGAGATTTTTGACCATGATGTGATGTCCTTGATAGTAAATAACAGTTTACTGTATGCCGGTCAAAAGACACAATTTTGAATTTAATACCTCCGATTTGAAAAGATTTTTAGGCATACTGATCCTGTCTGGTTACCATGAACTACCTTCTGAACGTTCGTACCGGAGCTTAGACGAAGATCTTGGCGTTTCATTAGTTGCAAATTGTATGTCTCGTAACAGATTCACAGACATAAAAAGAAACTTATATTTTGTTGACAATCTTCTAGCGGCTGAAACGATCGACAAAATGTTCAAAGTTAGACCGCTGTGCGATTTGATTCAGCGCAATTCATGTCAGTGGGGAGTTTTTCATGAAAACTTATCTGTAGATGAATCAATGATAAAATACTTTGGTTGCCATTCAGCGAAATAATTCACAATGGGGAAGCCTGTACGGTTTGGCTACAAAAATTGGGCTGGAAATAGTTTAGACGGATACTGTTACTCTTTTGATTTTTATTGTGGCAAGTCTGCAGAAGCTTCGACTGATACCCTTGGCGCGAGAGTGGTGAAATCTCTTCTAGCGAAGATGCCTATAAATGCCTCAGAACATGTGGTGTACTTTGATAATTTTTTCACGAATTATCAATTACTGCATGACGTAATTTTTTATTATATAATATTTTAATTAAATTTGCGTCTCCAAGGATACAGAGCTACGGGCACCATACGTAACAATAGAAAAAAAAAATGCCCACTTGTCCCAGTAAAAACCCATATATAGGGTTCAAACTTTGACAATGTAGAGCCTCTGGGCAAAGTGAAAAGATGGTGCAGCGTAAAAAAATAAAAGGTTGACGTAAATATACCCAGACTGTTCGTCAACTACAACAGAGGAATGGGTGGAGTTGATCAGATGGACCAGTCGATCAGTCTTTTTCGGGTATCACTCAAAGGAAAGAAATGGTGGTGGGTTATATTCACATACGTACTTGATATGGCCATCTCCAACGCTTGGCGACTACACGTCTACTGAGCAAGACTGAAGAAGATGTTACGTATACATACATACATACATACATAAATCACGCCTGTATCCCTTACGGAGAAGGCAGAGCGTTAACGGCCGTTCAACGGATATTAACACCACGTCTGACAAAAGTTGGAGGGTCAATCAGATAACTGTGTATCACTATAGTGACAGGTTGTCAGCCCGTCGCCTAAAATTGCAATACACACCCTCAAGTCCCTTAGTCGCCTCTTACGACACCAACGGGTAAGAAATAGGGTGATGTTATTTTAAGCCGGCATCACACGGTAACGTAATGTTACGTATATGGATCAGTTATCTTTCAGACGATCAATCGCTGGCGCCTATTTACAGCAAGGTAAATCAAAAACCCGCCCTCCTTCGTCGGCAGTAGACGGATTAGACACGAAAAATAATGGGCATAATCCGGAACGCATCGAAAAACCGTTGCGTTGCGTTATTAGCCACAACCGTGTGCGTTGGCGTTGCGAACTAAAACGTTGTGTGTTGAGCGACCTTGCTTCGGTGAATTTCACTCGTGATCCGCCCAGTGTACCCGGCTGTGTACACCCTTGTACACCTAAACCATGGCTATTTTTTCATTACATTTTGTTATAGATGTTTAGTTTACTTAGTATTCTAGCAATAAAAACTAATAAATCAAAAAAATATGGGTCGTTTTATTTTGGGCGTTAATGGGTTAATTAAGAAATATTAAATCACCTACTCGGTGAAACAATTCAAAAAAAATAAGCTCTCGTAGCAGTACTTAATTATCAAATCAATATATGCTTTGTTAAGGTGGAAGCAAATAAAAATTATTTTTCATCTTATAAGCACTGAATGGATCTTATGTCATATTAGAAACGGTTTTTGAAAGTTATATTTAGAAATGGACGTATGTTTACATTTTAGAAGTACTGAATTGTATTATTATAGCTTTAGTAATATTTAAATAAAATCAGATAATAGGCTAGCAGCTATAATTAACATTAAGGTCAGGACTTGATGCACGCGAAGTACCAAAACCAAGGAACGATGAAAGGTCATTTGAGCCTTGCGCTGCGCCCGATCGCTCAAACAACACTAACTCGGAATCTCTCTGTTCCCAAAAATGCCTTTTGCCAAACCACTTGACACAATATGTCTACTACATGCTTCGACCGACGCCAACGCACAGGTACTCAATTAATGCTCTTTCCTTAAAATACATCAAAAAGTGCACTTTACTTCATTCCTCAGGTTTAATACCTCACGCTCCGATACGGCCTTCCTGACTTACACACGTCCTCGTGTGTTCACAACTAGCCATTTCACAGTATCGTTCGGTTATCCTGACAGACATAATTTAGCTTATTATAGCCCATAAAACTATAATAATCTGGCTAGACTCCTGAACTGAACAAAGATCTAGTTGTTCACAACAGTTTGCTTCGTTCCTTTGAACATGTGAACAGGTTTATATCGATGAACTGCGAGAACCGAAAGCAGCTCAGCATTCATTGCGGTTTTAAGTATCTTTGATCCAAAGTTCTTGCTAAGTTAGCTATCCTGTTTGGTACTTACTTACTTAATTCCTAATACTTGTTTGTTAAATTTGAATTGGTATTCATAACAACAAATCTATTATCTCCAAATCGTATCGTAATCGTATCGTCGTAAGTATTTTTCACGTTTGTGTTATTATTTGCTAAATAAATAAACAGGCCCATTATTCGTTTGCACTTCAAAAACTTCTCATAAGCCATCCAATACGTTTTTACCCTTACATAATAAGTAACGATGCACTCTTTTACTGAGCTGTCGAACTTAACAGCTAAAGAAACAACATTTATCAGAAAATCATTATTATTTCAACTTTGACATTAAGGTTACGGGTTTATTATGTGACAGACTACAAGTTGAGTGTGAACCATAAATTTTAAACCCACTTGAACCAGCCGTTTTCGTCGCTTTCTGATAACTTAAATCACTTTACTACTTATTGAAAGACAAGTGCCCATAAAACAATATTCTAACTTGAATACAATACAATAATTGATACGAGTACCGCAATAAAGTCTTTTGTTGCATCTGGCCACCATCGCAACGGTCACAGAGCTTCCCCACCCTGGGTCACTCAACACTGTCAATCACAGTCACAGATCCCCGCCACGGATCTCAGGCCGATACCACCACCTCGTGGCACGCCTACTGGTAACACGTCTTATCACGATTTGTCACGATTTATCAAATCCTTATAGCAACACCGCCCATACACAAACTGTCAAGTATATTCTCGATAGCTCTGAACATAGGCCATATACATAAAGTGATCTGTAGCTCTGAAACGTGAGAGATAACCTCTGCCTTTGTATTTATTAGTTGGAAAAGTATATAATTAATATATTTGTTGTGATAAGTGCACAGAGATATACCCTAGAGAAACAGCTCCATGAATTCAAGTAAGTGTTAATTATGAAAGGGCTTAGAATGTTTACTAGGACACGAAGATGTCGAGAGAAGAGACTAGTGTCATTGTTGGAATTGATAAAAGTAGAAAGCTCGGGTAGGCTAGACTTCTGCCCGTCTGAGAGACTTCTGGTACGTTGATGTTCATAATACACCAAATATGGCTTTGGGGGGAGATTATGTCCTGACTCAGTTTGGGAGTCAATATCAAGTACAGAGGCCCCTGGTAGGCGAGGTACTTGTCTAGCTTGTTAGCATTTAATAGTAATCGATCATGTATGAATTGAGTCTGTGGCCACGTAGACACATGGTGCTTCTTTCCACCCGAGGAAGAGCACTGTGAAGGTGACGCAAAGTACCTTATAGGATAATAGATGTGATGATAAGATTGTCACATGAAGAAGTGTGTTGAACTGTCAAAAATTATAAAGAGTAATTGGAATTAAGTATTGATGATATTGGAAATAAGTAAAGTTAACTGAAATTGAGTTGTGACATTGCAAATGATGAAACAGTTCTAAGCCTTTTCCCCTATGGACGGAGGCGTTTGCTTGAGGCAGCGTCTCCTTGTAATTTATCTTTTACAGATGGATCCTTTAACCGTCATGCTTCTGGATATCTACATAATACCTAATAATGATGACATTGAACCTGTTGAACAAGAGATATGTCAAGAAATAACTATGGTGAGTTTGCTTTCAATTCGTCACGACAAAATGGTGGAGATGCTGGGATTTGTACCCGTTCTTTCAGTATATTGATGAATTGAAGGCAAGTTCACATATGACTTGAATTTAGGGAGCTGTTCTCGTTAGAATTTAGGACCATTGGGCTTAATTTTACACACTAAATTGAATTAATTTAACTTACAAATCTTATAGTCTCATACATAGCCATACCTACAAATAATTTATAAGTCAGGAATCATAATGGCCATTGTACCACTTATTAAAATATGGTACAGAAAACCATTGAAAGTAACCAAGGAATATGTCATAGAAGCATACTGATCAATATTTATTTCCTACCAACTTCAATCACTAGGGTAGTACAAAGGTCAAATGTTAATTGAATGAAAAAATTGTGCATTGGGTAAAACTTTAAAAGCAATAAAATTTTCTGCTATTACTGACATTACATACTGATAGAAATAGCTCCACAAAGGCACTTCAGATTTGTCTATGAGATTATCAAGTCTGTACATTAATCAACTTATAAATATCTAGATCACAATGTTAAGTAGCTACTCGCCTTTAAACATTGACTTTTATATTAGTACTTTCAGCTTCCTAATTAGTAAATATTTCTTGAGTTAAGTTCCTAATTTAAAATTTGAATTATACGCTGCATACTAATACTGTTGTTGCAATCCTCATTGTTTGTCAATTATTCAATATCAGATAAATTTGTTGAGGTTGATGATATTAAGTAATTCATTTAACAAGCAATATTTGTGAATCTGCCATAAGGGTAGGCCGTAATTCAAAGAAAAGGAAATCATTATATCTGAATAGTCTATATGATAATTACAGAAATACAGATATAATTTAAAATTTTTTAAAGGAAAATGGCTTTAACTTCACCAACTTTGAGTATTAAAACGTATCCAAAATATAATCAAACAGTTTATTTTTTTCAAAATAATTTATAAAATAACAATTAACATGAAAACTGCTGGGGAGACTGGTATTAAAAGGTACTTAGGTTATAAGCGTGAGCCACAAGAAAAGGACCTTTGCGTCTCATCTGGAAACATTGAGTCATACGGAAAGTTGTTTATCGCCGTAGCGACGGGTTGTTGGCCCATCGCCTAGGGTTGCATTGCACACCCTCGAGTCTCTTAGTCGCCTGCGACTCCCACGGCAGAGAGGTGGGGTGGTGCTGTTCTGGTCCGGCGTAGCGTGGCTGCGGTGCAGGCGGTGGAATTGTGTGTTTGAGTGGTCAAAAGTATGATGCTTGTGTGGCAGGTTTCCTGCACTTTTGAGGAAATTTGTTTTGTTGCCCTTTGTGGATATTTTGTTTTGTTGGATCTCCTTTGTTTCAAATTTACGCTGGGTTGGCTGGGTGGAGGCCGGAAGTTGTTGGTGATTTCTGGGCGTTATTTAGTTCCGATGCCAAGTAGTGCGGTGAGTTGTTTTCCCACTCACAGTCGAGTTTCGCATCTTTCCACTTTTTTATTTGCACATGCACTTATTTGGGAAGCTGCATATCTATTCCGGTTTGCGCGCCCGGGCGCAAAAATCAGAATTCATCTACTTATTTCAGATGTTGATATCGTGACATGAAAACCAGGGGTGCGTTCAAGGTAAAAATTTAAACTAACACACCTTGGATGGGGGTTTCGGAGATGAATGAACGAAGACTTTCAGATGTCATCACATCGGCGATTTCTGGAAGTTTTTCGCTTTGTCTGTTCTTAATTTCGTAAATGTAAACTTATTAAAGTATTATTTATAGTGCAACACGGTAAATAAAAGAAATATATCACCAAAACACAAGTTAACTATGCATCTGTCGAAATTACGCTTGGGAAATTTTTCTCTCAGTCGAGAGAGATGTCGAGAAAATTTATCTGACGTCTGCGCATGAGCTGGTAGGATAGTAAGTAAAAGTAAGTAAGTATAACCACTTTATTGCACAAAATAACAATAAAATACTCCCGATTCCACGTTTTAATCATTTTAAGTTTCTAATGCTAAAATCACTAAAATAAAATCCCTAAACTTAGAGGATTTAAGTGTGGCTATTCAAAGATATACATACAGAAAAGCCATGTTTTTGGGAAGTTTTTGATAGGAATATAATTTGATTTTGACAATGCTATTTTTACCAAAATTTAGTGTTGCAAATTTAAAAATATATAAAAGTGTTGCAAGAAAACAAATATTTTATACACCACAAAAAAGCATTTTTCTATTATTTGGTAAAATAATTCTTATATTTAACTATAGAAACAGGCCTGTCCCTGTTGAGGCTTTGGGGGAATTTTCTTAACACACCATGCTTGGTTGATGGATTGGCGAGCGCAGTACGCAATAATGCTTTAATGTTTATTTGGTGCATTTTTGTTTAAAATCGCCAAAAAGAGATGAAATTGATAGATAAACATTCGTTCAGTACCACTCTAGAACTTTCCGACCCGGTGCAACTTTAAAACCTTTCAACCCGGTGCCAGCCTAGAATATTCCGACCCAATACCACTCAAAACCTTTCAACCTGGTGCCAGCCTAGAACATTCTGATCCGGTGCCACTTTAGACCTTTCCTACCCGGTGACACTCTAGGACCTCCCAACTCAATTGATCCCACTTTAGAACTCTTCTATCTGACTGAAAATCACACAAAAAACTCCAACATTGCAACCATTTCGATTTGGTTTGACAGTACAATTTTTAAACGGGACCTTTTTAGTGGCCGCTAAGATGAGTAAATTTAATCTGAAACGCGATTTTACGATCTTTCATCGCAGATATAATTTCTTATGCGACGGCGATGAACGGCCTCCAGTGATAGTTTGAAGGGAAAGAAATCGTCAAAAATTGTATTTGAGAAATCATAGATGGCGTTGCTATTCACTTTGGACGATGTCAATGTAAATAATTATTTCTTGGCACGGTTATTTTACAGATAAATGAGAGTTGAAACGATAAGGCAAATTATAAGACACTCCTCCTAAAATTGTATTATTCTGCCGTTGGTAAAGCACGCGAAATAGAAATGAATTTACGCTTTGACAATTTCCTTGAAACAGCTGATAGCGTGCTTGAATGATTGCTGGCCGTGTCAGGTGGGGTTGCCGGGTCCCTAAACATAAGGCTGACCATATTTTTTTATGAAAGCCAAACAAAGGCCGGATAGACTGGACATGTGAATATTTGGTCGGAATGGCTGGAAATTGCTAAATTTACAGATTTCTCAGTACCTATAAAAAAAAATGAAAATTTCAATACAGATTTTTAAAGGGGTTTTCATAAAATTAAAGTTTAGACCAGTTTGGTCATCATTGAAGTTTATATTATTATCAGAATCTAGTGAAATTTGTCTATAGCAACTTAAAATTTAGTAACATGTTCTTGTAAACATAGTGACATTTACTTTCATTGTTTGTAATTTTCGCAAATGTGTATTTAATAAATCAGTATAAATTTAAGGAAGTGCTATTCGTAATCAAAGAGAGTGCTACGAAAGCAAGTTTTTTTAAGGTAAACAAAATCCTTTTTGTATTTTTCAAACAACATTTGCATAAATAATTATCTTTGGAAGTCAAATTACAAGTAATTAATTTAAGCCATATCGTGAATTACTAAGCGAATAAGTATGATGATGTCATAACCCAGGAGTAAGTACTGAAAGGTAAATGTCCAATTATTAAAATTGCGAATGGGGATTTGATTATTTGTAAATTTGAAATTTGTTATAAGGTAGGTAAATAATGTAAACCTCCTATCTTATGATTGATTAAATGTACATAAATAAAGTGGAGTGGGCGGTCAGCATTTAACACTAAAATAAAACATGTATGCAGTGGGTTGAATTTCATAGTATACTTACACTTACAAAGATGTTCTTGGCACATATAATCATTGGTGCTTAATCTTTTCCTGCTTGAGTAAACTTAAAGTTTGAGCTTGATTTTGCAAAGTTTGAAAACAACACTATCCCTAGTTATATAGATGATAAAATCCACTTATTTACAAATTTACCTGAATAATACTTAATAAGCTAAAGAATAAGTTAGAAATGAAGCTTAGCATCTTCTTATTCTTTAAAGTAATTTGTGAAACTGTGCTTGGAAGTGTTTACCAGAAAAATAAGTGTCCAGCCGATCACTCATAAAACATTTTCGATTCGACTACCAGCACTGCGAATTGAATTGAATGTTGGAGTAATTATTAATAATTTTCATATTGCTGATTTATAAATCAATATTTGAATTGATGAAGTATGGAATTATTATAAGGGGAAATTATTTGTTTGTTACTGGAAGTGAATATAATCTGATAGATAATTATGGGGACTTGAATGTTGAATTACAAGCTTTTATTAAATATTTATTCATTCATGTCAATGTTGTGAGAGATAAATAAGTAGTATGTATTAGCAGCCATTTCATAGAATCACATCTTTACCAAAATATTTACTTGTACTTATTCAAATTGACATTTAATCCCATCACAAGAGATCTTCTGCCAGGAGATGCGATTAAATTAAATTTACTAAATATTGGTATTATTTTTCCTTACTTTAAAGACTTAAAATATACATATATATATTTATATATTATGTGTTTTCCTTGAGATATTAGGTTTTTATGCCATTAAACAGTTAATGATCAATTTAGGTACATTCCCTTTAACCAAAGATCCTCTCTTGTATGTAATCAAAGAAAATACTATCACCCTTGAGACACTAGTTAAATGCGTAGCAAGCACCTACATCTACCAGGTCAAATAAAAGTAACATTTTTACAAATTAGATTTAAAATTTTTGCTATCTTGAAAATTTTGCTTTTTTCTTTGACTATCTGACACTGAAATAAAAAATATATATGTAAAAGTTGACATCTTATAAATGTAAAAGAAAAAATTATAATAATAAAATATATATTTTATCAGAATTGCAGGTAACACACATCGCTCCTATATCTATTGTAGTGTAGGCAGGAAGTAAACGAAAAAGAACTAAAATTCTTTATCATCACATCTCTCAACTGTGTATCACTATGGCAACAGTTTGTCATCTCATCGGGTAAAATACCTACATGAAACCCTCGAGCCTCTTTATCGTCTCCTACGACTACGACACTCGCGGAAAAAAGTGGAGTGCTGCTAAGCTTCACACGGCAAAATTTATGAGTTAAAGTTTAAATTATTACAACATCTAAACGTTTATTGTTCATCTCATTTGAATTTGGAATACCAATCAATTCAAAGAATTAAAATTAATTATCAATGAAATGGTTGCACAAATCAACACATTAATGATATACCTGATTAAATGTTTGCAAATAAAATAAGCAAATAATATTATAAATTAATAGAAGTAAATATACAAATGCGAAGCAGAACAGTTAATGTAATAAGGTTGGATAAACAAGAATATTCTTATAATATTTGCTATGATATAAATTAACTTTTTTTTTTTGAAAACTTGCAAAATTTTTGAGTGCGGGCAGGATTTGAACCTGCGACTTTCGCATTACTAGTGGCGACGCCTCTTCCATCTGGGCTACCGCAGCTCATTTCTTGCCCGCCAATTTTGCAAGTGTATTTTAATGCCAGTAACGCTTGGCATGGCTCCATCTACCGGGTTAGTTTTGCAACTAATAACCGGCGACTAATTCTATCTTTACAGATTGAATGTAGTCTAAGCGATGAAAACCAGCGATAAACTCGAAAATTTTGCAAGTTTTCAAAAAAATTGTATACCTAACACGGGAAGTGTTTTTAAATTTGGTACTCAATATTAATTAACATTATAAAAATACATTTTTATAATAATAATAATAAACGCATTTTTGGGAACAGAGAGAATCCGAGTTAGTGTTGTTCGAGCGATCGGGCGTAGCGCAAGGCTCAAATGACCTTTCATCGTTCCTTGGTTTTGGTACTTCGCGTCCTGATCTTAATGTTAAAATTAATTATAGCTGCTAGCCTACTATCTGATTTTCGGCCGTTACGACATCAGAAGTGGGATTGAGACCTATAAACTTTCTAAATGCATTGCTTTGTGATAGACTTGAGGACCCAGTGATCGTGACTAAAATGACTTTCGTGGAGATACCAGTTGTAAGCGGGAATGCAGATTGCAGAGAATGCTCTTGGACCACAAATAGTTCAGGCCAGTTCTTTCCATACTAATATTTTCTTGTGATCTGATGTTATTGGTTGCTGATGATTTTTATTTACTGCGCATTAGTAATGTTCATTTGCAACTGATGGCAATTTTTAGTTTGTGTCATAATTATTATTTTAGTACGGTAATGATTGCCACACGTTAATCTACTGAATTTGTTTATAAACGTGGACCTAAGTTGGACTGGAGTCAATTTTATAGGATTTTAATTGGCATTATTGTTTGATGAAAAATCACTCGATAAAATAATTATTTTGGATAATGAATTACATTCACAAAAACATAAAGATTAGTTCATTTTCTGTCAATGGGTGACGTTGTTATGATTGGAAGATGTCTCTGGAATCGGAAATAATCAAATAAAAAGAAACATGTTTTAGTTTTGTTGTGTACAGTTAGTTGTCCACGTATTTCGTTTTCGTTGGCACAGTTGGTAGACTGTTGCACGGAACATGAAGGTTCAGGTTCAATTCTTGGCCTAGTTTGGAAGTTTTGATTTCGTATTTTATTGTGTAAAGAAGGATTTCTGATCTTTTGCAATTATTGCATTGCATTATTGTTCGCATCGTATAAAGTGACGCATGTATCGTTACAGTAAAATATTATTTAGCGTGTTTTCAAACTTTTGGAAATGGATAAATCGATAAATCAGTCTATTTTTAGAACTAAGTTTAACAAACCTAAAGTCAAACTATGGGTCGTCTATTTGATATCGGCGGAAACAAAAAAAAGGGTCTTTTCAAGTACCTATGAGAACCAAGGCGTTGTGTTTTGGTTTGGGAATAGCGACTGTTTCTCAATCTTTACTGAAATTGATATAGAATTTTACCTGGTACAGATTTGCATTTATGCGAAACTATTGAAATAAAAACTTTTGCAGAGTTGGTACCTATATAGACAGAGCAATTGTCGGAAATATAAAAAAATGGGTTAGTAATTTTCAATCAACGTATTTTGAATTTTAACAAAGATATTGTATGAGAGGTGTACTTATTTTTTTATTTTTTCCATTAGGATATGTTTTTTTTAAACTAAACAATTCGTTGCTGGTTTAGAACCCAAGGGAATGCTGCTGTATGTGTACCTAAAGCCAGAAGACATTATACTCTACTTACAGTTTGAGAATCACTCTCGCGTTGGATTTGTTATTTAGTTTGGGAGAAACACACTTCAGGTTTAAAACTAATAAATAATGATAATGGTTATGGCATTTCCTTATAGTGCCGAAAACATTTTAAAGCATTGCTGTAGCTCTATTATTTTATCTGATAAAATAGCTTTGTTCTAAAAGGGACATTGATGTAGAAAATTAAATGACTAAGGGTCGTAGCGACGCCTATTATCTATTACTAGTCACAGGCAGGGTGGCTGGGTTTACTGATACCCGTGGTGCAGCACGTGTTGCCATACATAGTATATTTGGAGAAATGAACGAGATCTTTGTATTGTTTTCATAATGCAAGGATAGCAAAAACTCTTTTGTTAATTAACTTTTACCATAAGGGATTTAGAAAAGTAACCTGAAGTTGTGACGGTTAAGCATAACTATGACTGTCACTTAAGAAGATTAACTTAAATGCGTATAGCGTTAATCAATTTAGGAGAAATAATTTTTAAATCAGGAACGTAGTGCTTTGCCGTGGTGGTGATAAATAGAGCATTTGAATGGGGTCGTTGTGTAAATTTCTGCGTGAACCGCATTAATATTTTGTCTCGGTAAAAATAAAAACTGAGTATTGTTGGATACAATGGGTTGATGTTGTTAAAGCTAAGATTACGTTGCTATGTTGTGCAAGTAATTTAGAATTTTATAGCACTGACTTCGACGAAAGATGTAAATAGTGAATTGCATATTGAGTGCAATTGATATTTGAGTATTGGTACGTGATATGAATTAGGTACCTATCATTTAAACAAAATAGATTTCATTAAGTTATTCTGTCAACATGGAAGATTATTTGAGAGATATTAAATCACCTACTCGATGAAGCAAATCATGAAAATTAAGCTCTCAAAGCAGTGCTTAGTTCAAATAAATACATGCTTTGTAAAGGTGATAATAAGAATTATTTTTAATCTGATAAGCTTTGAATGGATCTAATGTGATAATAGAAACGGTTGTCAAAAGTTACATTTTGATATGAACTTGTTTTTATTTTAGAAGTACTAAATCGTATGACTATAGTGATTTGCTTTGCTATCTTGAGCAGGAAAACGTAATCTGGCTATCTTCATATAGCTGTTATGTGCTTTGCTGGAATAGAAAGCTAAAATGCCTGAAAGTAAAGTACCCATAAAATTGCATAATTAATCAGATGATAGTAGCAGTTAAAGTTTTTGTTGCTGGCAATGATGGACGTGTTTGTCCTCCCGACCCCTCACGACTATATACTATGACTGTGATCACCGTACCTACTTATTGACTCTGACTTAAGACCTCAGCGGGAGGAGCGCGTGCCATGGTGGAGACAGTGTGATCTCAAATTGTGGAGACAGTGTGGTCTCATGTTATGTTGGGTCAGATATAGCCCGGGGAACTATGATCTGATCGGGTGAGTGGCCAGCTGCAGTGGCTCATTCACCATCCGCTTTGCTGATCTGTGTGATCAGATGGTGTCTTTGATGGACGCATGGATTCGTTGAGGGCATCATACTTGATCAAGTAGGTGAATACTGTGGTCATTACTGTTATGTATGATGTCGCTCCAGGTAACCGGTGTTACCAATAAGCGTGCCACAAGGTGGTGGTCTCGGCCTGAGATTCGTGGCGGGGATCTGTGACTTTGATTGACAGTGTTGAGTGACCCATGGTGGGGAAGCTCTGTGACCGTTGCGACGGTGGCCGGATGCAACAAAAGACTTTAATGCTGAATAATAACTGTTTTGTATTGAAGTTAGAACATTGTTTTATGGGCACTTGTCTTTCAATAAGTAGTGGCGTGATTTCAGTTATCTGAAAGCGACGAAAACGGCTGGTTCAAGTGGGTTGAAAATTTATGGTTCACACTCAACTTGTAGTCTGTCACATAATAAATCCGTAACCTTAATGAGTTTCTGATAAATGTTATTTCCTTAACTGTTAAGTTTGACAGCACAGTAAAAGAGTGCATTGTTACTAATCATGTAAGGGTAAAAACGTATTGGATGGCTTATGAGAAGTTTTTGAAGTGCAGACGAATATGGGCCTGTATATTTATTTAGCAAATAATAACACAAACGTGAAAAATACTTAAACGATTTGGAGATAATATATTTGTTGTTATAAACAAGTCAAATTTAACAAACAAGTATTAGGAAGTAAGTAAGTAAGTACCAAACAGGATGGCTAACTTAGCAAGTACTTTGGATCAAAGATACTTAAAACCGCAATGAATACTGAGCTGCATTCGGTTCATGCAGTTCACCGATAAAGACCTGTTCACATGTTCAAATGAACGAAGCGAACTATTGTGATCAACTAGATCTTTGTTCAGTTCAGGAGTCTAGCCAGATTATTATGGTTTTATGGGCTATAAGCTAGAGTATGTCTGTCAGGATAACCGAACGATATTGTGAAATGGCTAGTTGTGACCACACGAGGACGTGTGTAAGTCAGGAAGGCCGTGTCGGAGCGTGAGGTATTAAACCTGAGGAATGAAGTAAAGTGCACTTTTTGATGTATTTTATGGAAAGAGCATTAATTGAGTACCTATGCGTTGGCGTTGGTCGAAGCATGTAGTAGACATATTGTGTCAAGTGGTTTGGCTAAAGGCATTTTTGGGAACAGAGAGATTCCGAGTCAGTGTTGTTTGAGCGATCGGGCGTAGCGCAAGGCTCAAATGACCTTTCATCGTTCCTTGGTTTTGGTACTTCGCGTCCTGATCTTAATGTTAAAATTTATTATAGCTGTTAGCCTACTATCTGATTTTCGGCCGTTACGACATATATATGTATATAAAAAAATACCTGGAAATGTAAATTCGTATGAAGATATGCGATTTTAAAGTTGGTTCTTCTAACTGAGTACTGTTGCATAACAAAGTATGATGGAGTGTAAAGGTATGGATAAGTACTTGCTCAGAAAAATGAGAAATGATAAATTTGAGTGTGTTTGTTGCTGCCATTGGGAGAATGGTAGATGTTCCAGTATCGTTTGGATTGGAGTTTTTCCTGTTCTAACAACAGCTTGATGGATGACCCGGTTTTTCTGGTTTAATGTAACACAACCTTATGACGTGGGTTTTGCGGATTGTTACCATTCGGTGGTTTAATAAGTTCTCTACCATGCTGGTCGTGATCGGAGTGATTGTCATTGTTTAATTCTACTCTGCGATGTGTTCATTCCTAGTAAGGGTGGTAAACTGTGGCTGCATGCAGGTAAATTGCGTTGATCTCTTCGAAAACATTAAAATTGGAATATGTTGGTCTAGATTCAATAATTTGTCCCACGCTATAAATATGCAGCTGGTCACAAATATGATTTCCGAGTTTCTCCAGTGTAAAAGTTGAGATAATGCTAATAACCATAGTCCCTAGAGTTGTTATATGTTATAAATCATTTCCACTAAAACATTATGTTACGTCAATATTGGTATCATCAACCACGCTTGAGTGTATGCACACGTTTGAATACATGGTTTACTTATTGTGTTCTCAACGTCTGATAGAAATGGTTGTATTATTGAACTAGGCGGTCATTACATTATTGCGTGTAGGCATATTTAGGTTATATTTCAGGATATCCACGTCTGTTAACAGCAAAAAAGTCAATATATTGTGCTCGTTATCGCTCGCAAATACCCGCAATGATCTGATATTATTGTGTTACCATATAGAGTCGGAACGGGAGTTAAAATTGTATGCTCACTTGATATATCGTCCAAAGTATTTATGTGTGAATAACACTAAACATTACTCGTCGGAACATGAGTGAAACATAAGTACTTGTTAAGTATTTGCGAAAGTCGTATAGTTGTGGTTATGTAGGTATATAGCTTGAACAAGGAGATAAGTTGTATCTTTAGTCTGTTTTAGGCGGTGTATCAGTTGGGATATTTACGACTTTATGCGTGTTTATTTTTGTATGACATGTATCCAATTTTAATTAATTTTCCTTCCCTAAGTAAAATTTTGATGAATGGCTTATTGGTCTTTGTTTTTCGGTTGGCGAGGGTCCGTCTTTTGAGTGGACGGATGCTAAAGATGAAAGAGCATCGAACATATTTGTATGAAGCCGAAGAAGTGTTCACCCGTTAGAGCCCCAGTATGGAGATATGAAATGTTGGCGGCCACTGACGGTACTTGCGGCAACCGACAGAGAAAAAAATTACAAAAACGAAAGTGTTACGTGATGAAATGTCGAAAGTGATATATGAAAATAAGAAATTGAAAAATGTCAGCGCCCGCCGGGACTTGAACCCGGGACCGTGGAGTACCGTTCCACTGCTCTGCCAACTGAGCTACCGACATCTAGTATAAGTTATAAGTTATATAACTTATACTAGATGTCGCTTTGTCGTCGCTTCGAGACGAGTACCAAGAGGTTGAAGATTTCGTCAGCTTACGTCGGGGCGCCGGTAGCTCAAGTTGGCAGAGCAGTGGAACGGTTACTCCACGGTCCCGGGTTCAAGTCCCGGCGGGCGCTGACATTTTTTCAATTTCTTATGTTTCATTTATGAAAGTAATATAGCACTGTGAGTGCAAAATAAAACCATAGTACATTTAATTAAGCAAAGCTTCATCGCATGGTTCGAATTTCACTCTTAGTGGACCGACCATAGTATTAGTTTCAAATAACTTATACTAGATGTCGCTTGTCGTCGCTTCGAGACGATACCAAGAGGTTGAAGATTTCGTCAGCTTACGTCGGGGCGCCGGTAGCTCAGTTGGCAGAGGCAGTGGAACGGTACTTCCACGGTCCCGGGTTCAAGTCCCGGCGGGCGCTGACATTTTTTTCAATTTCTTATTTTCATTTATGAAAGTAATATAGCACTGTGAGTGCAAAATAAAACGAAAGTGATATACTTCGGAGATATTGAGCTTTTAAAATGAAAAAAAAATATTTTATCCACAGTATTTATTTGTGAATGGAAAAGCATTTTAAATGTATAAACTATGTTTATAAACATTTATTAATAGTGTAGTAACTTACGCGCTTTCTCTCCAATCTCAGTATTATTATATATAATACTAATAATTATTAGGAATATCGTATATGTAGGAAAAATCTAGGTATGTATTGTAATGAAATGAACTTTATAAGTTACGTATTTATTTATTTGAATTGCATTTGTATAACTCGGTTTTGCACTTAACTTAGTTATACAATAATAACATCATCATTATAATATAATAAAACTAAAATGATAAAATATGCGTGCCAATATCTTATAGCAATTTCGTCCGAACTAGGTGATATAAATTGCTAGGTGATAAAATTTTATAGTTTGTAGCACAATAAATTCAATTATTTATAGGTATTACTTTAAGTAATTTTTACACTAGAATTCGCCGTTGGGCTTCGTTTTCAATATTATGCCTTACAAAAATAATATGTTCTAAAAATTGAGCAGGTAAAGCTACCAATGTTTCCTGATGCCGCGCCCATGCCATGAACCAAATGATGCCTCATGGTATTGGGAACAACATCCTAGGGTCCTCCTCCCCACGATAAATGAACAATAGTGTTCAGCAATTTTCTCTATCCCTTCCAAGCTATTATTTATTAATAGGTACATATACAAAATACGTGCGATTTCCCGCATGACGGGAATGAATTTTTGACCGCAAAAAGCCACATATTTTCTTGAAAAAACCTATTGTCACGTCCCTACATACCTGAATAGTAAAAGCACATTTTGTTTCACTATGCTCTCCATAATATGATCTGGCTTGAGCGATCTGGTATGTGCCTAACCCTAATATTATCATTTTCCAAACCAAAAATAGGTTAAAAAAAATGGCACACACAGGACAGGGTTCCTAGAAAATGGGATAAATGTGTGCGTAAGTAAGTATGCTCCGTTTATTTAAGGATGACCAATTATGTAAACAAACTTTGTGTGTAACTGACAGTTGCGAGCTGTCATTTACATACAAAGTTTGTTTACATTATTGGTCATCCTTAAATAAACAGAGTTAACACAGGTAATAAAATATGTGGATGACAGCGGACAGCGGAGCAAAGAGCGGCAGTTGCTCTGTTGTGGTTGTGTTTGTGTGACGAGATGAGATATCTATATCTTTATTTTTCTATAGCTGTCCTTAATCGCATGCATTTGCCACTTTTCACCGGTTTTTTTACCCACTCACGAGTAGCCAACCATACTTACCTACCTATCTAATAAATAAAAAGTAGAAAAATGCTTTTTCATTCACAAATAAAATACTGTGGATAAAATATATTTTTTTCATTTTAAAAGCTCAATATCTCCGAAAGTATATCACTTTCGACATTTCATCACATAACTTTTTCGTTTTGTAATAATTTTTTCTGTCGATTGCCGCAAGTACCGTCAGTGGCCGCCAACATTTCATGTCTCCATACTGGGGCTCTTAAGGGTGAACACTTTGAAGATTAGGTATGCCAAATAGGTTGGATGCTCTTTGTGACAATGATCACGATCTGGACAATGTAGACTTTGATGGTCAAGTTAGAGAGGGGATTACTGCCGATAGCGCTGGTCATAGCCCTTATGTATTATATATGCGATATGTATTCTCTTGATGGAAATGGGTAATGGGAATTTGCGTGTGTGCCATCCCGGAAATAATAACATATTTTAGGTTGGAAATACAAGGTGTCGATTATATATCAATGGACGTGGTCATAGCGAATTGGCCTGATTTTCTGGACCCTGTTACATCTATTGTCAGTTGTTTATCCATCACAGCCCCATATCCACATTTATATTTAAGGCAATAATTCGACCGTGTTCAGGGATTGTAACCCTACGAGCGTTAAAGATCTTTGACCGATATAGTCCACTGTCATCTATCTCTCCAAAGTGTTGGAAAAAGTGTTGGGGAGAAGGGATGTTATTCTTGAATTCGGTCCGTTTTTTGAAAAGTGGAGGCGCAGGAGCGTCGGGAACTGCTTTGCTTGATCGATCTATCACGGTTGGAGGCACGAGATTGTGGGATGGGTGTTGTTTGATACTTCTTGGACTTTCTTGGCCATTTGATACTATCCACGCTTAGTTTTACTTTCTGAACTAGCATGTTATGGAGTTTATGTTCTTACACTTAAAGGGTTCCGAAGTTGTCTTTGTTTGATTGACATCGTTTCTTCAATTTCGTAATGTGTCGTTGGATCTGTGTCGTTTTTTCTTTCAAAGGTTTCTCGGCGTGTACCTCGTGGATGTATTCTGGATCGTCTGCTTTTCGTTCTCTATTGTGCGATTATTGTCAGGGGCATAAGACATTGTAATTTTCACCTATACGATGGGATCTTCATAATCATCTTTCGTGCGTGCTTAGGTTATGAAATAGATAAAGGAGTAGACATAATTTGTTCTTACTTATCTTTAATTCTCGTTGGCGGGAGTGTCGCGACGTTTGTCACGATTTATCAAATACTTATAGCAACACCGCCCACACACAAACTGTCAAGTATATTCTCGATAGCTCTGAACATAGGCCATATACATAAAGTGATCTGTAGCTCTGAAACGTGAGAGGTAACCCTTTAGAATTGTGTCATTATTTCATTAAAAATCTGAAAGAAATATTGACCTAAGTTAAAATCGGTCTTTGTTTTACCAAATCAAACATGAAGATCTCCGACTCATTTTAAATTGAGTCACTATTTTACTAAAAATCTAAAAGAATAAACAATTTATTTAAAAATAAGTCTATAACTTAAACATGCGACTCAAATTCATATCGCGATATAGCGACTAGCAAATGGTCAACTGAACACAGTCCTATTAAAATGAAACTATTTTCTTCTGTCATTCATATGGGACACCGAGTCGACAAATGACCCAATAAACCCTTTGATTAAACGTATTTAAACGTAACTTAAATGCGCCGCGGTCGCTATAAATGGTGCGGTGGCTGTTCTCATTGCAACGGAGACGGCTTCTACAAGAAAAATTAAGTGAAAATGAGGAAATTAAACTAAAAGATACATATAAAGTACGCTAGTGTGGTTTGGTCGGCAGCACTTCTACCCGATGTTACTTATTAGTTGCTAGCGTTCAGATGCTCTCTTCTATTCTGATTTCCACTTTCTTCACGCTGCTGTCTGCTTCGTGATACGTAGCGATGGGTCGCCCTCGTGGCCAGGTGTCAGGTGTTTTATAGAAGAGTGTTGTTCACGATCTGCACGATGTTGTTGACTTTTATTGCGGCTTGATGTGGGGCTCCATCAATCCATATAAATATTGAGTATTTGGGTGAAATATACATCGGCAAGGCACTGCGACGTTCTTTATGTGTTTTTCTCGATGAGGTCATGATTATCAAAGGGACGACAAGCGAGTTGTGCACGAGGACACTCAGTAGTACCGAAGTGATTGTGCGTAATGACTTTGGCTTGTTTAGGTTGATGGAGTTGTGCGTTAGAGGTTTGCTGTTGACCATAAACTTCTTTTCAGTGATCAGAGTGTGGAGTACTTCCTTTTGAAAGTGAACGCCCGGTAGTGAGCTGCACAAGACTATCTTAACACTCCTAGGCTTTTTCAGGCCCTGACATTAAGAGGCTGTGAAACACAAGCCATTATTTTGATCATAGCTGTCTTTTGTATTATACTGTCGATATCTCGGTGGAGTTCTTTGGCGGTTTCTTGTAGTTCGGTGGATATTGGACCAACTCTTTTCCATGTGATGGAGCGCCAGGCCTAGTGAGCGATGCGGCGATCCCAAAAAATACACGGCATGCGTGCTGAGCCACATGAATAGCGTGACGATAAGGGACTCAAAATAGACTTATATGAAAGTGCGTAATGACGTTGCTCCAGACGAGGGGGTGGGTGGTACACTGTGGCAAACTGCGGTGGAGACGTCTTTCTTATTTTGCAAGAAAAGTAGCGGTGAAGCGTGAAACGCGTTGTCAGTCACAGGCATAGCCACAGATCACAATAATAATGAACAAGCTCAGCGTTCGCTTATATCATTAATGTTCGTGTCGAGGTTCGCGTGATGAAGCTGTCGGTGTAACACCCGCTTGAATAGGGGTGCCACACGATTGCCGTCGATGACTGTTTTCGCCTATTCTTCTAGAGCTAGTTCTATGGTAGATGCATCATTCAGTTTCGTATTTCAATTTCAATCAATTCGATGACCTCGTCGATCCTAAATGGCAAGTAGGCGGAGTCGGGCTTCTATAAGCGGAAACGAATACTACTTCTTGTATTTCTTGTGTCTTATTAGTTCGCTGATGGGCCGGGCCTACCATTATAGACAAATGACAATGCTGGTTTTGAAAAAGTTTTCGATTGACTGTAGAACGTGGTAAACTCTGGCCTTGGAAAATCAATCAGGAGGAGGATCAAATTGAGGAGTGCTTTGCTGAGTGAGAAATAGGTTATGTCCTTTCTCGCCCGTGTTTGGCTCAGGATGTTTCAGGTGCGGGCTTCTCGGTGGGCTTTGTTGGAATAGCGGATAATGACAATACCGATATCGTAAGTCAAATTTGTCGCAAACTTTTCGGGCGTCATCGGTGACTTTGAATTTAGTTGGTATCTGTCGTTTTGTGATATTACCAATACTCCGTGCGAAACGTATGGATCTCAACAACCTGCACCGTCTTTTAACAAGGTGAGCACAGTGTGACTATCTGTCTTACGGAGAACGGCTTGCGGCATACTCTTTGATGACGGTGCCAGCCATGTTACTTCGCACGATAATGGCGTCATGACAAGCGACGTGCTGATTTGGCCGTCTAGTCGACGAAAACGTGTTCTTAGTAGGAGATTTATTGTGTAACTGTAGTGAAGGTGGCACGCACCTTCATGTCGTATGCTAATTTTTTCAAGTTTCCCTACCCATTCAGTCTGCAATGTGACATGATTTTAATCCATCTGCTGCTCCTGTTAGTACTCACTAATTTGACTTGTGATGTGATGGACGAGGTAAATTTGAGTGGTTTAAGAGATAATTGCAAATTTACCGACACTTCAACGTTGTTGACATTAATAGTGCAGTGGATGATCTAAACTCTGATTTAAATAACATCTGTTCTTGGGCTACTTCGTTTGGACTGTTGGTCAATCCCAAAAAATCGCAAGTTTTAATAATGGGAAGTAGGTACATGTTCAAGCAATTGCATATTCATTGTATCCCTCCAGTCATGTATAACGGGACTCCCATTCCTTATACCAGTACTGCCAAAAATCTTGGCGTCATATTTGACTCCAACTTAACTTGGGTTCCTCATGTCAATGAAGTCAGCAGAAAAATCCACTACTCGTTCCACTCCTTGAAGCGTCTTCAAAGTCTCTTGCCCTTGAAAACTAAAATCTCATTAGTACAATCACTTCTATTCCCTATTCTGGACTACGCCGACACTTGTTTCCCAGATATCACAGAGGAGCTATTAAATAAGCTTGAGCGTCTTCAAAACCTGTGTATACGGTATGTCTTTGGACTCCGTAAATACGATCATGTTTTCGAGTTCCGCAAAAAGCTCAAGTGGCTCCCGATCCGGTTACGCAGGAATACTCGTATACTCTGCTTACTTTTTAATGTGCTAGCAAACCCATGCGCCCCGAAATATTTGCGTGAGCGCTTTAATTTCTCACGTCCTCAGGACCAACCATGTTGCCCGAATATTAGAACTGTTCTGGCTATTCCTCACCATCGCACTGACTTCTACTCATACTCCTTCACTGTGCATGCGGTTAGGTTATGGAATGCACTACCACACACTGTTCGTGACAGCCCTTCTATCGCTGTCTTTAAGAAGAGAGTAAAGGAATACTATCTTTCACTGTCGTAAATTGCAAGAATATGTATGTATATGTAGGTATATAATATATGTAATATAAATATATAAGAAGGTATATATTTTTTTGAGGTACAGTTTATTTCATTGTAGGTATATTTTTGAATGTCAGTTTATTTAGGTATATTTAATCTATTCGTGTGTAGGTTTATTCTTATATTATTATATTCTATTGTGCACGCCTAATCCGCCTGTCTAATAAAGTCTCACTTTACGTAGGTCAGCTGGAAGAATATTCTTAGTAGAAATAAGTTGTCCTGTTGTGTCGTTATTCTTTGTATGTGTTTCTTTTGTAATGTTTTTTTGTACAATAAACGGTAAATAAAAATAAATAAATAAATAAATGGCGGTATTCAGAGCTTTTCTTTGTAGAACGTTACACTTCGAAAACGATAGACGTGTGAGGTAGTGACTCAAGGCGAGCTCTACGGTATGCGGCTGGAGATGAGACCGAGTTGGTACACATTTAGCCTTGGTTTTATCGTCGAGTTTGACGGCAGCAGTCGAGGTGCCGATGATTCCAACTATGGTTCAATATGATTTTTTTTCAGTCGGAGGATTAAATTAATGTACTAAAAATATAGAAAATCCGTTGAATTTCAAGAGAAGTAAAACGTTAAACCTATTTGTAAATAGCGTTCGGTACAAAACCTCAAGATTAAGATAAAAGTAAATACGTTAAATCGCACTCTTAGTAAAATAACGACTTAAATCAAAATTTGGCCAAAATGAGTTTTTGTGAAAAACTGACTTATTAGAGCAGGGCCCACAACATAGACTTTAAAATACAAGCCTATCTCTTACACAATAAGATTCAAAATTAGATGAGTCTATATCTTTCCCGCCCCGAACTCCTATCTTTTCAGTCAAATAATGACCGATTTAGTCTTGCGTCTGCGGCTGCATGCAACGTTTTTGTGAAAAAACGACTGATTTAGAAATGAGCCGTTGTTTTATCAAAAGTTGAGGCGAGTGTAATTGAAAAGTTTTTATAAAAGAATGACCGATTTAGTGTTTGGTCTTTGTTTTACAAAATACCTGCGATGTTTGCTTGACTCATTTTGAATTAGGTCTGTATTTTACGAAAATTTTGGAAAAGCTCACTGACCCATTTGGAGATAAGACTGTATTGTTTTGAAAAAAATTATATTTATATGACTTAACTGAAATTAGGTCTTTGTTGTATTTCTAATGATAATAATTTCTGGTAACATTTTTAGTTGAGTCTTTGTTTTAGCAAAAATAATGAAATGACTTCGGTATTATTTCAAATTTGACCTGTATTTGACTGATATCATAACATAATTTAACGTATTAACTTGGTGTCTCACTTCGCATTTTATCTTAATCTTGAGGTTTTGTACCGAACGCTATTTACAAATAGGTTTAACGTTTTACTACTCTTGAAATTCAACGAAGTTTCTATATTTTTAGTACATTAATTTAATCCTCCGACTGAAAAGTAATCATATTGAACCATATTTGGAATCATCGGCACCTCGATTGCTGTCGTCAAACTCAACGATGAAACCTAAATGCTAAGGCTAAATGTGTACCAACTCGGTCTCATCTCCAGCCGCATACCGTAGAGTTCGCCTTGAATCACTACCTCACACGTCTATCGTTTGAAGTGTTTACTACAGAACGTTCTACATAGAAAAGCACTGAATACCGCCATTTATCTCTTAAACCACTCAAATTTACCTCGTCCATCACATCACAAGCCAAATAAGTGAGTACTAACAGGACCAGCAGATGGATTAAAATTTTGTCACATTGCAGACTGAATGGGTAGGGAAACTTAAAAAAAATTGCACACGACACGCTACCAAGGTGCCACCTTCACTACAGTTACACAATAAATCTCCTACTAAGAACACGTTTTCGTCGACTAGACGGCTAAATCAGCACGTCGCTTGTCATGACGCCATTATCATGCGAAGTAACATGGCTGCCATCGTCATCAAAGAGCATGCCGCAAGCCGTTCTCCGTAAGACAGATAGTCACACTGTGCTCACCTCGTTAAAAGACGGTGCAAGGTGTTGAGATCTATACGTTTCGCACGGTATATTGGCAATACAATATGTTGGGAATATTACAAAACGACAGATACCAACTAAGTCACCGATGAAGCCCGAAACGTTTGCGACAAAGACTTACAATATCGGTAGTGCTAGTGTAATTTACGCTATTCCAACATAGCCCACCGAGAAGCCCGCACCTGAAACATCCTGAGCCAAACACGGGCGAGAAAGGACATAACCTATTTCTCACTCAGCAAAGCACTCCTCAATTTGATCCTCCTCCTGATTGATTTTCCAAGGCCAGAGTTTACCACGTTCTACAGTCAATCGAAAACTTTTTCAAAACCAGCATTGTCATTTGTCTATAATGGTAGGCTCGGCCCATCAGCGAACTATTAAGACACAAGAAGTAGAATTCGTTTCCGCTTATAGAAGCCCGGCTCCGCCTACTTGCCATTTAGGATCGACGGGGTCATCAAATTGAAAACGAAACTTAATGATGTATCTACCATGGAACTAGCTCTAGAAGAATAGGCGACCACAGTCAACGACGGCAATCGTGTAGCCCCTTTTCAAGCGGGTGTTACACCGTCAGCTTTATCACGCGAACCTCGACACGAATACCAATGATATAAGCGAACGCTGAGCTCTTAATTATTATTGTATTCTATGGCTGTGCCTATGACTGACGACGCTTTTCACGCTTCACCGCTACTTTTCTTGAAAAATAAGTAAGACGTCTCACCGCAGTTAGCTACAGTATACCACCTACCTCCTCGTCTGGAGCAACGTCATTGCGCACTTTCATATAAGTCTATTTTGAGTCCCTTATCGTCACGCTATTCATCTGGCTCAGCACGCACGCCGTGTATTTTTTGGGATCGCCGAATCGCTCACTAGGCCTGGCGCCCCATTACATGGAAAAAAGTTGGTCCAATATCCACCAAACTACAAGGAACCGGCAGAGAACTCCACCAAGCTATCAACAGTATAATGCAGAAGACAGCTACGATCAAAATAGCAGCTTGTGTTTCACACCCTCTTAATTTCAGGGCCTGGAAAAGCCTAGTGAGGGTTAAGATAGTCCTGTGCAGCTCACTACCGGGCGATCACTTTCAAAAAGAAGTACTCCATACTCTGATCACAGAAATTAAGTTTATGGTCAACAGCAAACCTCTAACGCACAACTCCATTAACCTAAACAAGCCAAAGTCATTACTCACAATCACTTTGGTACTACTGAGTGTCTTCGTACACGACTCGCTTGTCGTCCCTTTGATAATCATAACCTCATCGAAAAAAACACATAATGAACGTCGCAGTGCCATGCCGATGTATATTTCACCCAAATACTCAATATTAATATGGATTGATGGTGCCCCATGTCAAGCCGCAATGAAAGTCAACAACATCGTGCAGATCGTGGACAACACTCGACCATAAAACACCTGACAATTGGCCACGCGGACGAGCCATCGCTACGTATCACGAAACAGACAGCAGCGCGAGGAAGGTGGACATCAGAATAAAAGAGAGCATCTAAACTCTAGCAACTAATAAGTAACATCGGGTAGAAGCGCTGCCGACCAAACCACACTAGCGTACAAATATTGTTTAGTTTAATTTTCTCATTTTCACTTAATTTTCCTTGTAAAAGCCGTCTCCGTTGCAATAAGAACAGCCACCGCACCATTTATAGCGAACGCGGCGCATTTAAGTTACATTTAAAAACGTTTATTGAAAGGGTTCATTGGGTCATTTGTCGACTCAGTGTCCCATTATGAATGACAGAAGAAAAAATTATCTTAATAGTTTCATTGTAATAGGACTGTGTTCTGTTGACCATTTGCTAGTCGCTACATCGCGATTTGAATTTGAGTCACATGTTTAAGTTATAGACTTATTTTTAAATAAACTGTATTTTCTTTTAGCTTTTTAGTTAAATAGTGACTTAGTTTAAAATGAGTCGGAGATCTTCATGTTTGATTTGGTAAAGCAAAGACCGATTTTAACTTAGGTCAATATTTCTTTCAGATTTTTCATGAAATAATGACGCAATTCTAAAGGGTTACAAATAATTAACTTTTTTTAATTAATGGATGTGAATATTTGTGTTAATTTATAATGCATTTAAAAGAACATATTCTAAGGATTAGTTAAGTGGTTCAAGTTTCATCCTTTGCCTTTTACTTTTAATTCTACAGCCATTTCAAAATTATTCTGTTTATTCAACAAACGTTTTTCATCGATTCCCAAAAATTTGTGTTTTTGGATTAGGTCGTTATTTTATTAAGAGTGCGAAATCATGTTATGATATCAGTCGAATACAGGTCAAATTTGAAATAATACCGAAGTCATTTCATCATTTTTGGTAAAACAAAGACTCAACTAAAAATGTTACCAGAAATTTTCATCATTAGAAATACAACAAAGACCTAATTTTAGTTAAGTCATATAAATAACAAAATTTTCAAAACGATACAGTCTTATCTCCAAATGGGTCTGTGAGCTTTTCCAACATTTTCGTAAAATACAGACCTAATTTTAAATGAGTCAAGCAAACATCGCAGGTATTTTGTAAAACAAAGACCAAACACTAAATCGGTCATTATTTTATAAAAACTTTTCAATTACACTCGCCTCAACTTTTGATAAAACAACGGCTCATTTCTAAATCAGTCGTCTTTCCACAAAAACGTTGCATGCAGCCGCAGACGCAAGACTAAATCGGTCATTATTTGACTGAAGAGATAGGAATTCTTTTTTTTTTTTATTAATGATGGGTTTGCTCTTGACTCTAGTCTAGGTCATAGGACAGAGACAGAGTCTAAGATGTAGCGAGCTCACCCAGAAGAAGCCTGTTAAGGCACCGGCACTCCCACACACTGACGGAACGCAGCAAGCTACTTGGCGCCAGACTTCGGTGGGATGGTGGTCGCGAGCCAGGCGAGAAAGATAAAGACTCATCTTTTTTGAACCTTGTTATGTAAGAGATAGGGTTGTATTTTAAAGTCTATGTTGTGGGCCCTGCTCTAATAAGTCAGTTTTTCACAAAAACTCATTTTGGCCAAATTTTGATTTAAGTCGTTATTTTACTAAGAGTGCGTTATGTCCTGACTCAGTTTGGGAGTCAATATCAAGTACTGAGGCCCCTGGTAGGCGAGGTACTTGTCTAGCTTGTTAGCATTTAATAGTAATCGATCATGTATGAATTGAGTCTGTGACCACGTAGACACATGGTGCTTCTTTCCACCCGAGGAAGAGCACTGTGAAGGTGACGCAAAGTACCTTATAGGATAATAGATGTGATGATAAGATTGTCACATGAAGAAGTGTGTTGAACTGTCAAAGTTTATAAAGAGTAATTGGAATTAAGTATTGATGATATTGGAAATAAGTAAAGTTAATTGAAATTGAGTTGTGACATTGCAAATGATGAAGCAGTTCTAAGCCTTTTCCCCTATGGACGGAGGCGTTTGCTTGAGGCAGCGTCTCCTTGTAATTTATCTTTTACAGATGGATCCTTTAACCGTCATGCTTCTGGATATCTACATAATACCTAATAATGATGACATTGAACCTGTTGAACAAGAGATATGTCAAGAAATAACTTTTTTTTTTTTTTATTAGTGATGGGTATGCTCTTGACTCTAGTCTAGGTCATAGGACAGAGACAGAGTCTAAGATGGAGCGAGCTCACCCAGAAGAAGCCTGTTAAGGCACTGGCACTCCCACACACTGACGGAACGCAGCAAGCTACTTGGCGCCAGACTATGGTGAGTTTGCTTTCAATTCGTCATTACACCTGGAGCGACATCATACATAACAGTAATGACCACAGTAATCACCTACTTGGTCAAGTATGATGCCCTCAACGAATCCATGCGTCCATCAAAGACACCATCTGATCACACAGATCAGCAAAGCAGATGGTGAATGATGGCTCATTCAGATGCTGCAGCTGGCACTCACCCGATCAGATCATAGTTCCCCGGGCTATATCTGACCCAACACAACATGAGACCACACTGTCTCCACAATTTGAGACCACACTGTCAGCCATTGGAATCTCTGAACAAAGCTCTGGACCGTATACCTGTCCCAGTCCCACAATTATCTTCTGAGTTACGATTAGCTACATCGAGACGAGGCTGTATGGTTTTAAGACCTTTGCCTGTCCAATGGATAAATAGAATACAAAAGAATTTTATCTATGCCTGTCAAATTCAAACTGTCATTTTTTTCACGGCCAACTTCTAACGATTTCTTTTTCTTTAATTACATTTATCCTTAATATTATTGTAAACATTGACCATTTTATAACCATTTACTTTATTTTGACCTGTGCTATGGGCAAAGACGAAGAAAAGTGAACTTGGCGAATACGAAGTGACGGCATTCGATAAAAATTTGTATTGCTGTTTTTACGATCAAGAATTTATTGAAACTGTTTAGAACATCGTTTAGAACGCAGTTTCGCTGCAATTTTTGTGGTATGTTATATAACTAATGATATGACTTCAACGTTCATACTTATTTGCTATAGCAAATGTAAGCAGCTTCCCTTGATGTTGATATCACAATATTTTTTTGCTGATGTGTGTCTAAGTGTCTAGTTTTTTTTGGTGCGTTCATTACGGTAGTGACCAGTTTAAAACAATCCAATGCTTTCTACTTTCAGAATATACCAAAGATTAGAGCTACTTAGATGTTGTGATCTTAGTAGACTGGTGATCTGTTGAGATCCATACAAATGAAGATCCACACATTCGAATCTTCGTCGGCATCCAAACTGGTGAATTAAATGCATGGTGGTTATACTTTTTCTCTTTCCGCACGAATAACCGCAGCATCAGCGTATTTAAACTGCCTACTAGGCCGACGAGGCAGTGTAGCGATCAGCATTTAAGTAGAATCATCTTAAACATCATCCCGGCCTGATGGCTTGATATGCTCTCCAAAGCAATGTACAATTGAAATTGAGAACAGCTACACCGAGCGATAAGTTGGCTAAGTATCAAAAGACGCTAGACTACTGCATCACAGAAGGTGTGCGTCAATATAGCATGATGTCCCACATTCTTCACCACCGTGCCAATAATAAATGAACTCACGACTTCCCTAAACTTATTATATACAATAGAACAATTACAGTGTAACACTATTAATGTTTCAGAATAGTGCAATTCTATGGGCAGTATCAGCGCTAGACTGATACAGGAAAAAAATAAGAATCGTATCCGCGCCTATTTTTTCAACCTGATAAGGTAGAAGACTAGAAGGTAATGTCGCAGGTTTTAGACCAAAACCTAGTTTTGTTATCTTTTATATAAGACAAATTAAACTTAATTTTAGTTGAAACATTAGCATGGAGAAAAATTTAGTGTACCATACAAGCTTGGTGGGCTGGGTGGCGTTTTCGTTATTCAGCTCTGAAAACACATAATTATAAACAATCTACGTTTGCACGTCTATTTTATCAAAAAATCGGTTGGTCATCAGCAAAGTAAATAGAAACTCAAATTTCTTTGACACACTCAATTATTATTGTGTGGATCTTTATTTATCTTATCCTGTTGTAGTTAAATTGCATACATTCATTGCGACGGACAGAAGGCTCGTACTTTGAGATTTATCTATCGTATCGTTTTTAATAAAGTTTTCCTATGCTTTATTTTCAGGCTCCCAGAGTGATACGAATAAAAAACCGGCGTATGGCGGCTTGAGGTGACAGTCGTTTACTTCGTGTTTAGTTTGCTGTAATAAAATTATACATTTTTAGTTTGCTGTTATAAAATAATTTTAAATTATGTAACATTAATTTTATTTAAATTACCTGTATAATAAAAATACCTGTGAAAAATACTACCTATTACTGTGACTACTACACATCACTATTAAATACTAGGAGGTAACAACCTAGCGTAGCGAGTACGTCCATGGTACATCACAGTAAAATTTCACAATCCATGGTCAATTCACGTAGTGATATATTGTAAGTCTATGGTCAATTCAGTAAGAACTTTATGTACTAAGGCTAGTTGCTTATCTGTCCTTTAGGACATATATATCAGAGATCTGTGCACACTGTCTCCACCATGGCACGCGCTCCTCCCGCAGAGGTCTTAAGTCAGAGTCAATAGGTAGGTACGGTGATCACAGTCATAGTATATAGTCGTGAGTAGCGATGGGCCGTTCCCGGGAATATGCCCCAAGTGGGAACATTCCCAAAAGAAACTTTCCGGTGCCCGGAAATATTCCCAATTGCTGGGAACATATGGTTGAAACAACATAAAATTTGTATATTAGTAGAATTTATGATTGATTGTAATAATTATGCGTCTATTTATAGTAAATCACATAACTAAATTATTGTTTGCTATTGCCATAAAAATAGTTGCTTACATTTTTAATAAGTGCTATATAATAAAATGTTTATTTATTTTTTATTAAAAATACTGAATATAGGAGATACCTAGTTCTAAATCGGAAGCGAAATTAGCTAAATCCGAATCTAAATACGTAATACATAATAATATAAAAGATCGGATATATTTATATATTAAGATGAAAATCAAAACACAGGCAATATAAATCCTATGATTTATATGGCTTGTTAATTTGTCACATTTACATCTGACAAGTTGTTCTTATATGCAAATAAAAACAGTCATCAGGAGTAGGTTATTAACTTTTTTTTACAAATCACAGTCCCCCCTCGTTCCCGTTAAAATTTTGCTCAGACAATCGAATATGTAACGAACATTGAAAAATTTTGGCTAAATCACAATTTGAACAATAAGAAAGAGCAAATAATACGTGCTTAAATTCTTGTTCAATTTTAAGAGTCTAACTCTTGTCGGTGGAATAACTTTCAACTTTTGCTCTTCCCTGCAAGTCATTTGACTCTTGATACGACACGACATTTACTTTTGCCTTTAAAATAAATAAATAAAAATAAAATCATTTTATTGTCAGGTACTAGTCCCATAGTGAAAAAATTGCTTAATTACAATAATTGATTATAAAATAAAGTCACAAATAATAGAAAATAAAATAATTATGGTATACAATATAATATGTCGTGTCAGTTAATGTCAAATTAAAATTAAAAACATTCAAATTAAAACAAATTATAAATAATATTATTAAAGTTGTCATCATAAATATAAAAATAATGGTAGATAGCTTCTACAATTTTATTCAGAGACGCACGTGCTCTTATTTCGAAGGAAGCCCTCATATTCCTCATTACAGCATAAAAGTCATTGACCCTATGCTCAGCGAACATACCAGACGCGCTACACCGCCACGGTAGCCTCATTATGCCTCGGAAAGCGTTGTTATACTGTACTCTGAGGGTGTTGAAGGAGTGCTGCGTAAATGAGTACCATAAGTGACAGGTGTAGAACGCCTGGCAGTATGCCTTAAATAGAGTGACTTTTGCATCCTTCGAACAGCGAGCAAACCGTCTCGCCAGCATGTTGCTTCGCATAGCAAGAGCCCGTCGCTGCCGCTCGAGGTCCTCGTCATCTTTTAGAGTATCTGTGACAACATGGCCCAGGTATTTAAACTTTGTAACTACTCTGAGGACAGAGCCGCACAAGTGTACCGGTAAAATGTGCTCTGGACCTTTTTTGTACTTAAAGATCATAACCTCGGTTTTCTTGACATTATACCTAAGACCATGTGCCACAGCATATCTCTCACATATTGAGACTAGTTCTCTAAGTCCTCTGATCGAGGGGCTCAGCAACACCATGTCGTCAGCGTAACTGAGATTGTTAATAAGTGTATCGTTTATGTAACAGCCAATTTTAGTGCTGCTAAGCTTCTCGATCAGACCGTTAACATATAAGTTAAACAGAGTCGGCGACGTGAGCCCCCCCTGCCTAACCCCGCACTGTAAATGGTAGCTATCGGACGTTACGTCACCCCATCTTACTACATTGGTCTGGTTTCCGTACCAGAACTCCAACAGACTGACTATGCTTTCCGGAACACTGGTCTGTCTGAGCTTTTTCCACAGTATGTCGTAACTTATTGTGTCAAAAGCCCGACTGAGATCAAGGAAACACGAATAAACCGACGTTTCCTTCTTTAGGTAGCTCCTAACCGTGTTTTTTAGAGCAAACACAGCCAAATCCGTGGACAGTCCAGCACGGAAACCAAACTGCGCGTCATGTAAAGGTATATTAAACGTCAAACTAGGGCTTATGAGCCTTTCTAGCACTTTAGAGAGTATAGTGGCTAGGGATATGGGGCGGTAGTTAGACAGACTGGACACGTCGCCGGTTCTGTTCTTTACCAGCGGTACTACAGTTGCTTTCATAAGAGCTTCTGGCAAGTAACTATGTTTAAAACAAGCATTGAATAGCACAGACAACTTTAAGTTGAGCAACGGGCCCGCATACAAAACATCTCAACACTAAGATGGTCGTGGCCGGGCGATTTCCCGCGTTTCATGTTGCGGACACAGTCCAGTACTTGCTGAGCCGTGACACAAAATTGCCCAGCAACACTCACGCAATGCGGGGCAACAGCCGGCGGAGGCAGCTTGTGCGTCCCTTCGTCAGTACACGTGTCTGTCTCAGAAGGATCTTCTTTAACATTAAATTGTTCAGCAAACATATTTGCGATCTGTTTACGGTCCTGACTACCATTTACATTAAGTGGAAGCTCGGCTTTCTGATCTAGGCTTTTTGTAGATTTCCAGAATTTACAAAATTCTTTTGTCTGGGTAAAGAAGGTGCGTCTAGGTCTACCTCTGCCTCTCTTTCCTTGTACCTACTTTGCCTTTAATAATGTTCCATATGAAGTTGTCGTGTCGTAGCATGTGGCCAATCATCTTCCTTCTTTTATTTAGTTTGGTCTTAAGGAGACTTCTACGTTTGTCTTCTTCTTTGTCCTACTGATCTTCTACATTCTTCTCCAGCGCCACATTTCAAACGCTTCCAACCTCCTTGGTATTAAGGCGAGTGTAGTCGTGAACGGCCTCGACAGTGGCGCCACTTCACAAAAAATATATTTTCTCTTTATACAAACAATTTATCAGAATGTCCTTTGTTCAAGTTTTTAGTATTATCTTTAAATAAAATTAGAATCCGCAAACTCAATGCAATATTCGCTGTAATTAAAGTTATGGCAACTAATACCAAAAGTGTCCGCTTTTAGCACTTGATTGAAAAGTTTCCAATTATGCGAATTATTACATATTCTACCAGCTCTGTCAGTAGTCAATCTGTTTCTTTTATTTGAATGGATGTTAGAAAAGGTTGCAAATATTTTTACTGAAGCGGATGTTGCCGGAACAGAAAGTATTTTGGCTGCTATATTTTTTCTTTTGTGGGTAAAGAGATTACCACCATGTAATAGGCTCAGTAGTTTTCGACATTTCCCACACAAATCCCTTTTGAAATATGTCAGTCTGGTTCTTGTAAATAGTGATTCCTAAATTGCTGGTTTTAATGGAATTTATGATAAATTTACACCATTGTAAATGCTCTTCGGATATAAGATGTGTAACTTGATTTTTCGGATCTAAAATACAGGCAGCAAAGTTGACAGGCTTTTATGTTCACCTCTTTAAAATCTTCTTTAGGTAGTTCATGTGTCACAGGATTACTGAAAAGATCACACATTTCGCGTATGGCCTGGTATAATAGTCTCCTTCGAGTTTTAAGATCCAGTTAACAGTTAGTTTTAAAAATTCCGAGAGCTCTTCTAGTTCATTCCGTATTGACTCGCCATGAAGTCTGACTTTGAATGGAGCTAGTTTTCTATTTTCTTCGTTTATGGGCATGTTTTGAAAGACAAATTTGCATTTGATGAAACTTTCTAGTGAGGAACAAATAACAACCCCATCTTGTTTTAACAGGCACGCTTATTGAATTGTTAATATTTTTGATCGAAGTGATTATGCACTTTGTTTTTTGGGTTCATGATTCATGTTGAAAACAGTTGTTTCCTTGGCTAAAGTCGCAATAAAACTAGCCATATTCTGCTTGCATGCATTCTATTATATCAGAAAACATCCGTTTACCCTTCTTCAGGTAAGTTTTTTGATGATGATCTTTTTAGTTTTATGACTAATAAATGACCGCAGGGCTACATAATAGAAGTTAAAATTTTTGGTTTTACCTATTGTATTGTTGCTTTTAATACAATACGCTGATCGGGATAATTTCGGGACTTTGAGCCATAAATTACGCACAGGAAAAGAAAACTAAAACTGAACTCGAAGTAATAAGATATATTACCTTTTTCTTTAAAAAGCGAATGTAATAACAACGCATTTTATTGTTTTCAGTTTAATTATTATATCTAATTCCAGTACTATATCGTGTTCAAATTGCCTAAAACTGCCGGGTGTAAGCGAAATTTTATTTTTGTATTTATATTATATCCTTTTATCAATTGAATTATTAAAAAATAAGTTAAAAGAAACCTAACAAACCCACAAACATAAAAATATCAATGTTCCCACTAACTGGGAATTTGCCCGGGCACATGGGAATATTCCCAGGAATATACCCACTGGAAAGTTTCTGGGAACGGGAATGTTCCCGCGGCACATCACTAGTCGTGAGGGGTCGGGAGGACAAACACGTCCATCATTGCCAGCAACAAAAACTTTAACTGCTACTATCATCTGATTAGTTATGCAATTTGATGGGTACTTTAATTTCAGTCATTATAGCTTTCTATCCCAGTAAAGAACAGCTATGTATGAAGATAGCCAGATTACGTTTTCCTGCTCATGAAAGCAAATCAATATTACTCAAGCAAATCACTACAGCCATACGATTCAGTACTTCTAAAATGAAAACATAAGTGTGCAGAATTATGTACTGTTGTAAATAAAAGTTATATATTGACTTTCATAAATGAAAATAAGAAATTGAAAAAATGTCAGCGCCCGCCGGGACTTGAACCCGGGACCGTGGAGTACCGTTCCACTGCTCTGCCAACTGAGCTACCGGCGCCCCGACGTAAGCCGACGAAATCTTCAACCTCTTGGTACTCGTCTCGAAGCGACGACAAGCGACATCTAGTATAAGTTATTTGAAACGAATACTATGGTCAGTCCACTTAAGAGTGAAATTCGAACCATGCGATGAAGCTTTGCTTAATTAAATGTACTATGGTTTTATTTTGCACTCACAGTGCTATATTACTTTCATAAATGAAAATAAGAAATTGAAAAAATGTCAGCGCCCGCCGGGACTTGAACCCGGGACCGTGGAGTACCGTTCCACTGCTCTGCCAACTGAGCTACCGGCGCCCCGACGTAAGCCGACGAAATCTTCAACCTCTTGGTACTCGTCTCGAAGCGACGACAAGCGACATCTAGTATAAGTTATTTGAAACGAATACTATGGTCAGTCCACTTAAGAGTGAAATTCGAACCATGCGATGAAGCTTTGCTTAATTAAATGTACTATGGTTTTATTTTGCACTCACAGTGCTATATTACTTTCATAAATGAAAATAAGAAATTGAAAAAATGTCAGCGCCCGCCGGGACTTGAACCCGGGACCGTGGAGTACCGTTCCACTGCTCTGCCAACTGAGCTACCGGCGCCCCGACGTAAGCCGACGAAATCTTCAACCTCTTGGTACTCGTCTCGAAGCGACGACAAGCGACATCTAGTATAAGTTATTTGAAACGAATACTGACATTTTTTCAATTTCTTATTTTCATTTATGAAAGTAATATAGCACTGTGAGTGCAAAATAAAACCATAGTATATATTGACTTGATCACTATTTATTTTGTAATTAAACACTTTTTGATACACATTAACACGGAGCTTGATATAGAGAGAATGGATGACACATAAGAGAGTGTGTTGCTATTTTAATATAATAATATTAAACATTCTCCCCACTTTCTATAAAAGAAAAGAGATTATACAGAAATTACAAATTAGGAACTCTATTTTTACCAAGTTAATATTGACTCTATAAAAGATAACATTTTCTTCAACAATTTATAAACTTGAAGTTAACTAAAGTTACATTTAGTTTCATTTCTAAAGTACCTATATGAATTTAATATGACACTTAAATACTCTTTCTTATATTTACTCTATCAAGTAAAGAGAAAACTATTAATAAAGACATAGGATATTCTACCTATTGGTGTGATATTATCTAGGATAATTTCTTCCCAAACACCAGCAACTTAAAACCTATTTACCATGGATTTTACTTAAATATCTATTTTTCCTACAATAAAAAATAAGTAACTTTTATCAAAGTTTAAATGTTAATCACCACAAGGAAGCAAAATAAGCTTATTTACAGGTCTGGTATATTCACCGTTACTTGTTTTCACCACTACTGACCGAACTAACTTATCTTTACTATTCATATTTACAGTTACAATTTTTCCTAAAGGCCAGCAAGCAGGTGGAGTTGATTCCTCCTTTAAAATAACAATATCACCTGGGTTCAAATTGTTCTTAGCTTGAAGCCACTTATGTCTAGGCTGTAACTCTGACAAGTAATTATCATAAAACTGTTTCCAGAATTTTTGTTTAATTTGTGTCATTTTCTGATACAGACTTAATCTATTTTCTAATTTTTCACTTAAATTAGGTTCCGGTATATCAGTAATTACATCTCCTGTGAGAAAATGAGAAGGTGTTAAATAATTTATGTCATTATCAAGGGTATCAGGTAAAACATATAAGGGTCTAGAGTTTAAAATTCCCTCTATCTGCACCAAAACAGTGTTTAACAATTCATAAGTAAGGCGAACATTGCCTAAATGTCTCTTTAACAAAGCTTTCACTGACTTTATCCCAGCTTCATATATACCCCCCATATGACTTGCTAATGGTACAGTAAATTTCCATTCAATACACTTTGTATTACAGTAGTCAATTATTTGACTGTAAGTCTTATCATTTTGAAAAAGTTTGTACAAGTCTTGAAGCTCATTATTGGCTCCCTTAAAATTAGTAGCATTATCTGAATACAAACGATGGCAACTACCCCTTCTGTGTACAAATCTTTTCAAAGCACATATAAATGCTTGCGATGATAAATCACCTACTAGTTCTAGATGAAGCGCTTTTGTTGACAAACACACAAATAAGCAAATGTACCCTTTTACATATCGACATGACCTAGTCATGGCAGTACGAAGAAGAATGCTACCGCTAAAATCTACACCCACGTGGGCAAAAGCTCTTATCAATGAAACTCTTGCTAACGGTAAGTTTGCCATTTGTTACTCACAAGGCCTAGCCTTATATCTAAGACAGCGAACACAGCTATGTATTACTTTTTTGACTTCTTGTCTACCTTTGAGTATCCAATATTTAAGGCGAATATTGAATAAAGTGTTTTGTATACCTGCATGAAATAGGCGTTCATGATGTTGTTCAATAATAAGTTTTGTTACATGTTCCTGGCATGGTAATATAATTGGATGAGTATGCTGAAAAGGGATGTCAGAATTGCTTATCCTTCCTCCTGCACGAATTAAATTATCATCTGATAAGAACGGATTTAGATTTCTTATTGGACTTGATTTAAATGTAAATAAATCTTGTGTTGTACTCTTTGTTGATTGCTGTGACTTTAATCTTTTTAATTCCTGAAACTCTTTGGAAAATACTACTGTTTGTAACTCTCTTATTACAAAATGATGAGCGTGGTTTAATTCAAATGTTTTTAAATTTGAATTTTGAGTTGAATTTTTCCTTGCTTTATCTATGAACCTGTAGATATAGGCTATCACTCTAGTCAATTTTGTAAAATTTGAAAATTTCTGAAAATATGTATAAAATGGTGATTCCTTTCTTGTAGGTACTATAATTTGAGCTACTACTTTCTCTATCTGTTCCCTATCACTTACTTCAACTTGAGGTTCAAAGCATGGCAGTTCAGAAAGATCAGACAAAACCCATTGAGGACTACTAAACCAAAAGGAATTTTGTTCCAACATTTCTGGCTGAATTCCTCTAGTTAGCATATCTGCAGGGTTATACTTTGTGTTAATGTAATTCCACTGATCCTGTCTGGTTAACTCAACTATCTCCATTAAACGGTGTGTTACATATGTATGTAGTTTTCTACCATATGGTGCCTTGATCCAGTGTAAAACAATCATAGAGTCAGTGAATAGAATAGTTTTATTGATAACTATATTATTACAAGCTTTTTGAACTCTTGTGTACAATTGTGCAAGCATAAGAGCTCCACACAACTCTAAGCGTGGAAGTGACTGTTTCTTGATAGGAGCTACTTTAGTCTTAGCGATCACTAATGAGCAGGTTGGTTTCCTATTTAAATATGTGGCTTTTAAGTAAAAACACCCTCCATAAGCCCTTTCCGAAGAATCACTGAAACCTAATAGCGTTATTTCTAATGGGATATCTGAAAAATAATACCTATTTATTTTTATATTTTTTAGACTAGACAAACCATGAAAAAACTCTTGCCACATTGACAAAAGATTTTCAGGTAATATTTGATCCCAATCAATGTTAGCTTTCCAAATATCCTGCATAAGTATTTTTGCTTTTATAATGACTGGCTGTAAAATACCTTGAGGATCATATATTTGAGCTATTGCTGATAGTACGTTTCTTTTTGAAGGTAATAATGTTTGAAGATCAGGTACTGAAATACTTAATGTGTCATGAATGGTATTCCAATATATTCCTAGAGTCTTGACCGGGCTATTAAAATCATACTGTGTGTTATCTGTTAGTGAGCTAGTTATACCATGTAAAACTTTTGGATCATTTGCAGACCACTTATGCAGACTAAACTTTCCTTTACCTAGAAGCTCTATCAATTGTTTGCAGGCTTCTTGAAGTTGCTCAATTGTGTCTCTACCTGAAAGAAAGTCGTCCATATAACTTTGTGTCTCTACTATTTCTGCTGCTTCAGGTAACTCTTGTTTATATTGCTGAGCCATATATTTGAGTGTACGGCATGCTAAATATGGCGCACATTTTGTACCATATATTACTGTTTTAAACTGTAAACATTGAAGTGGTTCTAACTTTGAATCTCTCCAAAGTATTCTCACTAAAGGTCTCTGCTCACTTTTTATTAGAATTGTACGAAACATTTTAATTATGTCGCATGTAAAAGCATACTTATAAGTTCTAAACTTTAAAATTATGTCCAGTATATCATTGTATATGTTAGGACCTTCATATAAAACATCATTGAGTGATACTCCTGTCGATGTTTTAGCACTTGCATTTACCACTGAACGTAACTTTGTAGATACACTTTCGGGTCTTAGTACTCCTAAGTGTGGTAAATAGCAATGTACTCCTGTCTGTTGCTGAAAATCTGGAACAAGTTCAGTTAGACATGACTTCAGGTATTGTAACTTTTGTAGTTGTGAGAGATCATTGGACATGGCGCTTTCGAATAGGTTTTTGAATGATGGCCATTCTCTTATCTCGCAGCTGAATGAAGGCAATTCAAATTTAGGGAGTCTCACTGTTTTGTCTTTATGTTGTGTAAATTTAGGTTTAGCTTCTGTCGCTTGTAGTAGTTTAGCTATGACCGCTTTTAAGTTGTAATATTTCGTCTCCATCTTGTTTCTCTCCGCTTCATGAGTGTCTGTGTTGTCCGGGTCCAGTTCCTCTATTTGTTCCTGAATTATTTCGAAATCTTTCATCTGTATGGCTAGGTCATCATTACGTACGTGAAGTTCTTCTATGTTTTCACCAGCTTTGACTTGTTCTAGGTATTGTTTGTGACGCGTAAACTTGCCTTTTATTACACCCCTTGAACCAATAAGCTTGTTTAGTTGTTTCCTTATTTCGGCTTCCGACATTGTGAAAGTATATATATTTTATAAATAACAATTGTACGCACTGTTCTGCTGCGACGTCTTGTACTTTCTTTTTTCTATAAAATATGTGATAATTCACGTTGAAAACCAATACTTGTGTGAAGAAAAACATGTGCTTTTGCCACCAAGAACGGAAGTGTCAAGTGTCAGATGCAGCGGTACCACCGTCTCACAAATCGGAAATTTTCACAGTTCGTTCTAGTTGCAGACGAAAAATAATTTTATAGTACCACCGTACCGGATGTCATGTGACTGTACTGTCACTTTTGCGTTTTGTTGCAATGTTCGTGAACTTCACTCACGTGAATTCTAACCTCACTTTTAACGTCCGTCGTATGCACTGTATTTTTCCAAGGTCTATTTCACTGTCCAAACACTTCGAAGGACCACTTTTTATGTGCAGAATTATGTACTGTTGTAAATAAAAGTTATATATTGACTTGATCACTATTTTTTTTGTAATTAAACACTTTTTGATACACATTAACACGGAGCTTGATATTGAGAGAATGGATGACACATAAGAGAGTGTGTTGCTATTTTAATATAATAATATTAAACAATAAGTCTATTTCAAAATGCATTTTTTAACAATCGTTTCTATTATCACATTAGATCCATTCAATGCTTATCAGATTAAAAATAATTCTTATTTGATTCCACCTTTACAAAGCATGTATTGATTTGAACTAAGCACTGCTTTGAGAGCTTAATTTTCATAAATTGCTTCACCGAGTAGGTGATTTAATATTTCTCAATTAATCTTCCAAGTTGACAAAATAACTTAATGACATCTATTTTTTTAAATGATAGGTACCTTATTAATATCACGTACCAATACTCAAATATCAATTGCATTCAATATGCAATTTACTATTTACCTACTTCTTTCGTCGAAGTCAGTGCTATAAAATTCTATATTACTTACACAACATAGCCACGTAATCTATGCTTTAACTACATCAACCACTTGTATCCAACAACAAACAGTTTTTTTTTTGTTTTGTTTTTACCGAAACAAGATATTAATGCAGTTCACGCAGAAATATACACAACTTCCTTATCCAGCTGCTCTATTTATCACCACTACGGCAAAGCACTTTGTTACCTTATATAAAAATTATTACTTCATAATTGAATAACGCTATACGCATTTAAGTTAATCTTCATAAGTTACAGTCATGATCATGCTTAACCATATCATTGTCATGTTTGTTTCTAAATCCCTAATGATATAAGTTAATTAACAAAAGAGAGACTTGCATTATGAAAACAATACAAAGATCTTGCTCATTTCTCCGAATACTATGGTAACATGTGTTGAACCACGGGTATCAGTAATACGCGTGGCTACAACCCTCAGTCATTTTGGACATCATTGTCCCTTTTAGAACAATGCTTTTTTTTATACCTCTAAGATAACATAATAGAGCTACAACAATGCTTTAAAATGTTTTCTGCACTATAAGGAAATACCATAACCATTATGATTATTTATTAGCCATTCATTAGTTTTAAAACTCAAGTGTGTTTCTCACAAACGAAATAAAAATCCAACGCGAGAGTGATTCTCAAACTGAAAGTTGTAGAGAACAATGTCTTTTGGCAATAGGTACAGTACTTAGCATTCCAGCAACAAATTCTTCAGTTTTAAAAAACATGTCTCATGAAAATCAAATAGGTACGTACATTCCTTTCGTACAATATCTATGTTAAAATTCAAATCACGTTTATTGCAAACAACAAACATAAAATCTTTTCTTCTTCCGAAAATCGCTCTATCTTTATAGGTACCAACTCCTCAAAAGCTTGTATAAATGCATTTCTGCACCAGGTAATATTAAATATCAATTGCAGTAAAGATTGAGAACCAGTCGCTATTCCCAAACCAAAACACAACGCCTTGGTTCTCATAGGTACTTGAAAAGACCCTTTTTTTGTCTCCACCAATATCAAATAGCCGTCCCATAGTTTGACTTTAGATTTGTTAAACTTAGTTCTAAAAATAGACTGCTTTATCAATTTTCAAAAATTCGAAAACACGCCAAATCATATTTTACCGAAAAGATACATGCATCATTTTATTAACAAGTAAGCAATTATGCAATGCAATAATTGCAAAAGATCAAAAATCCTTCTTTACACAATAAAATACGAAATCAAAACTTCCAGACTAAGCCAGGAGTTGAACCTGAACCTTCATGTTCCTTGCAACGGTCTACCAACTGTGCCAACGAAAACGAAATACGTGTGCAACTAACTTTACACAACAAAACTAAAACATGTTTCTTTTTATTTGATTATTTCCGATTCCAGAGACATCTTCCAATCATAACAACGTCACCCATTGACAGAAAATGAATTAATCTTTATGTTTTTGTAAATCGAATTCCTTATCCAGAATAATCATTTTATCGAGTGAATTTTCATCAAACAATAATGCCAATTAAAATCCGATAAAATTGACTCCAGTCCAACTTAGGTCCACGTTCATGAACAAATTCAGTAGATTAACGTGTCACAATCATTCCCGTACTAAAAAAGAATTCTATCATTAACTCAAAATTGATATCAGCCTCAAAATAACATTACTAATACGCGGCAAATAAAAATCATCAGTAACCAATAATATCAAATCGCTCGAAAATAATAGTATGGAAAGAACTGGCCTGAATTATTTGTGGTCCAAGAGCATTCTCTGCAATCTGCATTCCCGCTTACAACTGGTATCTCCACGAAAGTCATTTTAGTCACGATCACTGGGTCCAAAAGTCTATCACTATGGCACTGCATTTAGACAGTTTGTAGGTCTCAATCCCACTTCTGATGTCGTAACGGCCGAAAATCAGATAATAGGCTAGCAGCTATAATTAACATTAAGGTCAGGACTTAATGCACGCGAAGTACCAAAACCAAGGAACGATGAATGGTCATTTGAGCCTTGCGCTACGCCCGATCGCTCAAACAACACTAACTCGGATTCTCTCTGTTCTCAAAAATGCGTTTAGCCAAACCACTTGACACAATATGTCTACTACATGCTTCGACCGACGCCAACGCACAGGTACTCAATTAATGCTCTTTCCATAAAATACATCAAAAAGTGCACTTTACTTCATTCCTCAGGTTTAATACCTCACGCTCCGATATATATATGTGGCGTCAGGATCGGGGGGACCGGGCATCATAGGGCTTCTTGGGTAGCAGGTATGACGATAAAGTAAAATTACTGACTTTAAAATTTCAGGTTTTATTCTTACTGACAAAAATCAGAAAAACTTTCAGGATAACTTTATTCTAATTCGAAACAGACAAGTCTTTTGGCAGAGGAGATCCCTTGACCGAAGTTAGATGAAAAATTACACAGACTCCATTTCGAATCAAAAATGTGGTCTCGGATCCCCCGAGCGATAAAAATGAGGGAAAACCATTCCCAGCCAATCGCTTGCGTTTCTACAGAAAATACTTTCAGGTTATCAAACATTACAATCTGATTCGGTAAAATTAATGCAAACGGAAGTTACAATAAATTGAAATGACACGGAATCGACCAATTACAATCAAGAAATACTGTAAGTCTCGTCAACAGTACAGACTGAACTAGGAAATAATGATAAAGTTAATTTGACATTTATTCTAGTAGGTTAACTACTACTACCGTGTACGATAAAGTAACACCATCTGTAGGCAAATCAAGAAATTAACTCAAGTTACAGGAGACAGTTAAAGGCTTTTTCGGATACATGAAAACAATGTTAATTAAATTTGGATACACAAATCAGACGAATATGGATTTGAAGTGTTGCCGACAGATGGCGCTGCTCTCACACTTCGATACGGCCTTCCTGAGCTTCAATCGTCCTCGGGTGAAGTACCTGCTGACAAAAATCATCACAAAGTAATCTGCTCGGCTAACCTGACCTTATAAATAGCTGTTCACGTCTCTACATGACGAATAGACAGCGATATAAAAAAATATATTTAAGTGTCATGATAAAACAGTCACGCTTAACATCATAAAGCCGACTTATCTTTAAAAATCAATCAAAAAATTAAAGTCTGAAAGAGTCTTTCAAAATTAAAATGTCAATGATCAACAGGTTCTAAATTTTAAGTAAAGTCAAAATTCTCAAATCAAATAATTGAGTGATCAATTGGGATTACTGCACACACATATAGCCAGTCCTTCGGCTAAGGCACCAGTCCTTCGGCACCGTGCTCCCAACGCCAGCAAATGCCATCACAGCTGCGTAAGTGTTACTCCCCGCAAAGAGTCTGCTGTGCATAAAAAAAACAGCCAACACGCACCTCTTACATGCTCCAGCGTACCATTGATGGCGTAGTTGCAACAAAATTAACTAAATAAAACACCCAGTCTTTCGGGTCTGTATTCAGTCCATCGAATACAATTTGGCTAGAAAACCCAAGTAGTTGGAGTCAGTGCCAATTTCAGTGTCATCGCTACCTCCATATTCTAATTCTAGCTCCGGAGGAACCTGTTGATCAGGGACTTTCCTAACCCTATCATGGGCATACTTGTAAGTTCTCTTGGAAGTAAGAGATTTTAGCAAATACCTATCGCCACCTAAAACTTCAATAACTTTAAAAGGTCCTTTAAATTTAGCATCTAATTTCATCTGATTTCGCTCTTCGTTTTCAATTAAGACGTAGTCGCCTACTACGCATTTTTGAAGTTTAGCCTTATTTCTATCAAATCGCTCTTTATCGTAGTCAGAGTTTTCTACCATGTTTCGGGACGCTTGCTCTCTCATTGCATCCATATCAATTAGCTCATCATTGTCATCTAAGGTCATCAAATCAAGAGGTCGGGCAACTTTACCGATCAGCAACTCTAGTGGACTTGCTTTCGTGACACGGTTTATGGTAGAGTTCATAGCTTACTGAATATCGCCTAACGCATCTTGCCATGAGCGCTCTATACTAGCCTCTACTGAAGTTAACATGCTCTTTAGAGTGCTCATGACTCTTTCGACCTGCCCGTTAGCGCGACTGGTGCTGGTAGCTATTAGGTGCAGATCAATATTATGACTCTCACAAAAATTTGAAAAATCTCTACTGATGAAACAACGACCTTGGTCAGCGACGACCCTCTGAGGTGCACCAAATAACGAAATGCCTGATTTTAAAGCTCTGATACTACTGACACTGTCTATATTTCTGGAATGCACCAATAACACAAATTTTGTAAAGGCATCGATCAGAACAAAGACGTATTCCTTGTCATTGTTTTTACCACTCAGTTTGCCTGAAGCATCAATGTGGATAGTATGCCAAGGAATAGCAATCTTTGGAATTGGATGAAGTTCTGCTTGAACTCTACCAGAGTGAGAGTTTGATATCTTGCAAGTGATGCAGGTGTCCACAAACTTTCTGACGTACTTAGACATTCCAGGGAACCAATAATGGTCATACACTTTTTCAAGGGTTTTTTCCCAACCTAAGTGCATGATCGACTCTTGAACGTTATTGATAACAGCCCACCTAAATGCACGGGGAACAATAGGAAGACATCGAGTGCGACCGTTTCGCTGAACCTTGCGGTGAAGAATATTGGAACGAATCTCGTAAGTTTTCCTAATATCCTCAGGAAGGATCTCATTCTGCAGATCAGCGAAAATCTTTTGCAACTCCTCGTCCTTCCCCTGTTCTGCTTGCAACCAAGTTCTTGAAAGAGAGGCTATATCTATCCGCTTTTGTTCCACGCGCTTGACAGGAGTTGGGGTTTCGGTAGGAAGCGGATTTCGAGAAAGACAGTCTACATGAGACATCCTCGTACCTGCGCGATGCTCTATGTCAAAATCAAAAGACTGAAGGTAAGCCCACCAGCGATGTACGCGGGGAGAGAGATCCTTCTTCGTCTTGGATGCCTTCACCGAATTACAGTCTGTAACGACTCTAAATTTTCGGCTTTGAAGGTACTGTCGAAAATGCTTGACAGCTTTGACGACCGCTAAAGTTTCAAGCTCGTATGAATGGTACCTGGATTCAGCCGGGGATGTTCGACGGCTGTAATAAGCCACTAAGTGTTGCTTATTATCGACCTTCTGGAGGAGCATAGCGCCGTACCCATCTGAACTAGCATCAGCGTGCAACTCAACTGGAAGGTCTGGGTTAAAAATCATGAGCACCGGTTCACTGGTCAACTGTGCTATGATATTTTGGCGTATTTCCTCGTGTTCAGGTTTCCATTCTAAAGACTTTTTTTTGCTACTAGTGAGCTTGTACAAAGGAGTCATGATTTTGGAGAAGTCGTGGATAAACTGCCGAAAGTATGATGCCAAGCCAATAAATTGGCGAAGTTGAGTGACTGTGGTAGGAGGACGAAGCTTGGTAATTGCTTCGATTTTACCTGGGTTGGGCTTTAGGTGACCTTCTTCGATAATAAAGCCTAAATACTCTATACGCTTCTTCAGGAAGGAACACTTAGTCAAATTCAACGAAAAGCCTGCCTTGCTGAGCACAGCAAGAACAAGACGAAGACGTTCAAGTCCTTCCTCAATCGTAGAGGATAAGATCAGCAAATCATCGATGTAGCAAACAACAAAGGAATGAGCAAGATCACCTAACGCTGTCATGATTGATCGCTGATAGACCGAACTGGCGTTTTTTAAACCAAAAGGCATTGTCAAATACTCCCATTGGCCCTCTGGAGTAACAAACGCAGTTCTCTCTATCGACTCTATTGCAACAGGGATCTGATGGTAACCACTAAGCATATCTAGAGCTGTAAACCACCTAGCGTCTCCTAGTCTAGCAACTTGATCGTTGATAAGAGGCAAGGGGTATCTGTCAGGCACGGTGTTCTGGTTCAGCTCGCGGTAGTCTATACACATCCTGTAGGAATCGTCCTTTTTCCTAACAAGCAACGCCGGACTGGAAAAGGGGGAACTGCTTGGCCTAATGACTCCTGCATCTAGTAGCTCCTTGACCTTGGAACGGACAATCGCCTTCTCTTCTGGGCCTAATCTGTAAGGACGTCTTTGGACAGTTTTACAAGGATCGATAAGACGAATCTCCAGCTGTCCTGTGGTAACACGCGAGGTAGGTACACCTATAGGAAAAGAGGACTTAAACTCTTGTAGTATATCGACTAAACTCTGCCTACGCTCCGTCGGTAAATCGGTGTCAATGTTGCTAAAATCAAGCGTAAATACGCGTACGTTAGGTTCAAAGATATTTATTTTCTCATTAAAAACACAAAGTCACTTACATGAGAATATACAATAATATAAATTAGAAAAAATAGAAGTACGTCGTTCAATTCGTCACATACAGTCCAGATTCTCAACACATAACAGTGTAACTACTATTACCTATATATTCCGTGGTAATACTTAGTAATAAGTAGATGTTTTAAACTGAAAGTCCGAAACCTTGTAATTGTTTACCTTTCCGCAAGAAATCACTCATACCACTTTTATTAAGTTTAATTGCATTTAATTTTAGTAAGAACGTAATTCGATAGTTTAGATTTAAATTTATTAAACGATTCCACTTTTTTTAGTAATGACGGTAGATTGTTATAGATCTTTGCGCCTTCGTAAGTGAACATACGTTTGCCGTAATTTGTTCGAATCTTAGGCAGTACCAGGTAGCTTGCGCGTCTTGTGCTTCGTTTAGACACGTTTTTGATTTGGGTAAGTGGAATTGATGATTGTATGTATTTGTGTAGGATTTTGTGTATTAGTAAGCAAGTGTGGTAAGTATATAGTTGAGTGATATTCATAAAGCCAGTCTTTTTATAGATTTTGGAAGTTGGTGTTAAATACGCGTAATGGAATAACATTTTTATAAGTTTATTCTGTATGGTTTGTATTTCAGCTAGTTTGGTTTTATGTGCACTACCCCAGATTTCGATAAGGTAAGTAAGATGTGATTTCACTAGCGAGTTGTATATTAAAACACGAACTTTTCGTGGTATAGAACGAACTATTCCACGTAAAGAACCCATCAAAGAAGAAAGCTTTTTCTTTATATAGTCAATATGCGCACCCCATGTTAATTTGTTGTCTAGCTTTAGTCCCAAGTATTTTTCTACAGGTTTTTCTGCAATCAGTACATTATTAACATGTAAAGGTTTGTGAGGAAGTACCGGTTTGTTTTTTGCCCTGAAGATAACATAAGAAGTCTTTGCAGTATTAATCGTCAGTAAGTTTGACTGTAACCATATAACAAGAGTGTTAAGATCTTGTTGTGCTAAATCGACAATATCGTTGATGGAAGACCCAAAATAGAAAAGACAAGTGTCGTCCGCGTATAGTGTTATATGGCCGTGTAATCCTAAGTCAACGATATCGTTGATGTAGATTAAGAAAAGTAGGGGCCCCAAGATGGACCCTTGAGGTACACCAAAACTGACAGGGAGGGCTTCACTTTCATAATTACCAATTTTAACTATCTGTTTTCGATGATTTAGGTATGATTTGAAGATATTAAGTGCATTACCAGTTATTCCTATATTCTGGAGCTTGGTTTCTAGCAGTTTATGGCTCACTTTGTCGAAAGCTTTTTTTAGGTCGACAAATATACCCAATGCAATATTTTTCATATCAATGTTTTGTTTTACTTTTGTCACCAAATCAACCGTCGCCACTACAGTATTACTTTTTGGTCTAAAACCAAATTGACGCTCAGTTATAAACTGGATTGACTCAAGATACGATTCTAAACGTTTGTGTAATACCTTTTCCAGTACTTTTGACAGTACTGGAAGTACTGAGATTGGCCTATAATTGCCTGGATCAGTTTTTGACCCAGATTTGTGTATCGGGCTGACTTTAGCTAGCTTCAGTGAATCCGGAAACTGTCCTTGCTTAAGAAGATCGTTAATACAATCAGTTACAATCGGTGCTATGAAGGATTTTAAGCATTTTACAGCTTTCGTACTGATTCCGTCTATACCTGCACTAGAGCTTGGATCTAAGTTGTTGATTATTTTAGATATTTCGACAACAGTAACAGGGCGTAAATCATTTAGAGTTGTGTTTTCTGATTTTATAAACGTGTTATGTATGCTGTGGAAATGGGCCGGGATTTCATTTGCAAGTATCGATCCTATAGAGGCAAAATAATGGTTAAATGTATTACAAATTTCGGAGGGATTTGAGATTATCTTTGAGTCTATTATTAGTTTAGGGGGAACTACGCAATCTACTTTAGATTTATTATTGGAAAGGCAATCAATAAGGTTCCATGTCTTTTTAGGATCTTTCGTATAGAACATGAATTTGTTATAATAGTAAGAATCTTTTGTTGTCTTAATAAGTCTAGTTGTTGCGTCCCTTTCTTGTTCAAATTTGATCCTTAGTGGTATATTTTCTATATCCTTTTGAAGTTCTGCCCATAGCTCATTTCTGCAGGCGATTGCATCAAGAATATCTTTGTTTATCCAGTCTTGTTGGGGTTGATTTAGGATTTTCCACTTCATAGATTTACTTCTCTCGATTAATGACTTGATTGTACGTTGTAGGCTGTCAAAATCACAATTTCTATCAATCGAATTTTGTAGACTCTCTGCCTCTTGATAAAGCTTTTCGTAATTTAGGGCTTCATATTTGACTCTCTCTTTAGGAGGAGGCTTATACTTCTTTAAAGTAAGATGAATTTGCCTATGGTCTGATAGAGGAGAGTCAATGAGGGCAATATTATACGTGTCATTCCTTAAATTTGTACTGATGTGATCTAGTATTGATATCTTTGTAGACAGTCTGGTATAATACTTTTTACTAACTTTATTTAGAATTTTATAGCCTGCCGTGTTGAGTAAGTTTATGTAGCTTTGTTTAGTTTTAGATTTTTCTAAAAGGTCAATGTTAAAATCACCAAATACCAATGCTCTCTTATGTCGCTGGAGTTGCGGCTCAAAGGTATCCATAAAATCGTTAAAGTTAGTGTTTCCTGGTTTGTAGACAACTCCCACATCTAGTGCGTATTTTTCCAATTTAACCCATAGGTAATTATTTCCTTCTATGCAAAGAGATTCCGATAGAGTGTGTTTTAGATCGTTATGAATTAAAGCTGAGGCACCACCTCCCGTTTTGTCTGTTCGTAAGTTGTAATAGTGTGAGTAATTTGGAAGTTTAAGTTTTTCTGCTTGTTCTTCCGTCTTGATCCAAGATTCAGTCAGTAGGATGATATGAGTAGTTTTAGGAATTGAATGGATTATACAAGCTAGCTCATCTAATTTGTTGCAAATACTCCTTGCATTCAGATAAAGGAAATTTAGGCATGATTTAGTATTTTTCACTTCGGCATAGTTGCTGATAATTTGGTAAGATGTGGTCTCTGTTGCACAGGAGTAAGATGCGATCTCTAGTTTTTTGATGTGGTACAGGTTATTTGAGGTACGCCCTTAACGTACTTTATAGTAATGTTGCTCTCACCTGCCTCTGTGCGCTGATTAAGTTCATTCCGCAAGTTTTGCAATAGTTTTTGCTGGCTAGGGGAAACATCAGCATAAATTCTAATACCAATCGGTAGTTTGTCCTTCGAACGTAGAAGTTGTTTGACAGGTTCTTCACTGTTAAAGTAGATTTTGATACCGCGTGCTTTAGATTTGTTGTACTTTCCAATGCGGTGCATTTTTATAGGATCAGGTAGTCCTTCAAAAGTCTTCAGTACATTCATCACATCAGAAATGTCTTTTGATTTTCGCTCACTAGCAGGGCCACCCTGTTCCGCTATTCCGACAACGATTACATTTTTCTGTCGTTTGATACGCTCTTGAAACTCTAATAGTAACTCTTCGTTAATAACTGTCTGAGAGCTGTTATGGCTAGAAAATGGACGAGCCTTAATGATATTCAGATCATTTTCAAAAGATTTAAATTTCTCTTCGCCAGAAAGTATTCTGCTCTCAAGTTCGTTACTAAGCTCGCACGAATCTACTTGTGACGGAATGCAGCGACTGAAAGTGGCCCATTCGTGGGTCATGTTAACACTTATATCTGGAGTAACAATCTCACGGCCTATTAAGACATCATCATTCATACACTGATCTGGTAGGACATGAAATACTATATCGAAACACAACCCGTCGATTTTTACTGGACATTCAATTTGCAAAGTACAAAATACGCATGCTTGACCAATACCAGTAACGGTGACAGTATTATTCAAACGTCTACCAGGAAATCTAGATGCAATGGATTCTTTAACGAGAGAGCATTCTGCGCCCGAATCATAGTGAAAAAGATATGACTCATCAGCAATAGTCATCCGTCCGGTGGGCTTGCCGACGCGGCACACGTTGACTCGATGCGTGTTGCTGCTGTTGACTACACCATCGGATCCGCCGCTAGCCGCCGCGCTGGCTCCGGTGGTACCGCCTTTCCCAGGGAAGCTTTTGCCCGCAGCGGAGGGTGGATGGGGACACCTGGTAGCAAAGTGACCAGCTTCTCCACATCTAAAACAGGTAACGCCAGATTCGTTTGATCGCCGCTTGGGGAGAGATGTTGGTGGCGAAGCAGAATATGTAACGGAACGATTACGTGACCTTGTGGCATCTTTGGAGTGGCAGTCGGGACTGCGATGCCCCAGCTTCCCACAGGTGTAGCAGCGTGCAAGCCCTGGTGCAGGAGCGGGCCGGAACCGCTTGCTATGGATCCCCTCGCTTGCGGCAGCTTCACTTCTTCGCTTCAGGTAGGAGCAAGCTTGTAGGTCGCGTTGTAAATGCTCCCGTGTCTTGATTTCTGCTGTGAACGCCACCCTTTGCAACCTGCTATCAAATTGAGATACATGGGCAAGAATCATAGCGTGTATAATTTGTTCCGCAGTCATGTCCTTGAACCGGGCCATCAAGGTCGTAGAAAGCCATGCTGCGTACGATGCCATATTTTCGTTGCCGTTCGGTTTGCTGTTTTGCAGATTGACGAGGGTAGCAGCAGGCGTCTCGATCAAGCCATAGCGCGCCAGGAAAATTTCTTTGAACTGGACCCATGTCATGCCAGCGAACGAAATTTGAGAAAGCCATTGTGATGCGCTTCCCTTTAGGGCTCCACTGAGTGCCAGAATGAGTGCACTCCCTTCATGCTCATGTTCATTGAGGCATATGTCTGCCGTGGCACACCATGCACGCGCATCAACATCCGCATTTTTGGGGTCGAAAATTGGTAAAGTAATTTTGCGGGTACTTTCAGGGCGCAAGGCGTCGATGAGGCTCATCATATTCCTGTTCTGTGCTTCTAGCAGCGTGCGCAAGAGGTTTTCGTCCATGTTGGATGTAGACGCGGGTGGCTGGTCGTCTTGAACCCGCTGTCGTCCCGCTTCTGATGTGGCGTCAGGATCGAGGAGACCGGGCATCATAGGGCTTCTTGGGTAGCAGGTATAACGATAAAGTAAAATTACTGACTTTAAAATTTCAGGTTTTATTCTTACTGACAAAAATCAGAAAAACTTTCAGGATAACTTTATTCTAATTCGAAACAGACAAGTCTTTTGGCAGAGGAGATCCCTTGACCGAAGTTAGATGAAAAATTACACAGACTCCATTTTGAATCAAAAATGTGGTCTCGGATCCCTTGCCCAAGCGATAAAAATGAGGGAAAACCATTCCCAGCCAATCGCTTGCGTTTCTACAGAAAATACTTTCAGGTTATCAAACATTACTATCTGAATCGGTAAAATTAATGCAAACGGAAGTTACAATAAATTGAAATGACACGGAATCGACCAATTACAATCAAGAAATACTGTAAGTCTCGCCAACAGTACAGACTGAACTAGGAAATAATGATAAAGTTAATTTGACATTTATTCTTGTAGGTTAACTACTACTACCGTGTACGATAAAGTAACACCATCTGTAGGCAAATCAAGAAATTAACTCAAGTTACAGGAGACAGTTAAAGGCTTTTTCGGATACATGAAAACAATGTTAATTAAATTTGGATACACAAATCAGACGAATATGGATTTGAAGTGTTGCCGACAGATGGCGCTGCTCTCACACTTCGACATATATTTAAAAAATTTGCACCTCCTTTACAACCAGACTTGATTCGCTGTTATATTTTGTATGGGAGGTCTATTTTTTTTTCATATTTCGACCTATGCTTCTTGGAGAAAGATTTTCAGTTTCATTGGCTGGTTCATTCCTTGAATGGAACACAGTACTTTTCCTTACAGCATGTATTATGACTATGCACACTGTTACATTTAAATTATTTATAATGGTGAGACATATACTTTATGTAGGTTACAGTGACTAAAGTAACCAGTGCTTTTAAAAGTCGTCTGTTTATATAATTATGTTATTATAAAGTTTAAATTGATACTTTTTACTATTAGGTACCTAGATAAACAATTTATGTAACAGGGATTTATTTCTTATTTTATTATTTTCAGATCCAAGAAGCCTAAGCCAGACATTTTTTCAATCATCACGGCGCAAGAGACTGCGACTGCTACCGATACCCCGCGCTTCGAAACTTCTAGCTTCGTGAACCGCGAGGCCTCAGGTCATACACGTCGCGCTTTGACACTCAACGGAGACTACTTCTTTGAGTGTAATCCTCAAACAAAGTGTTTGAGGGTTGTGAAGCAGTGTTTTTCACATATAAATAAAAAGTATAATATTTACTGTATTATACCTACCTATTATGTCTTGCGCTTTGAAATATAAATAATATATAATAATTGATGTTTTTATAATTTGGTTATTTAAATACATTCAAACAATTCATTGCTTATTCTAAAATAATATCTTTCTGTAATTTTAATTTTAGACCCTCACACACACACACAAGGTAATTAATTAATTTTTTACTTCATCTTCTGATATTTTGTTTTTGGTTTAAAACAATATGCCGTTTTGCTCGACTTGTAACCTTACTATTAAAAACACATCCTGGATAGGACATTTGCGAAGCAATTTTCATAAAACTAATAATGCAGGTGCATAGTGAAGGTATTGAAATAATAACCTCAGCTTTTCAGTCACGCATTATAACATTTAGAATTTTAGCCGATGATTTTTATCAGAGTTCTTTAGATACATTTCTTAATGATATAAAAAAAATTAGAGTTACTTTTGGATGAGAATTTAAAATAACATACATGTTTGAAAGTTAACTTTGAATTGTTTTCAATGTTCTTGTTATTCAAAGATGATACTCAAGAAGTAAAATCGGTTAACACAAAAAATATTATAATTTACCTTCATTATGACTTTGATTCTTTATTTGACCAAATCAAAAATAAGTTGAAAAAGAAAGTGGAAGAATTCCAAGAACGTGACAGCGGATGGGCTTTTTTATATGCAACTCACCTTGAAGTAAATATAAATAAGTACAGTCGGTTATATCACATAAGGTACCAGGGGTACTTCAGAAGAACTGATTTATTTCTGTCCCCAGCAATATTTTTTTCTCGACATCAATATTGAACAGTAGAAAATCACTTCTTTTACAAGAATAAGTTTAAATTGTTATTATGTATTAAATAGGGATAAGAATAATTCTTTCTTTATACTTTTCTTAATTCTCAGTTCTTCTTGAGTAGCCCTGGTACCTTATGTGCTACAACCGACTGTACCAACCCTTGCGAGGTGTTTCCACCTTTATAGAACTCCCAAAAGTAATAAAAAAAAACATGTGTCAATATCCGAAACAATGATGAATATTGTTTTCTTTGGAGTGTCAAAGCTGCTCTTCATCCTGCAAAAAGTCACCCAGACAGAGTATCATCTTATCCACATTTTCAAAATGTAGTAAACACAAAAGGAATGTCTTTTCCTATCTCGTTTTCTGACATAAGGCTTTTCGAAAAAAAAAAACAGATTTGAGCTTTATTATATACGGTTTAAAAAATGATAAACATATTATGGGTCCTCTTTATAAGTCAGACACTGAAAAAAGTAAAAAACAATTCATCTTCTGTATTTAGAAAATGATTCCAGTGCACATTATTGTCTTATTAAAGATTTATCTCGACTCGTTCGAAGTCAAATCACAAACCACCATGGAAAGCTTTACTGTTGTGATACATGTCTAGTTTTTTTCAATTCTTCAAAAGACTTAGAAACTCATGTATGTGGTGGTATCATGACAATACTGCCAGATACAGCATCAGTAATCAAATTTTAAAAAAATTGTCGTAAACAAGACGTTCCTTTTGTGATTTACGCAGATTTTGAATCTATGTTAGTAAAATGTCAAAGCGCATCACAGCATCATAGTAACGTGCAATTCGATGACACCTCAAATACTAAAGCAGTACACCATCATGTGCCTGTTGCGTTTGGATATCACATCGTTTGTTCTGTGGATCCTAGCTACAATAGATAAGTCTCGTATCGTGGGAAAGCCTGTGAAAAAAAATTTGTTTCTGCTATTTCTGAAGATGCTTGTAAAATTTATGAGTTTCTGTCAAAGAATGAGCCCATGATGTTTAACGAAAACGATGCAGAAGATTTTGATTACGCAAAAGTGTGTTATATTTGTTAAAACAATTATTAGGAGATAAAGTTAAAGACCATTGTCACTTAACTGGTCAATATCGAGGCGCAGCTCATAATTATTGTAATCTACAAACAAAAGTCCCAAAATTTGTTCCCGTCTTTTTTCACAATTTGTCTGGGTTTGACTGTCATTTGTTTATCAAAGCGTTAGAAGAAACTGAAGGTTCAATCAAAATAATTCCAAAAACTAAAGAAAATTACATTTCTTTTACGAAATTAATTCATACATCTGATAACGAATATTTTCCATTGCGGTTTTTTGACTCGTATAAATTTTTAGGAACAAGTTTAGAAAAACTATAAAAAAACAGGATTTCAAACATTTAAGTAACTTTTATCCTAACTCAACTCAGTTTGACTTACTTACTCATAAAAGTGTGTACCCCTACGAATACTTTGATAACTGGTCACGTTACCAGGAAAAAGTTCTACCTACCAAAAATATTTTTTTTAGTTCTCTCTTAAATGCAGATATTTCACAAAATGATTACTCTCACGTAGAGTCAGTCTGGCGGAGTCTCAACATAAAAGATTTAGGGCAATTTACAGACTTGTATCTTAAATTGGATGTCCTCCTTCTGTCAGATTTATTCGAGCATTTTAGAAAGACAAGTAAAAAGCATTTCCAGTTAGACCCAGCTTTTTATTTAACGGTCCCAAGTTTGTCTTTTGATGCAATGTTGATGCAAACTGGAGTTGAGTTAGAGTTAATCAGTGACTTATCAATGATAAGAATGATTCAATCAGGCATCAAAGGTGGTGTGTCCATGTGTGTACACAAACATGCTAAAGCTAACAATAAATACATGACAGAATATGATCCTCAAAAACCAGACTCATTCATTGTGTACACTGACTATGTGTCAATCAATGCCTTTCGCTGAATTTAAATTTCTATCTCAGAACGATGTTGATTCTTTCGATGTTAATAAGATTCATGATGATGGTGGAAAAGGTTACATTCTGGAAGTTGATTAAGAATATCCTAAACACTTACACTCAAAACATAATCACTTATCTTTTTGTCCAGAAAAATGTATTCCATCCGATTGAAAAAATTCTAAACTGATTTCTAACCTTTATGACAAATATAATTATGTCATACACTATGTACATTTAAAAAAATGTTTTGAGCACGGATCGTTTCGTATATTCGAATCGTTTATACCTTGCCTATTTATGTTACTTAAGCAATGAAGGTAAAAATTGTATTTTAAAAATCAATAATATAATAGATCTACATACTTTGTTTTCTTACGAAGTTATTAATGAAGTGTTGATAAATGAATGTAATGCAATTCACTCGTTGAAAATGAAATGTTAACCACTGAATCAGATTACTTAATTTCTTAAATGTTATTTAAATAGTATGTTTAGATTGGAGACATAAATGTATGAGTGTACTTTAAAATACATACATACATACATACATAAATCACGCCTATATCCCTTACGGGGTATACAAATATATAAAAACATCATTTAAACCAATAACTTTGTTTAATTTCATAAGACCTTGTATTAAAAATACCCTATATTGTAACTTAAATAAAAGTGCTGATCAAACATTGAAGCACGGGTTGCGTGCAGAGGCAAGTATATTTACAAGTTATAACTTGTTTGAAAAAATGCTAACGCAAACAAATTTAGCGGTGCAGCGCGGTGGAGGGCGGTGTACGACAGGCTGCGGGGGAAACAATTGGCTAGCATCATATTTCATCTACTTAAATTGAAATAATAAATTTATTCATTTTACTTTTAGCGCTCAGTACATTTGGATCGCACTCATTCTCTTTTTTCAAAATGTCTAAGGTAAAGTGCTCTCCCAAACAACCAAGTTTTGTTTCAAGTTTAGATTCAAAAATACCTAAATATATTTTAAGAATTGAGTTGATGAAATGTGAAGAACTTGAAACTGAAGTGCAAGTGAATTCAAATGTAAAATCACAATATGTGATTTACAATGAAGATGATAACATTTTATACAAAAGTTCTCGACTTTTGTGGGAGATTAGTGCTGAAGTGTGCCGACGGAATGAAGAAGCATGTCATATAAGGTGAGTCTTTGCATTGATATATAAGGTTAAATATAATTAAGTGCAAATATTTGAAGGGTGAGTTCTACTCGTGAAATATAAAAAGAAAATGAATCTCTGATACATAGTGATTTTTTTATTTTTTATCTCTGTAACTCACCTTTAAAATATTTGTACTTAATAAAATTTAACCATATATTGGAATATTTTATACATCATTTACTTTTATTTAAGTTATCTGAGAATAAATTTTAAAATGTGTTTTTCATTTGTTTCAGACAAGTCAAAAAAATTATAAGAACATGTTGAGATTCTATACTGGACTGGACTAGCTGTAACATAACACAAGAATGGAACCATGGAAACTGGTTGATGAACACTATAGATCATATAAAATAAATAGGTCAAATTTATTTTTATAATGTAAATAAATTATTAATAAAGTTTATTTATATTTTTAGTTATTGTTTTCTTTATATCACTATAAAAATAACTCATACGATGGAAATTATAAAAAACAAGCAAAATAATTATTTTCATAAAAGTTTATTCAACAAAAAATTTAAAAGCATACATATGATTGTCATAATACCATTTAAATAAACAAATTGAATTTTTAAGAGCACATTGTTGCAGAGGACAAGCCTTGTCGCTCCCATGTAAGGTCCATTCTTACTATACCTATCCACCACTCCGACTTCTACAGTTATTCATTCACTGTGCATGCAGCCAGATTGTGGAACTCCCTCCCGCACACAGTACGTGACAGTCCTTCACTCTCAGTCTTCAAGAAAAGAGTAAAAGAGCATTACCTTTCACTGTCTAGTTAGTTTGTATTAGTCGTATTTATGTATATTTATTGTATTTGTTGTAATATATATATGTTATTGTGTTAGGTATATATATATATTAGTATATTAAGTAAACTTATTTTTATTATATTATATTTTTATTATTACATTGTGCACGATCTATCAGCCTCACCTTATGCTATCTCTACCGTAGGACTGCTGGAAGAGATTTCTTTTTAGAAATAAGTAGTACCTGTTGTGTTGTTTTTCTTAATTGTAAGTGTCCTGTGTTTTATCTTGTGTGCAATAAACAGTTAAATAAATAAATAAATTGTTTTTCATGATAGACACAGTTAAGATTAAGATTCTTATATTTTTCATGTAATGTCGGTAAAATTTGACAACCTTTTTCACCTTTGTCAACAATTTTACAATTTTCACATAAATCTTTAATCCATTTTACTTTTTCACTCCCTTTCACTATAATGTTTTTATTTTTCAAATACAAGGGAATAATACGTTTAAACTACCTATAGTCAACGAAACCTTCACTCCAACGTATTCCCCGATTTTTTTCTATCCAATTTGCTTGCTTTTTTTCCCCTAGCGATAGAGTAGTGTACATATACGGTGGTTTTACAAGAAATACTTTGATTCCATTCAGTTGTTGCTAAAGAAATCTCTTTTATAATAAAATCATTTTTCGAATTTTTAAAACCTTGGAGATCTACAAAGATTGTTTCAGGTTTCATTATGAAATATTTCTAACAATGCTACTTAAAGGTTTGTATTCAAAAATACAATCGTTAAGTATGAGACAATATGCTAAAGTATTATCTGGTATATCTTGATCTGCTTCTATTTCAAGTCTCACGTCAACTGAACCTTTCAACGATTCTTGTTGACGACAGCAATCAATCACAAACAAATAGCTAAATCTCTAAATTATTTTAGACTTAACAACGGTTCAGGTCGACGTTCATAGTATGACTGTTGAAATTCATACTACTGACTTTTAAAAGCTGCAGATAGCTTGGAGTGGACGTGCAATGTCTGTAAGCAAGACGAATCACGCAGAGGATCTTATAAGTTGCATGATGTTGATGAAGATGAAGAAGAAGCAGAAGGCTAAGGATATCTATAAAAAAGTGGTGACTGTAGACACGAAAGAGTTTACGAAGGATATAACTAAGGAGATGAGAAAAATTCTGAAGGCTGAGTTAGGTGAAATACAAAAGTCTGTGGATTATCTCAATGATAAAGTAGATGAATGTCTAGCTGCTGTAAAAATTTTTAAGCAAAGGATGAAAGAGCTTGAAAATAAGAATAATTATCTGACTAACAAAACCACGAACATGGAGCTTAAAATTCATGCTTTAGAGCAAATGGTAACTGAATTTCAGCAGGAAAAACTTAATCGTCATAAAAATGCAAGATAAAGACTCAAAAATGCAATGGGTCACAGCTTCACGTAAGAAACCAATTATTGCTAAGGAAATAATACCACATCTGGATAGTCAAGGAGGCTCTACCCCCGTCTACATTAGAGAAGCAATGACACCATTTAATAAAAAACTGTTCTGGATGACTAAACAAGAGTTAAAACCTGCCTTTAAGTATGTATGGTTTAAGGACGGAAGGATTCTCGTAAAGAAGCAAGAAAATAGTAAATTATTTGTTTTACGTAATGAGTGCGACATTGAACATTTGCTGGAAAACGAGAAACTTACTGCCTAAGAACAACTTGTTCGTAACGATTGGCAATCTTAATCAGTTTAAATATGGCTAATATTCCGATTTCAGATAATGTCACAGAAGTATTTGACTGTGTAGATATTCTAGACTACTCTAAACATATTCCAAGAAATTACTGTAACTTCACTGTATTGCATGTAAATATTAGGTCCATTATCAAAAACTTTTCTAAAATCGAACATATTATCCATATATCTAACCAATCCGTTGATGTTATTGTCCTTACTGAAGTTAATATCACAGACTCCCTAAGTTCACTCTTTTCTATAAGTGGGTATAAAATGTACACAAATTTACGCAAGCAAAATAAAGGTGTGATTGCCGGCTTAGAATAGCATCACCCCATTTCTTACCCATGGGTGTCGTAAGAGCCGACTAAGGGACTCGAGGGATGTGTATTGCAATTTTAGGCGATGGGCTGACAACCTGTCACTATAGTGATACACAGTTATCTGATTGACCCTCAAACTTTTGTCAGACGTGGTGGTAATATCCGTTTTACGGCCGTTAACGCTCTGCCTACCCCGTAAGGGATATAGGCGTGATTTATGTATGTATGTATGTAAAATAAAGGTGGCGGCATAATTATGTACGTGCGCAGGAACCACAATGTCACGATCATTCAAAAAACAACAATTCACTTTGAATGTATCCTAAGTGAAATTACCGCCCAAAGCGGGTATCGCGTTAATTTGTGTGCACTTTACAGACCACCTTGCCTAAATAAAAAATCGTTCTTGTTAGAATTAAAACCGATACTACGCAAATATCATACACTTGACATGATCGCACTGGGTGATGTCAACATAAATACTAAGTCTACGGAATGCATGCGGGGCCAATATATGAATCTTATGTATGAGCACGGTTTTGCGTGTGGGATAACTGACTACACGAGAATAGAAAAGCGTTCGGATAAAGTGACTCAAACATGTATTGATCACATATTTGTGAGATCCCGTATGCATGACGTATTCTGCGCAGCGCTCGGAACAGTATTGGCTGACCACCGCCTGACTGCGGTCACTTGCGTTAGCTCTCGGGGTATACAGGCTGTTACAACATACACATGGCGATACAATCGTGAATTATTACAAGAAAAAATACATGACATTGTCCTATGACATGTCCTACTATAATACACAAAATAACATCTGCGTTTGAATCTTGTTATGAACAGGCTAAATATAAAGTAAAAGTAAATAATAATTCACATCGTAATAGAGAAGGATGGGTGAATAAGAAAGTAAAAAATGGAATTCGGAAAAAAGACGCTAAAAACAAACAACTAAAAAATGATAGCACAAATAAAGTTTTATTACTAGAATACCACAAATTACGTAATAAGTCAAACAAAATTGTTTAAAACCAAAGAAATAATTATTACAAAAATTTAATTAATAACAATAAGGATGACCCCAAGAAAGTATGGACAATTTTGAATAACTTGACTGGTAGAATATCTGAATCGCTGGATGAAGTGATATTAAAGGCTTTAAAGCGAAATGAGGTCGATGAAAAATATATTGCTAACAATTTTGCGAAAGGGTTCAGTAAATCTGTGCAAGACATTCTACCAAAATGTGAGATCCCGATACTGCGGGCCTCGGATTATAGTAAACCTAGTATCTTATCGATGAAATTTAAAAAAGCGGATGTTTCTAATATCCACAAAATAATTAGAAATGTTAAAACGAATAAATCACCAGGTTTGGATGGTATTCGGCCTATAGATGTTAAAACTATATCTGATAAAATAGCAAACGCCATAGCTTGTTTACTTAATAATAGTATACAATCCGGTAAATATCCAACTAAACTTAAAATGGGAATAGTTAGACCGATTTTCAAAAAAGGATCTAAGCAGGACTATAGCAACTACAGGCCAATAACAATATTGCCATTAGTAGATAAAATATTTGAGAAATATGTATGTAATGAAATCCAAAAGTTTTATATTGATAACGACATTCTATCCAAGAACCAATACGGATTTCAGAAGGATAAAAGTACCACCCAGCTACTATCCTGTTTTACCTATTATGTGAATAAATGTCTCGGTTATTAGTTGCAAAACTAACCCGGTAGATGGCGCCATGCCAAGCGTTACTGGCATTAAAATACACTTGCAAAATTGGCGGGCAAGAAATGAGCTGCGGTGGCCCAGATGGAAGAGGCGTCGCCACTAGTAATGCGAAAGTCGCAGGTTCAAATCCTGCCCGCACTCGAAAATTTTGCAAGTTTTCAAAAAATAAATGTCTCGTAGCTAAACAACACGTGCTAATGGTGTTTAGTGATTATAGCAAAGCATTCGATACTCTAAGAAATAAAACACTATTGCGGAAATTAGATGATACAGGTATTAGGGGACCTCTGTTGGAGTGGTGCGATGACTACCTCAAGGATCGTTCCTACAGTGTAAAGATTGACAATGCGTACAGTGAAATGACCGAAGTTACTGTAGGTACAGCTCAGGGTTCTGTCTTGGGACCTTTACATTATTTAGCTTACGTAAACGATCTAAACAATGTCATAAAAAAATGCACCGTTTACCAGTTTGCAGATGACACCTGTCTTATATCGGCTAACAGAGATATAAAGGTCGCATTGTGTAACTTGCAGGAAGATTTCACACTTCTTTGTAAATGGTCACACGACGCAGGGCTGGTTCTGAACGCAAGTAAGACGAAGTTACTACATGTGCACTCAAGTCACATATACTCTTCCGAAGAAATCAAACTTATTGCCCATGATCACGAGTGTCTACATATATCACCAGCTCAATGTAAATGTGAGCCAATAGAGAAAGTATCCCAGCATACCTACCTTGGCTTAATTATTGACGATCGGTTCAACTGGGGTCCTCATATTGCTAGTGTCTGTACCAAATTACGTGCAATAATGTCCAAAATGTATTTAATAATAATAATAATAAATCGTTTATTCATATATATTTTTTACAGTTAGTTTTATACAATTTGATTCCGCCAAACTGCTAAACAGTTTGTTGGCAGAAGGAAACGCTCCCGTATAGCAACTGTTAATTATTACTTATATATTATTTTACAATTTATAAATCCTTTTTAGAAAGCAGCATGTAAACATTTTATTGATAATATTTACTCAACCAAACATACAATTTTACTATTTTTAAATTGATATAAAAAAAGATGTTCTTCAGTTTTTCTCTTGAATTTATATTTGTTTTTGCAATTTTCCTTATGTTGAAGCTCACAAGGTAAGTTGTTATATATTGTAGGTACAAGATACTTCCGTGTTCTCTCCCCATAGTAGTTAATAATTCTAGGTACATTAAACACTCTCAACCCTGGCCGAAGCGACCGTGAATGAGTCACCGGTGTTTTGTAAACATCATTATCAAAGTCTTCTAGTGCTATAAGAAGTGATACTTTTTCATGCACAGGCAATATTTTACATTTTAAAAATAAATTGTTGTAATCAACTTTATAATTTTGTTTTACTTTTTGGTCTACAAAAGTTTTCATAAAACTAATTTGAAGAGATTTTATTCTATCTAAATAGCTTTTAAACGTTCGGCCATATGAACTTAATCCATACGATATTATTGAGTCGGTAAGAGCATAGTACAGGGTGTACAAAGTTGATCTGTCAACGGAGAACTTCAGATGATGAAATTTCATAAGCACAGCCCGGAGTTTGTCACAGACCAAATCTACTTGTTTTACCCATGAAAAACTGGTATCAACAGTTAGCCCGAGGTACCTGTAATCCTTCACCAACTCAAGCTCACCACATTGACACATGTTAAAGTTTCTATGTAAACATTCGTAATCATGTCCAATAACTTTAGGCACTCTGTTTATTCACTGCAAATATGGTGAAAAAATGTGCATACTTTTAGTTTTTTTAACGTTTATTATAATTCCATTGTCATGAGCCCATTTAATTATATTGTTTAAATCCTCCTGTACGTAATTTTCAACAATCTCTATATTCTTCCCAGAGTAAACTAAACTGGTGTCATCGGCATACATGTACGCACGGCAGTGTTTTACCACATTACACATACTATTTACGTGCATTATGTATCCGACCGGGCCGAACACGGAGCCAGTTGGTACACCACAAGATATTTGTTCACTGTTTCCAGTGACTCCGCCAACAACAGTCTTCAATGTTCTGTTACTAAGGTATGCCTGAAGCGACCAATTTAATGGGCCTCTGATTCCGCATTCCTCCATGGCATACAACAGCTGGTGGTGGTCCAGAGTGTCAAAAGCTTTTTTGAAATCAATGTAGACCACCACCACCTGCTGCCTGTCATTGAGACTGCTGTTGACGTCATCCGCAAAGTCTGCAAGTGCTGTCGCCGTGCTTCGTCCCCGCCGGAAGCCATGCTGCACGTCAGCAAGTAGCTTGCTGCGTTCCGTCAGTGTGTGGGAGTGCCAGTGCCTTAACAGGCTTCTTCTGGGTGAGCTCGCTCCATCTTAGACTCTGTCTCTGTCCTATGACCTAGACTAGAGTCAAGAGCAAACCCATCATTAATAAAAAAAAAAAAAAAAAAAAAGAAATTACCATTATATTTGTCTAAGTAGGTATTTACTTGTCCTACAATAAATTTTTCTACTATCTTATCAATTGCCGACAATATCGCTATTGGCCGATAATTGGTATATTCAAAATGTGAGCCTTGCTTAAAAATAGGCCTAATTAAAGCTTGTTTTAAATCATTAGGATACACTCCTTTCTCTACGCACAAGTTTATGAATAATGCAATTATAGGGCTCAACTGATGTTTGACATATTTGATATCACATACCCTTATTTTATCCTGACCTGGCGATTTGTCCACACATAAATTATTTATTATTTTCTCAATATTTGAAGGCATCGCTTTCCTATACCTAATTGATTGCTGTGCAGTGATAACATAGTCAGAGCGGTTTAAAAACTTAACATCACACACATGTTTAATATCTGTCACTTCTTTTGTGAACGTTTTTAAAAATTGCTGCAAATATTAACTAAAGAATCTCTCTTCCCTAAATATTTTAATATTGTCTCATCTAAACTTGTATGTATATGTATCTATCATATATATATATATATATATATATTTAAATAATGTATATATTTATGTAAAGTACTGTAGTATAGTTAAAATTCATTTTAATTGTTGCATTGTTTTGTCCCCACAAAAATATTGATTTTCGCACTACCGACGGGTTGGCTGGAAGAGATCTCTTCTTAGAGATAAGCTCGCCTTTGCTCACACTGTTTGTACATTTTTCGTTTGTTTTTATGCAATAAAGAATATTATATAAACTTGCTTTAACATTTCCTGTCCAATTATTTATTTTTGCCCATACCTTTCTCATATCATTTTTACATTCTAATATTTTCTGCTGTCTGTACTTATTTTTGGCAACATTTATGCACTTATTAACCTTGTTTCTGTACTTAGTATATTCTAATCTTCGGTTCGTGTCCTGTGGTTTATTTTTCCACCGCCTGAACAATTTATCTCTATATTTAATCATCAATTTTAGTTTAGTATTAACCCAAGGTTTAGTCTTTCTTTTATTGGTAACATGCTTGCGCTTTACTTTTGACTTGTCATAAATGTTACCAAAAATATTACTAAGCCTTTCATACAATACCAAAGGGCACTCACATACTAGCAGATCCCTCCAAGGTTACTCATCCAAATAGCGGTTCACCATTTTATCACTAATAACCATTTTATCAAGGTCACTGTTGCACTCACGGGAAGGTGACGTTTCACTCTGTAAAGTCACTCCTACTAAGTAATGATCGGAGATTTTACAAGTCAAAGCTTTTTTCGCCGTCTGGCAACACCGTGGCTAACACGTAATTTGTTTACCATCCCGAATTTATTCAAAGTTTTAGGAAAATTATCGTTATTTGGTGTGTGAAAGTTGCTGCTGTGCACAGATATAGCTGTTATTTTTGACTACAAGTGTTATCCAGCGGCTTCTCGCTGTTCGCGGATCAAGATTCAACAAAAACCTGTGGCGCAAGGCGCCGGAGTGACAGTGCATATTTCTGCTGAGCTTTCTGCAATAAAACCAAGCTATCATCTGTGAATAACATCTACACACATTGTGATTATGGTTCCTGCGCATACAGTGCTGATTATTGCGAAGTTTCTGTGTGAAATACGACTTTGTTGTAAACATAACCTCACTAGCGCTGTGTCACTGACAGTACATAGAAGGGCACTCCGTGTAGCAATTATCTACTGTTTACAATGCAGTGCAGTAAATGTGACAACACGCTGAGGGACCAGGAGGCGATAAAATGCAGTGCTTGTCAATTGCAGTATCATTTTCAGTGTGTATCTATAACAGAGGAAGAATTTAAGCGCATGCTACCTATGAATAAAAATAAGTGGAAGTGCCCTAACTGTAAGCAACAGAAATCTATCCCTAAACCAAAAGATATGGAAGGCCTCACATTATTTATAGAAGCAAAGTTCAAAGAGCAGAGAAGTGCTCTGCATGATGATATCCGCACTGAAATAAACTCTCTTCAGGCCAGCTTAACAGACCTTGAATCTAAATTTGAGAGTCAGATGTCTAAGTGCTCAACTCGCGTGACCACCCTCGAGTCAGACGTATCTCAATGTAAGAAGTCCTTCGGTGAGGTCCAGGAGGAAAATAATCTCCTTAAAAATGATCTGCTCTCACTCAAATCTAAGACAGCCAAATTGGAGCAACAAGCCCGTTGTTGCAACATTGAAATCCAAAATGTTCCGGAATCAAAAATGGAAAATCTAGAGAATATGATTCAAATTCAAATTCAAATAATCCTTTATTGCGATTAAGTGTACAGTGGTCTTAAATAATAACAATATAGCTCTTAAAAACTTAATCGTCCTTTTCGGACGTAGCAATTTGGATGGGTTCAAGTAATAATTTTTATCTTCATGCATATTATATTACAATAAGTTTTACATAATATTATTATATTAAATTACAGTATTTCATTCAATCTCAATTAACATTCGGAAATATTTATAAACATATTATAGATTATATATTAAACTAGTTTTTATTGTTTAAGTACGGTCCGATGACAACAAACTACAAAACCCAAGATGACACATTCACGGTAATTCACCAGAATATTAATCGCCTGAAGAATAAAACCGCAAAACTAGAATGTGAACTTGAAGTCAACACTGATGTCGACGTTGTTTGCATCTCTGAACACTTTCTCTCGTCAACACAGATAACAACTATCAACATCAATAACTACAAACTTAATTCAACATATTCCAGGCCTAAACGTGTGGGCGGTGGCGTGTGCATCTACTCCAAGGACTCACTTCTCACAATCGAGCGTTCTGAGGTGGCGAACCTGAGCGTGGAATCTACTTTTGAGGCTTGTGCAACAGAGTACGTGAGTTTAGGTATAATTGTGATATGTGTATATAAACCACCCCCTATAAAAGGTGAACCTAACAATTTCCCTGCATTTATGACGCAATTGGGTAAATTATTTCAGTTGCCAATATTCAAACAATATAAAATAATCATTACAGGTGATTTCAATGTAAATTTGCACAAAAAAACAGGTGAATGCACAAAACTGAAAGATTTGACTAAATCAATCGGTTTGACACCCTTGGTCAATTTTGCCACAAGAATATGTAAGACCACTGAGACATGTATCGATCATGCGTACACAAATATGCCTATGGATGAGATATCCTGTATAAAAAAACACAATCTACACTTATCTGATCATTTATGTGTGTCTATATCTGTAAAAGTTCAGAAAATATTACAATTAAACAATATTATATGTAAAAGATTATTTTCAAAAAATAATCAACATGAATTTAATGCTAGTTTAGAAAATTATGACTGGAATTCTATTCTATCAAAATCTATTTGCCCTAGTTTAATGTTCGATATGATATACAATGTAATAATTTATTATTATGACGTCCATTTCCCAGTGCGGAAATACCCAATCAAATCTACTTGTAAGGCTTGGGCTAGCGAGCGTGTCATAAGCATACGAAATCAGTTACGTCAAACAAAATCAATCTTAACAAATGACCCGTCCCAGATTCAGCAAGACACATTACTGAATCTGGAAAATTTGTATACTAATGAGATATATAAAGAAAGAGCTGAATTCTTTAATAGGTCGATTGCGTCTAGTACAAACATGAGTCGTACTACATGGCAGGTAATCGCTACCGAAACATGTAGAAGTAAGAATAAAAATACAGCACTCGATATACTGATAAGCAAATCAGCTGGGCGGAGCCACGTGCAGCGCGCCGTTACCGCCGCCGAGCAGCTGAACTGGTTCTACGTCGACGCAAACAAAAACGCGAACACGCACTCCGACATTACCACTGCATTATCGTACCTATGTAAGTATACTGATAAACATGTAAACACACTGTGCATTGAAAAATTTTCACTACAGCACTTTACTAAAACTATCAAGAACATTAAAAGGAAGCACTCCAGAGATATTAACGATATGTCCACGCATTTGTTTGATCTCATTCCGACATTCATTTTCCAAATAATTTGCGAATTATTTAACAGATGTGTGGAAGTAGGTACCTATCCAGATAGTCTAAAGCAAGTAAAAATTCAACCGATTTACAAAGGAAAAGGTGAAATGAATGAGCTAAAAAATTTTAGGCCTATATCTCTCATACCAATTTTCTCGAAAGCATTCGAACGCTTAATTAGTGATAGATTAATGTCCTACTTCAATACTAACAGGTTGCTTAACAAACAACAGTTTGCATACCAACCTGGCCGGTCGACGGTGGATGCGGCGCGTGACGTCATCGCGCGGGTCATGACTCATCTGGAAGGCGGGCGACAGGTCACAGCTATATTCTGCGACCTGTCGCGTGCCTTCGAACTGGTCAGCCATCCGCTACTGCTCGCTAAGCTTGATCACTATGGTGTTCTAGGTAACTTTCATCACACTATAGCATCGTTCTTACGTAATAGGTCTCAGCTGACATATGTACACGGTACACGCTCTGATCCACTGCAGTTGGGAGGCTGTGCGGTACCACAAGGTTCGATAATGGGTAATAACCTATTTTTACTAATTATGAATGACTTCACAACGTCGTCTGACGATGCCGAGTTCGTGATGTTTGCTGACGATGGTTGTGTTATTGTATCACCTGACTCTTATGACCTCTTAAAAAACAAATTGTCAAAAGTGATGAATGAAATAGCGTTATGGTTTTCAGCAAACGGCATGATCCTTAATGTTGATAAAACTAATATTGTCCATTTTGAACTGAGAAAGAAGATATCTCTCGACCTCAACATATATTGCAACGGCTTACGCGTGCCTCAGGTCAAAGAAGTAAAGTACTTAGGTATAATAATAGACTCTGGTTTGACATGGGGCCCTCACATCGACGCCTTGTGTAATCGCCTATCGTCAGCATGCTTTGCTTTAAGTCGCTTAAAAGCTACACTTAGCATCGATAATTTAATGAAAGCGTACTATGGCTATTTTAATTCTATATCTATGTATGCAATAGATCTTTGGGCTAATGCTGCCGAACGAGATCGGGTCTTCAGGTTACAAAAACGAGCTATTAGAATAATGTGTGGTGCGGAGTGGGATCACCCTGCGAAGGAACTGTTCATTAAAATGAAAATCCTTACCTTGCCCAGCTTATACATTCTTGAAGTAGCTAAATACGTGCGGCAAAACATCGAACAGTTCCAGACGCACGGGGACACTCATAGCCGCAACACAAGGCAACGCCATAACCTTTGGCACCCCAAGGTACGTCTTGCTAAATATAAAAAATCTCTGAATATAATATGACCTAGACTATACAATAAAATTCCATGCGAAATTAAACAAAGTAAAACGAACGGGTCATTTGTGCGTAAATTAAAGACGAAGTTAGTAAACGATGCCGTTTATTCAATCAATGAATTCTTTATTTCGCCCTCGCTACCCCAAGCCTAATATTTACAATATAATTTTATTATAATAATAAATAACTTAAGTTACACATATACATTTGACATGTAAAATTTATAATTTTATCAATAAATATCTGAATCTGAATCTGAATCTGAACTCTTTTACTGTGTAAAAACATTTTTCTTGCAAAAATTCCCTAAGCTTTTTTAAAAATTTGTTCTGATTTGTTTCATTTTGTATATATTTTGGTAAGTTATTAAAAATTCTTATGGCCATATAGTATGGGCTGTCTTTTAGCATTTTTATTCTGTGTTGAGGGAGATGCAGGTTATATTTGTTTCTTGTGTTAAATCTGTGTATATCTTGAGTTGTTTGGAATTTGTCTTTGTGGTTGAATACAAATTTACAAATGTCATGTATATAAATAGATGTAAGAGTTAGTAAATTATACTTTTTAAAGTATGGTCTGCAAGTTTCTTTATTATTGATTTGAGCTATAATTCTGATACATTTCTTTTGCATTTTAAAGAGACGATCAATATTTACGCTATTCCCCTATAAAAGTATCCCATATTTTAGCCATGAATACGCATATGCGTAGTAAGCGGATAATGCTGTTTCAGTATTTGTACTTCGATTTAATTCGTAGAGAGCATATGCAAATTTTGATATTTTTTTAGTAGTGCATTCAATATGTTGTTTCCAATTTACATGTGTATTTATATATATGCCCAATAATTTGAAAGATTCTACTGTTTCGATTTCTATATTATTAAAGGTAATGTTTGTATTTATTGGTGGTTTATTATATGCCCGGAATTGTATAGTTTATTTCCAAATTATGTTCATTCAGCCATGTCATTATGCGATTTAAAGTATTCGTTAGTATTGTATTTATTTCATTAGTGTTGTCAATTTTTATTAAAATAGAAATGTCATCCGCGAAAAGTATTGTCGATATATTATTGTCATTGTCAAATATTTTGGGTATGTCATTGATATAGAGCAAGAATAGTACGCAAGCCAACACGCTTCCTTGAGGGATAGAGCATGTTAGTTCTGTTTGTTGTGATTGTACTTGTTATGAAGATTGCACCCCTGTACACCGACGACCAGGGCAATGCACCGGACACGAGACAGCGCATGTGACATCATTCGGCAACGTGCCGCAAAAACCTAGATTATGCACTTTTTATTCTTTTTCGTACACTTTTCGGCCCCGCGTACCTAACTTCGGTCGCTCCATAAATTTCATAGCAATAACTAGTTTTAAGAAATTATTGAAGAATTTACAATATAATTTTGGGAATTTAACTGTGCCCTTGTCTCATTTCACCTCCACTGTAGCCTAAACCCGTGTTTGGCGCAGTCTTGGAGTTGTAGAGACAGTTTCTTCGTATTGCTGATCTTCGGATAGTACGACTACACTCTACAATCACCTACGTATCCTAGAAGTTGAAAGAAGGAAGCGGCTACCCGGAGGTGAAGAGGATCTCTATCCAGACATTGATAGGCTCAGGTTCCAAGACAAGGAGATAATGCAGATTAAGCTGTAAGTACACATACCCTATTGGTTGCCATTCCCTAATTATATTTCCTATTTTACCTATAACTTTTCCTTTTCCTTTAGTATAAAATATCCCATTTTATATAATAATTAATTAGTATCCGTAAATTGTATTATACTAACTGTAAATTTTAAAGACTACTATTTTAGATAAATTAAAATTATTAAAGAGTATCTCAAAAATAACATAAATTAGTTTAAATAAAATAATTCAAGATTTTTCACCCACGTTCTTCACGTTCTGGGAATAATTCCCACCACGACAGACAATCTAGGCATTTTGCTCAACGGGACGCACATAGAAATCTTTACCGTATCGACGAAGAAATAGAAAATAATATGGCTAAGACTGTCGACATAGATACTATCCATAAAGCACTTCGCAATGTGCCCGAATTTGACGGGAACCCGAACGTCCTTATTCGATTTATTACTATTTGCGATCAATTAGTAACTTCTTATGTTGATCCAGCCCCGGGGCACGAACTAACTAATCTTTCTTTGATTAATGGAATTTTAAATAAAATAACAGGCCACGCGGCGCAAATTTTAAATACTAATGGCTGTCCAACTTCTTGGGAAGGTATCAGAAATACTTTAAAAAATAACTTTAGTGATCAAAGAGATGAGTCGGCTCTTTACACCGATCTTTCTATGTTAACACAAGGTCCAGATTCGCCACAAGTTTTCTACGAGAGAGTTCAAAATCTCTTGAGTACAGTCATGACATACGTGCAGTTACATGACACCGTCAGCTCTACTGTTGAGGCTAAAAGAACTTTGTATTCAAAATTAGCTCTGCAGTCATACCTTTGCGGCTTGAGTGAACCTCTTGGATCAAGAATTAGGTGTATGCGACCCTCTTCCTTAGAAGATGCACTCAAGTTTGCTCAGGAAGAACTGAACGTAATTTACCTTCAAAACAAAAGTAGATCTCTTCCCGCCAAAAACCCGACACCATTTTCCACTCTTTTTCGCGACACAAATATACCTAAATTTATTCCAATGACGTCTGCTCCTTTTTCACAAAACGCCTACTTGCGACCTAACTTTGCTCAGGGTCATCAACCCCAATACGGAAATACCGCTCAGGCTCAGGCATTTTCCAGACACCCGAATTTCCTAAACACCAATCAATCTGGCTCTTCACGCCCACAGCCAATTTTCAAAGCGCTGCCCAGATCCAATGCATCCGCAGGATTTAAGATCCCACCCAGACCCCAACATTATAACCAAAATTTCAATAGGAACAATTTTCCTCAACCTATGAGTGGCATTAGCTACCCTGTGGCACGCACTTTGCCCCCCACCCGACGTGACCCACAATCGAACTCAAATTTCAATCACCAAGAAATGCATTTCAATGAATCATATGACTTTGACCCTTACGCTCAGTACAATCCTAGTGTTTTTTCCTATGGCGCACCCACTCCGACCGAAAACTTTCAGCAAGAAATGTTTGCTCCCAATCCAGATGAATACTCATTTCAGCAACAATATCCGCTAGAAACAACTCCTGATAATTTTTCCTCTGAAATTCCATGCATTAATTATCCTTCTAAGACAAATTTTCATTCAACTCCGACGTACAGTACACCCGAATAGAATTAAATATTCAAGGTATTACTAATAAGCGTAATTTACCCTACATTCAAATTAGTAACCCACCTCTTAAATTTTTACTAGACACAGGTGCAAATCAGTCATTTTTAAATCCTGAAATCATAACTAAATTCTTCCCATCATTGAAATGTGACTATGACCCTTTTATTGTCACTAATATACATGCGTCGACAAAAAATTACTATTCTGTGACCATCCCCTGCTTCAAGGAAATCGGTGCTCAGGACCCGATCAAATTATTTTTGTATAAGTTCCACGACTATTTCGATGGACTTATTGGATTTGACCTATTAAATAAATGGAAATCTAAAATTGACTTGGAACACAATTTGCTCATTACTCCGTTTTCTAAAAATAGAATCTATATGTATGCTTCTGGCGCGCAAAATTTGTATGAAGAAATAATTCCCGCCCAGTCATCAAAAATCATAAAAAATGAAAATGAAAATGAAAATGAAATGAAAATGAAAATGAAAATGAAAATGAAAATGAAATAACTTTATTCAATGTAGGATAGCATTATCACTTATTGACGTCATGATCGGTCATTGTAAAAAAAAGAAATTTGCATAACGCAATCTTCTTCTTTTTATAACAATTTTGTATTGTCCTAATAGAAAACCGGCTCGGGCGGGATAAAAAAATAAAAATAAAAATAAAGGCACTGCCTCGGGGCTGGCCAGGTTAATCACACAGCACGTAACTTTACGCCACCACCATTTGTAAACGACATTTGTTTCAAATTTTAGTCAAGATTTCCAAAGCGTGTTATTAACATGCGTATAATTAACCGGACCCCCTGAACAGGAAAAACCCCCCAAAAAACCTGCCCAGAAGTGCTCCTACTCTAAATTAACAATCTTTCTAGGCCCTAAACTGCCCTAGCTAATTTTGGAAATAACGAATAATATATATGTATAGCCCAAAAATGGCTACATAAAAAAAAAAAATTATAATAATAACAAAAAATTGCAGTAGATAAATCTACTTGTTTCGTCTAATAAAATATTTACTTTATACATTTGAATTAAACCCATGGAGATTTATCTTGCATATAGTCTGATATTTCATAATAGCCTATCTTGTACAATTTTTGTTTAATTACTGGTTTAAATTTATTTAAGGGTAAGTCTTGAATATCTTTAGGAAGCTTGTTATAAAAGCGTATACAATTGCCCTTAAAAGTTTTGCTTACTTTACTAAGCCTGCTCATGTGCACAGCAAGTTGCTCCTTATTTCTAGTGTTAAAATTATGCCTGTCACAATTTTTCTTAAAAGAATCTATATTTATTTTTACGTACACTAGATTTTCGTATATGTACTGTGACACAAATGTCAATATGTTGATTTCTTTAAATTTCTGTCTCAAGGAGACTCGAGGTCCCAATTTATAAATTGAACGAACAGCCCGTTTCTGCAAAACAAATATATTGTTCACATCCGCAGCATGGCCCCATAATAGTAAGCCATAAGACATTAAGCTATGGAAGTAGCAAAAGTAAACTAGTCTTGCAGTGTCTACATCAGTGAGATGTCTTATTTTTTTAACTGCGTATGCTGCTGAACTCAGTCTCTTCGACAATTTCTCAATATGTGGCCCCCATTGGAGCGAGGCGTCCAAAGTTATGCCTAAAAATACAGTTGAGTCCGCAAGGTCCAACTTTTCATCCTTTACCTTAATAATTGTAGAGCTTGGTTTAACATTTGGTAATACAAATTTGATACATTTAGTTTTCTTTTCATTCAATAGTAGGTTATTTACTGTAAACCATTGCACTACATCGGTAATAGCTTTGTTCACGTCATCATAGTTGAGTTGTTGCCTCTTTACTCTGAAAAGTAGAGAGGTATCGTCCGCGAACAAAACTATATCATGTTTTTCTTTAACTAGATATGGTAGATCATTAATATATACAAGAAACAAAAAAGGACCAAGAATCGAACCCTGCGGAACGCCCATTCTTATCTTTGATCCAGATGATCTTTCACCGTTGACATCGACCTTTTGGATTCTATTGTTAAGATATGATTCCAAAAGACTAAGAGCGTGGTCTTTTACGCCGTAGTGATGTAGCTTCCTGACCAGAGTATCATGATGAACACAATCAAACGCCTTGGACAAATCACAAAACACACCTACTGCATCATGAGATTCCTCCCAGGCTTCGATTATATGATTGATGAGATCCACACCTGCATCAGTAGTAGAGCGACCACGTGTGAAACCAAATTGCTGCAGGTGCATTAAGTTATTACGATAAAAATGTCCTTGCAATTGATTTAAAATAACTTTTTCAAAAATTTTACTTAGTGTTGGTAGTATTGATATAGGTCTGAAATTAGTAGGGTCAGTAGTACTACCAGCTTTAAACAAGGGAATAACTTTACTATGCTTCATCAAGTCAGGAAACACGCCACTGTCTACACAGTCATTAAAAATACATGCTAGGTATGGAGAAATGCAATCGATTATGGAACTAATAATTTTAACAGAGAGGCCGTGGAGATCTGAAGTATTTTTCATTTGTAAACTTTTAAATACTTTTATTATTTCAATGTTACTAACGTGAGAAAATTTAAAATATTTATCACAATGGTTTACATTATCTTTTAGAATAGATTCAGCGAGAATAGGGCATGAGTTTAACGATTTGGTAGTCGAAACTGGAATATCAGTAAAAAATTGTTCAAAAGCGGAAGCTACTTCCAAATTAGTATTTTTAATTTCATCGTTTATCATAAGTTTATAATTTTCATTACGACGTTTAGAATTTCCAGTTTCATTATTTACAAATTTCCAAGTGGTTTTGATTACGTTTGTGCTATTCTTTATATTATTTTTGATGAAGTTAGATTTAGCTATTGCACAAACGTTTCTAAAAGTTTTAGAGTAACGTTTTACATAATCAGCAAAAGTTTTTGATTGATTATATGTTCTTTCTTCATACAGATCGTATAACTTCTGCCTGCTTCTATGAATTCCAACTGTGGCCCAGTCACTAAATGATAATTTTGTGTTAACTTTAATTTTCTTAGATTTAAATACATTGTCATATTCTTTTTTGGCAAGACTAAATACTGCGTTATATAATTTATTTGGATTTTCGTTATATGGCAATTCAGGTAATTTTTGCAAAATATTTTCTCTATATCGATTTAGCCTACTTTCATTTACCGGTACACACGTAATATCTTGTTTAGGTGCCTGCTCAATGTTAATTTTGAAAGAAGCTAATTGACCCGTATGGTCGGAGCTTAATTTATTTATGACAGCCGCATCTTCAGGTTTAATGTTGGTAAAGATATTATCTATGCACCTGGCTGAGGTAGGTGTGATTCTCG
>JAQAHW010000104.1:285000-345905 GCA_027580185.1 Tuta absoluta | reverse complement strand
TATGATCACCGTTGGTAAAATATACTAGCTATTGAACGTAGTAGGTAGTTCCCAATATAATTATCGCTAGGTATCTATTCTGAAAATATTTTACTTGATAGGCAAACTATTTGCCTAGTACGTAGGTACATTCAAGCATTTTTTAACAACGTCTTGTGCTCGACATTCAGAGCAAATATATTGGAACAACGGTATTATTATTTTAGGCTGACGTCTTACGATAGGCAATTATGTTCACTATCGTACGTTTCTAACAACCATCTAACAATGTTATACACAGGAGTAGATACTCGTGTTTCAAACCCAAACAAGGCAGACAGGGCACTTACACAAATATCAATTAGCAAAAGTACCCTCTGATTGTAACCTTTTGTATATTTATTTAAAATACCCACATAGACTGTGGGTACTTGTTGTTTACTTGCCCAAAAGCTTTCATTCATTATCAAAAAAGTAGGTGTAGTAAGCATGACTACACTTGAGGAAATAAAAACTTAATATCGTCTGGGACAGTGTCGCATTATTGCTATTTGCCACTATCGCTCTAAAACTTTTCATCTCTAGAGGAGGTTGTTATACGTGTTACGCCATATGCATTTCATTCATAACATTTCAGGTAATATGAAAGCACCTGAAAAATATATCACGAACTTTTCATCTCTAGTGGAGGTTGTTATACAATTTACGTAATATGCATTTCATTCATAAGATTTCGGGCAATATAAACGCACCTGAAGAAAATATCATGTTCAAGATCAAGGCACTCGAGTAGGTAACACAAAATTTGGCATATACCAAATAGGTATATATTACATCACTCGCCTTAGCAGCTAGACAACCTTCCACTAGTTTTGATGTTATACAGCTTGATATAGCAGAATTAACAATAGGGTGTACCTAGCTCCCAAGTTGCAACATGCTGGAATAAGTAAATTACCTACATACATCTCCACCTCACGAAATTTACTCCGTACACTCAATGCACGATGAATTAAAAAGTAAAAATTATTATAGTTTCGGTGTGAGATCTATTAAATGGGTAGGTCTTCATTATTTACTTATCCATTTTGAGATGAGGCCATTACAAAAAGGCCGTTTTGTCTGTTTCCATGTTGCTAAGAAAAACGTAGGACTATTTTAGGACAACTCTGCACTTAGAGAGCTTAGATTGTACACATTCCCTTCCGTGATTGATGCCAGAATCATAGCGAGTATTTAACGTAGGTACTCTTACGCCACTTTTTGATCATAGTTCAAAGAAGTAAACAAATGACAAGCGTGAGGGATCTCCCTCAGAAATGCGTTAGCACTACGAGGTCTGTGATAGCATAGAAATAGAAGTGAATTATTGCTACTTAGGACAGTGAGCAAGGGAAAAATTTATAAATTCAGTCGTTTTCACAGTTACCTAATAAATCAATATGTTTCTCATTTTCTTACTGCGTGGCCTCGGTAGGCCACTGAAATGATCATAAAGGAAAACTGTTTCAGACTTAAACCGTCTATAAATTTTCCTTAACTTGCGAGAATTTAGACTCGGCAGTAACGGTTACTAGGATGGGACTGAATGCGGTGAATCTACGACAAATATGTCTTCTGCTTAAGAATCATTGTAAAACGTTAGACAGCTCTCTAACTTTGAACTTTATTCTGAGTAGATAAAGTTCATACTTACGTAGGAATATTGTTCCCTGTACTTTCTAATAGCCAAGACTTTTTCGGGCTAGGATGTTATATTTGAAACATTTTTCAAACATTTAAGTAGGTATATTTTGCCTACAGATAGCCTATTTTGCAAATTCTCAGTGAAATCTAGCTATCGTTATTTGAAAGCGTAAGCTCATGGAACTAAAAGAGGGGGACCTTATGAACGCGTGCAAGGTAAAAATATTTTCAAATTAACATCTTAGGAATCCCCTCGCGTTCTATTTTCTAATACGCTCGAGGTAACACATGTGTCAGACAGTAAACTCCTTGTACTCAAGTCTGTAACACACCTTTCGAAGCTTTTATTTCTTAAATATATTTTAATACTTAACCTTAACCGTGTTAGGTAGGTATAAAATTATGGAAACTTAGCTAATTTTATACCACATGCAGGTTTCGAACCTGCGCGCTTCACTATCAATACTAGTGCTACACACTACCCTTCGCTACAATTGCTTTATCTCATCGCAGGCGGTGGACCGGACGATGTACTTAAGACAAAATTTAACGAGGGCATTTCACTGTCACGTTAGAAGACAAATAAGCATAGAAGTAAAGAAAGACTGCTTTACTTTGATCAGACAAAAGCAAATCATGCATGTGCCGGATGCCATCAAAACTTTTGGAAGTTTGATAAAAAGGTAGGTAGGTACCAAAAGTAATACCTATACTTAAAGCAATAACGTTTTATCAAAGGTGCTGGCCGACTCTTTCTGCACGAGGTATTAAAAATATATTGGTGGGTACATTTCGAAACTTTGGCTCCACGAGGACCCAGTTCTTTGAGTTGCATATCGTACCGAAACCCACAACACAAATACTTTTTAGTACTTGTTAGTATTTTTGGCAATATTTGCATCTAAACCGTCTATAATGCATGGAATTTGTATCGCATGTCGATTTATTAATTCGTCAAGTATACGAAAGGCTCGAGGACGGAATTTCAGGCCCTGCAAATGCAAGCGAGGGCATTCTGCATGACATCAAAAGGTACAACCCCTGCGCGGGGATGTAGGAGTCTAAGGACACGTCATGCGCTGACGGCCTAATGAACTCCTGATGATGTTATAAAATAGGGTATACCTTGCGTTGCGCAGAGGTAGCTTATAAAACCGACGAAATGTAGCTTGGCTTGTGCTGCCATTTCATATCATAGCAATCAACTAGAATATATATTTTCTGCAATTTATTCTAGGTACAACGAAAAGATCCTTGAGGAGTTCTTATTACTCTATTTTATAAGACGTTCTACGGACTTGGACTTCCGTAAACTTTCTTATTACTAAGAGCATTTCACAGGGTCATGGCGGCCCCCTTTTAAAATAAAAATTGTCGCTGTTCGACTTATTTATTTAAAGAACTTTGAAGGTATCCGAACAATACCTACAGATCACGTATTTGATGCGTTACTTGAATAACACGTTGCTACGTGAAAGGAGCATCTGTATACCATTACTAGCTCCAGTAAACGACATAAAAATGTATTTATGTCCAAATAACAATTTACAAAAACACGTGTAAAAATAAAATAATCATTCACAAATGAAAATCCATAAATCAATCAGGCACATTAACGTGCACGGGGGATATGTAGAAACTAGTTCGACGGGATAGTAACCTATAAATAGAAAAAAAAGGTATTACTTCTCTCGAGGAATACCTATCAGTTCAAGGTAACTAGTTTAAAAACCTGCGAGGGATGAACATTTATATTGAAAATCTTAAAATAATGCCACTCAAAGCTTGTGCGAAGTGCACTATGATTATTGGATTTTCATTTGATCGTTCGTAAAGAATCGAACGAATTAATTACTTCCGGATCAAAAACTTTTCGTAAAAAAAATTCACTATTGTTAAATCCGGGTAACTAAAACTTCGATAGCAACCAAATTTCTATAACACACTTTGCTTATTTATTTGGGATCATTATTCTTGACAAATAATTCCCATAAATTATTAACTATTTTGTTCACAGAATTCGGATCTTAACGGTCTTGACAGATTTCAATAATAATTTATTAAAATTGTAAGAAATTGCAAAGTTGTGTCCGACGGAAAACCGCCTTCAGAAATTTGATTTGCCACATGCATAATAAAATATAAAGGACTTACCCAGTTTATACACACACTGATTTTAAAATTTATTTAAATAGGAACAATTAAATCACTAAATTTATTAATTTAAAAAACGAACGGTGCAAAACCGTTAAAATTGTAAGAAAATAATTTTTCAAAGTTTAAAATTTAAAACTTTATCGAAATTTAAAAAAATATTTTCTGAGCGCGACCGCTCACTGCCAAAGAAAAATCGCCAATGAAGCCAAGCGGGCCGACTCGCCCCGCCCTGCCGTGTCGGAGTGGGGTGGGGTGTGGGGGCATACGTAACCAATCACACAGCTTTGGAACAGATAAGTGCGACCAATCGCTGCAAAGGAAGATCTATATCTCTATAAGTAAGGCTATAAGGACCGTACAGTGGTTTAATATTTCATATAATTTGCTCCCAGGCTGCCCCATCAAGTTTGCTGAAAAGTTTTTTGTAAATGCTATTTGACTGTCGTGAATTCGACATTGTTAAAATGCAATAGGTAAGCAGTGGGATTCCACGCGCGCGACTACACAGGCAGGCATAAGGCGCCCCTTTGCCATTTGTTCGCTCGAACGAACGGCTAGCCGGTAGGCACTTATCGCGTGGCCTTGAGCGAGTGACGGAGGCCTGCTCTAGCCCGAACATGACAGCGAGTACAGAAGCGCGCGCAATTTAAAATATTTTTGCAGTTTTACTTGTAGACATGATAAATATTGACAAGTTTTTTGGAAATGTATGGGGATTTGTGCTACTGCTCGCGGGCCGCAATAATAAAGCCCACGGGCCGCGCCCGCGGGCCGCGGTCTGTGCATCGCTGATTTAAAGCGATGGCATCGGGGGTAATATTATGATTTTCTAAGTTAATAGGCTCTGTGTTCAAAATTAATGCCTTTTTTCAGATAGATTCTTTACAGTCGTATAAAATAAACCATTTTTTACGGTCACAATGGCCGCTGGGGATACGACACTTGAAGACCATACGTGTTCTTCATGTAAGTATTGTCCATCCATATAGTTTTTTTTGACTGAAATTACCTTTTCACTGCGAGGTTCGATGTGAATTTGACGAGTGGGATAATCAAAATAAATTGGTATTTCGGCTGAAGAAGTTCGCAGAACTTTGTTTTTTAGGTCAATATTACTAAGCATTTTTTTTAGTAAGTGTAACCCTATGAGGTCTTTGTATATGGGGTCGAAATCAAAGAGCAGAAATTTTTGTGTTAAATTGCTGTTAAATATACTCGGTAAAGGTAAGTTAGCAACAAAGTTATGAACAGATCGGGCATGTGCGGTTTTTCCTTCAAAAGGGTCATGAGTGACATGTTTTTCTAGGGAAGAGCCATAGACAGCAAATGGAGATAGCATTGAGCAAGAGGCACCAGTATTTATTAAAAACTTACCTTGAAATTCTGGAATCTCTATATATGGTAAATGGTCTTTATGATGGTTATTCAGCTTGACTATGGGAAGTCTTTCTCTCATTGGGCTCCTGAAAAATTCTGTTGGTGATCCACACCCGTTTCCTCAGCGTACTCATCGAACATGACGTTGCCCTCTTGGTAGTTTGAATGGGAGCACTCACCTCCGTTTTCGTAGATATCCTGTGAAATAGGGTTTCTGGCATGCTGTTCTTGGGTATTGTAGAACAGGTCCTGTTGTCCATAGTTGGGTATCACTGGCTTAGATACTGAACGCATTGTAACATCAGATACCTTTTGTTGTTGGTTTACTGGAATCTGCAGAATGTTTGGTTGCCTGAAGTTCCCAGAATTCCTAAAATTTCCTGAATTATTTTGCTTAAAATTACCTTGGTTTTGCTTCTGATGCCATGGTAACATCGGTTGTCTTGTCTGTGAGCGCTGCTCGGGCCAGTTAGCTGAGGGTTGCATATTTTGGGCAAAAGCGGTAGCAAAGTTATTGTTACTAAACATAGGTGTTCTCGAAACATATTTGGGGCTGGATAACAAGCTAACCTTGCTTCTTCTTGTCGTGCAGATAATATAGCGGATTCAAGGGTTGAGGGTTTATTAATACGGACCCCTAACGATACGTGAAACTCAAGCTGGTTTATATACTGCTCAATAATCATTTGTTCATAGTACGTCTTAGCCGGATTTTTACCTACGGTATACAGTGTTTCTAATATTTCGCGCAGACGTTTGCCAAATGTTTCGGAGTCCTCAGACTTCAGACGACATGTGCGTGAAAGCTCCTGCATTACCTGAACCTCATTTCTGGGGTCTTCTAAACGTCTCTGTAGAGCATCTTTAATTTCTAACCAATATTTAAATTTTTCTCAAACGCGAGTGATATAAATGGGAATCAACATTTGTAATATACATATTTAAAAGTTTCGGATTGTCGTCGTATCTCGGTATCAACGATAACAACTTGAAATCTGAGTCCGCCATTATTACGAAACGAACACCGCGTGCCTAAACCTTTGAAATTACACAAAAGAATAAGTCTATAGCGATTTATAGCCTATAGACAGACACACGTGACGTGACTAAATTGCCGCCTTACCATAGAGTAGAAATCACATAGAGATGACACTCCCGCTCCAGACGCGCTCAAGGTCAATCCGTCTGGCTGTCTCTTAGAGAACAATTCAGTCGGGAGTGCGCTTCGCCGCGGAAACGTTCGTCGTGCGGGTCGAATTTTCATTTTTGTGAAAAATTTAGCAATGACGAATTATTGTGGTGTGTATGGCTGCAAAAGTAAGTTTTTTTAATTTGCCTAAAGATGAGCCAAGGTAAGTGATGATTTTACAGTAAATACCTAGGTACCTACCATTCGTTATTATACGTAATTGTTGTGTGTACTCCTATTTTTACTTACGTAGGTACCTAGTTTCCATTTTCTAATTTAAACTACCTAGGTGCCTAAGTCATTGTTAGCTGACCTATACCTACGATACGAATGTGCTTATTTATCATTATGAATAAGCACATTCGTATCGTAGGCATGTTTTGCACCTATTTTAAAATTCTGTACCTACCTATTAACAATAAAATGGTAAGGTAAGACTTTAAAACGGGTAAATATTTTGTTCCCACGGGATAACTGTTAGCAGCGGTCGCAACCGCTTGACTGGCCGCTAGTCTGGAATAAAATTATTGGCACGTGACAGCCCCGACTTGAAGCGCGGGAGAGTGCGGGGCGTTACGGGCTGCGGGGGGAAGTAGGTATTTAAAGCGCGGCTTTTGGGGCCGAAACAAAGGAGTTTCGTTTATATACGCAGTATTATTATCTATTCTTATGGCCTTACTGCGAGAACCAATTAAATCGTAAAATGTGCAAACGAAGATATCGCGTTTATAATGTTTAAGGGGTTGAAAATACATTAGTAATATTATATTCCTATTGTTACGTAATAGCATCAGTACACTAATAAATGTTCAATTTAAATATATCTATTGTGTTTTAAAAAGACTATTACTTATTAGTGAAATTTTCAAAAATGTTCACAAGGCCACCTATTTAATTGGTTTTCGCTGAGAACTCTAAAACTGTTAATATTTTCTAAAGTATTAAGAATACAGCAAATCCCGAGAAATTTCTTTTTACATTTAGTTCATTAAACCTAACCATGATAAAAACGTACCTATCCAGTTGTCCCTTGTAGAGTTACGAGTAGAAATGGTATCAAGATAATTGGTTTTCCCTGCCGAAAATTAACGAATATAAAAGTTAAGCAAGTAATTTATTACAGAATCAAAGTTTAGGGTAGGTGTAGGGTAGAAGTAGGGTGGGTGTAGGGTAGGTTTAGAGTAGTAGATGTAGGGTAGGCGTAGGGAAGGTGTTGAGTAGTAGGCGTAGGGTAGGTGTAGGATAGCTGGTGTAGGGTGGGTGTAGAGTATTAGATATAGAGTAGGCGTAGGCTTGTGGTAGGGTAGGTGTAGGATAGTTGTAGGGTAGGTGTCGTGCAGTGGGTGTAGGGTAGGGTAGGGGTAGATAAGGGAAGAGTAGGTGTAGGATAGGTGAGTAGGTATAGGGTAGGTGTAAGGTATACCATCATTATCTAGACGTCTAGAATTTTACCGAATTTTCCGAAAGTCCTACGGAAAAATGAATAACTTCTATGTATTTAACAAAATTTTAGCAGTTTTATAATCTAGGTATGGAGAATAGGCAAATGAAATAGAATGATAATCAAAATAAGAAAAGAAAAAGGAGTTTTATTTTGTAATAATAATCACTTACTATAAACTATTTTGAATAACGATATTGCATGTAATGGCAGGGTTATTAACATAACATAACAAAATTCTTTATTGCACATTAAATGAATAATACAACAATAGATAAACACAAATAAAAGAAACAGTACAACCAGGCGGCCTTAATGCTAGGTAGCATTCTCTACCAGGCAACCTTAGGGTGAAAAAGAGAGTGCAACATTGGAAGCGGGATAGTGCAAATATTACCTACGAGCACTAAAATACACAAAATATACTACTTAAACAATTTTACACATTAATACATATCGCACTCTTAATAAAATAACGACCTAATCCAAAAACACTAATTTTTGGGTATTGATGAAAAACGTTTGTTGAAAAAACAGAATAATTTTTAAATGGCTGTAGAATTAAAAGTAAAAGGCAAAGGATAAAACTTGAACCACCTAACTAATCCTAAGAATATGTTCTTTTAAATGCATTAAAATTTACACAAATATTCACATCCATAAATTAAAAAAAGTTAATTATTTGTAACCCTTTAGAATTGCGTCATTATTTCATGAAAAATCTGAAAGAAATATTGACCTAAGTTAAAATCGGTCTTTGCTTTACCAAATCAAACATGAAGATCTCTGACTCATTTTAAATTAAGTCACTATTTTACTAAACAGCTAAAAGAAAATACAATTTATTTAAAAATAAGTCTATAACTTAAACATGTGACTCAAATTCAAATCGCGATATAGCAACTAGCAAATGGTCAACAGAACACAGTCCTATTATAATGAAAATATTAAGATAATTTTTTCTTCTGTCATTGATATGGGACACCGAGTCGACAAATGACCCAATGAACCCTTGGATTAAATGTATTTACATGTATCTTAAATGCGCCGCGGTCGCTTTAAAATCAGCCACCGCACCATTTAATGGTGCGGTGGCTGTTTTCATTGCAACGGAGACGGCTTCTACAAGAAAAATTAAGTGAAAATGAGAAAATTAAACGAAAAGATATTTGTACGCTAGTATGGTTTGGTCGGCAGCACTTCTACCCGGTGTTACTTATTAGTTGCTAGCGTTTAGCTTCAGATGCTCTCTTTTATTCTGATGTCCACTTTCCTCACGCTGCTGTCTGCTTCTTGATACGTAGCGATGGCTCGCCCTCGTGGCCAGTTGTCAGGTGTTTTATGGTAGAGTGTTGTCCACGATCTGCACGATGTTGTTGACTTTCATTGCGGCTTGATGTGGGACTCCATCAATCCATATTAATATTGAGTATTTGGGTGAAATATACAACGGCAAGGCACTGCGACGTTCTTTATGTATTTTTATCGATAAGGTCATGATTATCAAAGGGACGACAAACGAGTCGTGTTCGAGGACACTCAGTAGTACCGAAGTGATTGTGCTTTGGCTTGTTTAGGTTGATGGAGTTGTGCGTTAGAGGTTTGCTGTTGACCATAAACTTCTTTTCAGTGATCAGAGTGTGGAGTACTTCCTTTTAAAAGTGATCGCCCGGTAGTGAGCTGCACAAGACTGTCTTAAAACTCACTAGGCTTTTCCAGGCCCTGACATTAAGAGGCTGTGAAACACAAGCAGTTCTTTGATCGTAGCCGTCTTCTGTATTATACTGTTGATAGCTCGGTGGAGTTCTCTGGCGGTTCCTTGTAGTTCGGTGGATATTGGACCAACTTTTTTCCATGTGATGGAGCGCCAGGCCTCGTGAGCGATGCGGTGATCCCAAAAAATACACGGCGTGCGTATAGATAAATAGCGTGTAGATAAGGGACTCAAAATAGACTTATATGAAAGTGCGAAATGACGTTGCTCCAGACGAGGGGGTGGGTGGTATACTGTGGCAAACTGCGGTGGAGACGTCTTACTTATTTTGCAAGAAAAGTAGCGGCGAAGCGTGAAACGCGTCGTCAGTCATAGGCACAGCCACAGATTACAATAATAATTAACAAGCTCAGCGTTCGCTTATATCATTGATGTTCGTGTCGAGGTTCGCGTGATGAAGCTGACGGTGTAACACCCGCTTGAAAAGGGGTGCCACACGATTGCCATCGATGACTGTGGTCGCCTATCCTTCTAGAGCTAGTTCTATGGTAGATGCATCATTCAGTTTCGTTTTTAATTTGATGACCCCGTCGATCCTAAATGGCAAGTAGGTGGAGTCGGGCTTCTATAAGCGGAAACGAATACTACTTCTTGTGTCTTATTAGTTCGCTGATGGGCCGGGCCTACCATTATAGACAAATGACAATGCTGGTTTTGAAAAAGTTTTCGATTGACTGTAGAACGTGGTAAACTCTGGCCTTGAAAAATCGATCAGGATCGAATTGAGGAGTGTTTTGCTGGGTGAAAAATAGGTTACGTCCTTTCTCGTCCGTGATTGGCTCAGGATGTTTCAGGTGCGGGCTTCTCGGTGAGCTATGTTGGAATAGCGAATAATGACACCTAGCACTACCGATATTGCAAGTCAAATTTGTCGCAAACGTTTCGGGCGTCATCGGTGACTTTGAATTTAGTTGGTATCTGTCGTTTTGTGATATTACCAACATATTGTATTACCAATATTCTGTGCGAAACGTATGGATCTCAACACCCTGCACCGTCTTTTGACAAGGTGATCACAGTGTGACTATCTGTCTCACGGAGAACGGCTTGCGGTATGCTCTTTGATGACGGTGGCAGCCATGCTACTTCGCACGATAATGGCGTCATGACAAGCGACGTGGTGATTTGGCCGTCTAGTCGACGAAAACGTGTTCTTAGTAGGAGATTTATTGTGTAACTGTAGTGAAGGTGGCACCTTGGTAGCGTGTCGTGTGCAAATTTTTTCAAGTTTCCCTACCCATTCAGTCTGCAATGTGACAAGATTTTAATCCATCTGTTGCTCCTGTTAGTAGGTACTCACTTATTTGGCTTGTGATGTGATGGACGACGTAAATTTGAGTGGTTTAAGAGATAAATGGCGGGATTCAATGATTTTCTTTGTAGAACGTTCTGTAGGTACGAGTAGTGATTCAAGGCGAGCTCTACGATGTGCGGCTGGAGATGAGATCGAGTTGGTACACATTTAGCCTTGGTTTTATCGTCGAGTTTGATGGCAGCAATCGAGGTGCCGATGATTCCAACGATGGTTCAATATGATTACTTTTCAGTCGGAGGATTAAATTAATGTACTAAAAATATAGAAAATTCGTTGAATTTCAAGAGTAGTAAAACGTTCAACCTATTTTTAAATAGATTTCGGTACAAAACCTCAAGATTAAGATAAAATGCGAAGTGAGACACCAAGTTAATACGTTAAACTATGTTATGATATCAGTCGAATACAGGTCAAATTTGAAATAATACCGAAGTCATTTCATTATTTTTGCTAAGACAAAGACTTAACTAAAAATGTTACCAGAAATTTTCATCATTAGAAATACAACAAAGACCTAATTTCAGTTAAGTCATATAAATAACAAAAATTTCAAAACGATACAGTCTTATCTCCAAATGGGTCAGTAAGCTTTTCCAAAATTTTCGTAAAATACAGACCTAATTAAAAATGAGTCAAGCAAACATCGCAGGTTTTTTGTAAAACAAAGACCAAACACTAAATCGGTCATTCTTTTATAAAAACTTTTCAATTACACTCGCCTCAACTTTTGATAAAACAACGGCTCATTTCTGAATCAGTCGTCTTTTCACAAAAACGTAGCATGCAGCCGCAGACGCAAGACGAAATCGGTCATTATTTGACTGAAGAGATAGGCGTTCGGGGCGGGAAAGATATAGACTCATCTTATTTTGAACCTTATTGTGTAAGAGATAGGGTTGTATTTTAAAGTCTATGTTGTGAGCCCTGCTCTAATAAGTCAGTTTTTCACAAAAACTCATTTTGGCCAAATTTTGATTTAAGTCGTTATTTTACTAAGAGTGCGATATATAATAGTGTAAACAAAACAATGAATATACTAATATATATATTTAAATAATATTATAATAAACTAATACATATACCTAAACTATGGAAGTCAGGATAATACAATAGTATAAAAAGGAAAAGAAAACAACAGAAGACAGCACGATTATTATTATAAAATAACTAATAAAAGAAAATTATGCATTGATTTCCGATAAATAAAGCTTTTTTATTTGAATTTTGAAAGTTTCAAGGGAAGGAGCACGGCGAACATCTTCAGGCAAACAATTCCACAACTTGATCGCTCGCACTGTGAAAGAGTTTGCGTAGAAGTCGGTCTTGTGCGGAGGAAGGTTGAGCTTCATGCTATCGCTAGCACGCAAATTACGAGGCAAGGTCGACGATTGAAATATGTAGCGCTCTTTAAGGTAGGGAGGAGTTGTGGGATTGGAAAGAGCGGAGAAAAGGAGGGAAAGGATATGGCAGTCCCGCCTACGGGAAATGGGTAACCACTCCAGCTGGGATCGGTATGAAGAGACGTGGTCATACTTCCGCAGACCGAAGATATATCGAATACAAAGATTCTGCAGACGCTCGAGCTTGTTTAGCAGTTCAACAGTTAAGTCAGGATAGCAAACGTCTGCATAATCCAGTTATTCATCATCCGAAGAGATAGGTTCCTCATCTGAGACGGTACTATCAGGTACCCTGTCTTTACATACAACATCGCTATTCAAATTGTTAAACCAGGCATGATATTCATCTGGGATGACACCTGTGCTGCATAAATGCAACAAATCTTTCTTTTTGGCTCACTAATCGTTAAAGGTTTTTTGTAAGTTGCAATAGCTGATCAGGAAAATATTGAATATTTTCGCTGATTTCCATTCTTTCGGGAATGGCGGACGTTGATGCTTCTGTAGTTTTTTTCTTTTTATTTCTTGTTCCATAGTTATGTTCTCTTTCAAGATTTACGTTTTCAGTGGCTTTGCTTTCTTTTCTATCATTTTTTTTAGTAACATCTATTTTTGAAAAAATCTCTGACATATCGTAGTTATATAAAATTTTACTTTCCCCTTTGATATATCTCAGTCGCTTAATCTTTAACCATTGGACTGTCTTTCCTTCTGTATCTTTTTTTGTGTTTAACAAAATTTTATCAGAGAGATCTTTCAAGTCTTTGAACTCGTCATATTTGAATTCTTTTACGACGTATGGGTCCTTTACAACTTTCTTATTGTCTATTTTATATACCTTTTTTGATCTTGCTCTCTTAAATACTTTTATCCAATCTGGCAAAGAAAATATCTCTGTATATTTTTGTTCCGTCCCGATAGCGCTATGCATAGAGTCTACCTCCATGTGTGAATGTCCACTTTCAAGGAATTTTTGTTCAATAATATGCAAGTTTTCTATTTTTGAACAGCCCAGAGTAGAAGTGCCGCTGCGTTCTTATTCCGATTCTGCCCCCCACAGGGATCAGAAAAAAGGCTTACTTCAGACACTTCATTTGAAACGCAATTTGTCAAGTAGTGGTACAAAATAGTACCTATTTCCGCACTACCTTTTTTTCCATTGATTTCCGACCAAGTAAAACAATATGCTTTGTTTGGAAGGGCACTCTCATAAATTGTTAAGTTATACACAGTTAATTTGCGTGTATAATATAAAAGACCGACGTCTCCACTAGGTATCTGAAGTATAGCTTGTAAATCGAAAGAAGCAGATACAAAGTTCTTATTATCATCGGCTCTTATCTTATCATTTTCCTTTTCTTTATTACAAGCTTCTTTCCTGGCATTGTGCTCTTTAAATTGTTTTTCGAGTTCCTGGTCATCTTTGGCATCGCTTCGTGCGTATTTAGTACAAATAAGACATTGGTCCTTTTTCGGCTTAAAGAATCCCAAATTAAAATCACTGCAAAAAATTCTTCGATACGTTATCTCAGATACTGGTGTACTGTTTTTCTTTTAACATTTTTTTGCATAAAGTTCGTACATCTTGCTAATAGACAGTTTTCTATCCAAATATTGACGTTTAGAATCCTTTCTTATATAATGACTCTCCATGGATGGAAACGATCGTATGTGGTTATGAACCTCCTGAACTTTTTCAAGAGGTGTTTAATTATGTGCGTCGCACCTTCCACGGGGGTCATTTTCTTTACTGTATTGTCCAATAAAATATTTATTTTTAACAGCATTTTGTAGTACGCTTTGATTGATGCACAGGGTAGTACAAAAAAACTTTTGGCAAACATTTAGTTTCTTATTTTCGACTTCAAAAGAACACTGTGTGGAGTAAGCCCTTGTAGTTGCTCTTTTCCTTTCTAGCGATACAGTTTTAACATTTTTCACTACAACATTAGCCAATATAATTTTTTTTTTGTCCAGTGAAGTCCAAGTTCCAATACTTTCTACAAATCTTATTTCTTGTCTCTTCGTTAATATTTTCTCTACAGCGGTGAGAGCATTTCGAGCAATTAACTTCTTTTGGTACTTTCGCAGGTCTAATCTTATTTTTTATAACATAAACTGAACCTTCTGCACGTCGTTTTTTTGCCACGTTAATTTTCCACGAAGCAGGATTGGGCACTCTCCAGCATTTTAGTTGCTTTGCTCTTTTGCAGGCTTTGTCGAAAATTTCCATCAAAATAATGGTTGCAATGACAGAAGATCATGTAAGTCATTATCTACTTTTTTTAACAGAAGCTTCTAATGCAAGATCTCTCAAAGTCTTTACGACATAGATTTGGTGTATATCATTATTTACATTGTCGTCAAGAGTAGGCACAGGCAAGCTCTTTGACGGTCCTAGCAAATCTTCTGGTGTAATTAAATCGAAGTCATCCATCTTCTCGTTTGTTTCAACTGTAAAAAAGTAAATAAAGTAGGTATTAATATCAAATATCAAAAAAATATCTATGTTACAAACAAAACTACTGGAAAGAAATGTGATGTTCATTCAATGTACCTCAGTGACATAACTTTCTTCATACGAAGATAAAAATATTTATATCCCACGTAAAAACTCATTAAGAGCCGAGTAAAACCACAAAGCAAAGAGTTGGGTAGCCTTGTAGTTTTTTTTATTTATAAAATATGTGTTTACCTGACGTGTTATTTATAGAAGCATCCCTCTGAGGAGTTGGTATAGCAGGAGAATCTGGACCACTGCTACAGCCACCAGGATCTAAAAAATATGAAACAAAAAATATAAATAAAAACTAGCTTTCTGGCCGTGGCTTCAGCCATGGCTCACTATTTTTCCTATGGGAATGAGGTATTTTTCCGCAGTTAAAAGTAACTATGGCCGTTTCCAGGATTCCTTCTACCTATCGGTCTGTCAAATTTCATCTAAATCCGCTAAGCCGCTAAGGCGTGAAAAGGTGACAAACAGACAGACAGACACACTTTTGCATATATAATATTAGTATGGATAGTATGGATGGATTGTGGCTTTTTTTATAAAATATATTAATTTGTGTTTACCTGACGTTTTATTTATAGGAGCATCCCTCTGAGGAGTTGGTATAGCAGAAGAATCTGGACCACTGCTACAGCCACCAGGATCTAAAAAACATGAAATAAAAAATATAAAAAAATAAGAAAATATCATTCTTCTCTTGAGTACCAAATTTTAAAACACTTCCCGTGTTAGGTATACAATCTTTGAAAACTTGCAAAATTTTCAAGCGCGGGCAGGATTTGAACCTGCGACTTTTGCATTACCAGTGGCGACGCCTCTTCCATCCGGGCCACCGCAGCCCATTTCCTGCCCGCCAATTTTGCAAGTGTATTTTAATGCCAGTAACGCTTGGCATGGCTCCATCTACCGGGCTAGTTTTGCAACTAATACCGGTGACTAATTCTATCTTTACAGATTGAATGTAGTCTAAGCGATGAAAACCCGCGATAAATTGAGTACCAAATTTTAAAACACTTCCCGTGTTAGGTAAACAATCTTTGAAAACTTGCAAAATTTTCAAGCGCGGGCAGGATTTGAACCTGCGACTTTCCATCTGGGCTACCGCAGCTCATTTCTTGCCCGCCAATTTTGCAAGTGTATTTTAATGCCAGTAAGTAATAATCATTCTTCCCTTGAGTCAATAACAAGACCCCATCTTTTTAAATTTCTCCAGCTCACAGAAATCATTAAAACAAATTCGTGTGTTGTTCCGGAGGTTTTAAAGGTAACTTCAACGTCAGAATTTTGGCCGTTGTCACCAGTAGCCCCTAAATGAAGTGTGTCACATATGCATACAAATCTAAGGACCACCTGACGCAATTGAATGGCATAAGTAGGCATAAAAGTAGGCATAAACTATGAATAGAAACGAACCTCCAGGTGCTGTTATATTGCTACCGCTGTCTTTGATTAAAAAGTCTTCATAATCTTGAGAGATGAGCTGATCATCCTCGTCGCTGTCGGCCAATGTTTCTGTAAAATAGAACAACAAACATATAGGGGGTCGAAAATGTCCAGAATCGCTTCGATAAAAGGATAATTTTATGACCGTGTCGCTATTTGCTTGACTTGGCGAGACACTCCCGTGGGCCCTAATAGTTAAGTGGGTAACAAATTACAGGCATAAATATCACAGACTGACAGACATCAACTATTAAGTCATTAGAAATCGGTATTGTGAAAATTCCAAACATAGATAACCTCACTTTCGCGGCATTTTTCATTAATAACATATTATTAATTACTTACCTTTCAGTTGTTTTTCTTTTCCACGATCGAAATCAAGTTCCTTGACACCATTGGAACTCATTTTAATATACCACTTCAACTATTAACTTCACAATATGATTAAAAACGTTGAAAATTTACTTTTTACCGGGAGATGTGCGCACTTGTTGCAAATGCAAATGGCCGAAACACTGACACTAGCGCCAGCTTCGCCAGTGACACGGAACTAAACAGGTTTAATCGTTTTTCGCTGTAGTGATTATGTAAAATCCGTGAGTATAATATAGTCAGGGAAAAGCAATTATCTGGATATATAATATTTTCTTAGACGATTCGATGTATTGCATTAAGTATGAAATTCGTCCGGTAAAACCAACTAAACAATTTTAATTGCTTTTATTAGACCATCTTAATCAAGTACGGAAATTTAAATCTTGCTAAATGGTTATTACTGAGAAAAAAAATAGAGTTTTCTATGGTCTCTCCTACGGGAAAACCAAATTTTATCAACTTAACCGAAAATCGTTGGAGACAAATATGGTGTCAGTTAAGTTAAATCTGCTAAATGTTTTTTATTTGAAAACAAACCTTGCCAGTGTTTGAAATGATTGGTTTTCTACTTAGCTAGAAGCGAAACTATAAGACTTAGCAGTTAATGGGTTTTCGCAGACGAAAGAGCAAAAAATTTTAAGTACTTTTGCATTCAAAAGTAATTTTCGTAAAACTTTCGAGTTAATTGGTTTTCGCAGTAGGGCGGCGATATGGTCTAAAAATAAATAGTTTATAGTTACGATAAAGAAATAGAGCACAGGAACTTGGAAAGTAAGAAGGTACTCACCAGTTAAACCTCTGCATCGCCTTATCGGGTCTTGTACAGCAACAGCAACAGGAGATCCAATTTCAGGACTCAAACAGCGACCGCCAGGATTGGTTCTTCTCACGGATGTCGTTTCCTCAATAATAATAATATAGGGAGTGATGCATGAATATATAAAGTAGTCTCAGCACGACCGTGGTTTTGATCACACGCCCAAGCCCATACACATACATGGCGCAGCCGAAAATTGCGACATATTTATTTTATTGAAACTGAATGTCAGGCGATACTGACAGTGATAATTTTGAGGATTCGCATGAAGAAACAGTGAAGTTTAGTGAGACAATGGAGTCGGTTTTGCAACCACCGACGCCATTTCTTTTCGAGAATAATTTAACAAGCGTTACTTTGAGTTACGTTACGTTACTGGTAATTTGAGTGCAGAGTGGGAAAAGTGGAAAAAGGCATTTAATATCTATTTTGAAGCTTGTCAGTAAACTAAAAAGAGTAGTAAAATCCAAATAAACATATTATTGCATGTGATTGGTGACAAGTGCCGCGAAATCTATGAACAGTTTACAGAAGAAGCCACTACGGTGCAAGATTTACTTGAAAAATTCGATGAATTCTTTGTACCGAAAAAGAATTTAGCAGTCGAGCGACACAAGTTCTTCAAAAGACAACAACAAGAACTGGAATCAACCAAGCAGTATCTTTTTGGAGCTCGTAATGGTATTCCGAATCACCGTTCACCGACCGTAAGCTTCATCGAAAGCATCTTTCGACGATGGTCGCTTGTACGATGGAATTGTTCGCCGATAGAACGGTTCGCCGAAAGCTCTCATCGCCGACGGTCTGTTTTACGAAAAAATCCTTCGCCGATAGAACGATTTGCTGAGAATCGAACTAGAATCAACAGTTAATATGTTCAAGATTATTATTACTTTTTAAATATAGTATTGGTTTTATTATTACTGTTTTAGTTTTAACATATTTATTATACTTATTTATTTAATTATATTTTTGAATACTTTTACAATATTTTTATGAAAAAAAAGTATAAGTATTAATTCTGCATTTTTTGTCTAATCTGTGGGCTGTCTTACTATAGCAATGTGCAACGGACGTATTGGTTTCGTTATAATATTTTATACATATAAATTATATTAGGATGACCATTAGAGTATTAATTGTAAGCGTATTATAATAGAGATGCTGTTGGATTGTAAAATAAATACAGGTTTAATTTGTTTTACGTGATTGTAAAACAAATTAAACCTTTTTTGGCATTATTATTGTAAAACTTGCATGTAATCTTCATAACAAACTCGTTTTATTGATTTAAGATTATAGTTATTTATAATTAACTATGATATTCATGTGCATATAGGATCATATAACTTTGATTATGACTAACAAAATGTAAATAAAATAAAATTCCGACTATAAAACAAACTTTCAAGAAGTTAGATGATTATTTTAATATTAGTAGCATCTTGACGCTTTTGAAAAATCGGGCGCAATCATGGCCCCATAATATATCAGAAATTGAAAAAGAAACCGATTTCGACAGCTGATCAAATAAAAAGTGACATAAATTTTGCTTTTTTTTAATGGAAATTTACTATATTAATTAAATGTACATACGTTTGAAATTTGTCGTTCTGAGTTTGATTCTCGGCAAGTCGTTCTATCGGCGAAGGATTTTTTCGTAAAACAGACCGTCGGCGATGAGAGCTTTCGGCGAACCGTTCTATCGGCGAACAATTCCATCGTACAAGCGACCATCGTCGAAAGATGCTTTCGATGAAGCTTACGGTCGGTGAACGGTGATTCGGAATACCATTACGAGCTCATCTTTTTGAATTGAACAAAATTGCATCAAAATGTGAGTTCAAGGACTTCCGTGATGACTTACTATGCAGTAGATTTATATGTGGCGTGAATGATGTTGGAATATCAGAAAGATTGCTGCGGGAACCTGATATTACTTTGAAAAAAGCACTGGAAACATGCGAGCTATCTGAAATGTCTAGAATGCAAGCACAGAGCTTGAAAACGGACAATAACGACCATCGAAATGTGTACGAAATATCACAGGCAAATGACGTTTATGAATCAGGTCACAGTGATGTACATCTAGTAAAACAGCGTCATTCCACCAACCTCACGCGCCGGCCGTCACACCGACGCGATCAGGTGCCGGCGGCGACGGCGCTCGCCAACAACATTTATCATATCGGAAAAATACCCACCAGTCTGCGTTTCCAATGAGGTCTGTCAACAACAATGCGCCAATTCGAGGTCCAGGGCCATTGCCTTCGTGGGTCCAGGAAAATCGTACGGTCGCGTTCAAAAGTGGAGTCATAGTTAACGCAAACCTCAGAAAACAAGTCGCTCGCACCCGCGGCGACACTCACACAATGACACAAATAACATATAACATACTATTATTGACGAACTACCTTTGTATAATAGGCTGAGTAGTATTGACTATTTCACTGCGCGGTCAAGAAAATTCTTAGTCGTAATTGAGGAGACAATGGTTCGAATCCCGATATCATCTTTTTAGTTTTTATTTTATCAAATGAAGTAAAATTTAGTAAATTATGAATTTGATTTTAGTTGTTGCTAGATCGTTTGCGAGATAGTGCGTGTGCTTAGTTTTTTTTTTTTGTAACCTAAGCTTATTTATTAAACTTCAGTGTTTATTTCTCGAAATGCATACTAATATCAGTTTGCAGGATAGGCAGCGTATTGTTGATGATATTGGCACATATTTGATTTAATTTATTCTATATTGGTCTGGTCGTAAGTACAGTTTTTTGGTTTTATTTCATTACAATTGTATTTTAAATATTGAAAACTTTGACTCATAGTATATTGGTAGCTGTAAACCGATTATTAGTAACTTTTTATATTAATAATGCTACTTTGTTTTAGTGGAAGACTGTTGAACGTTGGGTTACACGTTTTGAAGAGGAAAGTAGCGTAAAAAAAAACTCAAACGCGCAGTGGCCACCCATGTCTTATTAATGATTCACAGCGGAGGATGATGGTGCAACAAAATGAAGAAAATGGTTTCATACGGACGTCCTGCGAACATGTTTGAAAAATCGGCACTAACCGTTTGTCGAGCCCTGCATGGTGCAGGAGTACATCATAGAAAGCCAGCCAAGAAGCCTGGTCTAACAGCGGAGCATAAACGTAACCGATTATCGTTTGCCAGAAATCTATGGGGCTGGATGTCTGCCGCTCGTCCAGGCGAATTAGTAGCACAAGAAACAGGGCGTGCAACTGCCGCTAATTACGTTGATATGCTACAGGAAAGCATGCTACCGACGCTGCGAACTGTATATCCTGCTAGTGAAGTTCCTCGTTTTGCATTTATCCGGGATAATTGTCCAGTGCATCGAGCTGCCGTGGTGAATAATTGGTTTAGCCAACACCATACACAAAATAATCAGCAATGTATGCCGAAACGGGCCCGATAAATCGTTGCTGTAGTCACTCAACCTCTGTTTACCTGCTTACCCACCTACTATTGCATTAGGTATTTGTGGAGCATTACATTAGCGATTAAATTATGCTAAAACATCGATACATATTTATGTAAGATTAATTATTATTAGTCAGTTATCTTAAGGCTTAGCTTCAATATCTTTTCATTACGAAAACGAATACTTAAACTTAAACCTTGAGATGTAGGCAAATAACTGATTTATTCTTATTACAATTACTTTTACTTCCAAAGAAAGTGCAGCATCGTTAAACATAGAACAATAAAATAATTAGTAACGAAGTTATTACTTAAATAACTTTATTGAAAGATTCAATCCAAGATTTGGATCATTCCTATGATCTTATAAATAATTATAGATGTTTCAGCTAATGAAGACTTATTTCATTTCACATAATATTGTGTTTTACCATTCAAACAAAACTATTAACTACGTATTACGACAGGAATAATTTTATATAGTTTTACTTATCTTATGGTTACCAAAAGTTCTCATTCATGTCATTATGTTATCCACACTCCACACTATATATATATATATATATATTTATATATTTATATATTATATATTATATATATATATATATATATATATATATATATATATATATATATATATATATATATATATATATATATATATATTTATATATTTATATATTTATATATTTTTTATATATTATATTATAAATGCGAAAGTAACTCTGTCTGTCTGTCTGTCTGTCTGTCTGTCTGCTACGCTTTCACGGCCAAACCGCTGAACCGATCTTCATGAAACTTGGCACAGAGATTGCTAGCATACCGAGAACGGACATAGGCTACTTTTTATCACCATTCGAGGGTCTGGAGTACAGATGTAGACCACCAGGTGTACCACCAGGAGCCCAGCTAAACTATTAGAGATACAGGCATGGTTCCAAAACAAAAGTTGTTCAGTATGATGGGCCGCTTCTTTTCACAAGGACATTGAGGATCTGGAGTACCTTATGTAGACCACCAGGTGTACCATCAGGAGCCCAGCTAAACTATAAGAGATACATGCATGGTTCTTAAACAATAGTTGTTCATTATGATGGGCCGCTTCTTTTCACAAGGACATTGAAGATCTGGAGTACCTTATGTAGACCACCAGGTGTACCATCAGGAGCCCAGCTAAACTATTAGAGATACAGGCATGGTTCTAAAACAAAAGTTGTTCATTATGATGGGCCGCTTCTTTTCATAAGGACATTGAGGATCTGGAGTACCTTATGTAGACCACCAGGTGTACCATCAGGAGCCCAGCTAAACTATTAAAGATACAGGCATGGTTCTAAAACAAAAGTTGTTCAGTATATTAGGCCGCTTCTTTACACAAGGGCATTGGGGATCCGGAGTACCTTACGTAGACCACCAGGTGTACCATCAGGAGCCCAGCTAAACTATTAGAGATACAGGCATGGTTCTAAAACAAAAGTTGTTCATTATGATGGGCCGCTTCTTTTCATAAGGACATTGAGGATCTGGAGTACCTTATGTAGACCACCAGGTGTACCATCAGGAGCCCAGCTAAACTATTAAAGATACAGGCATGGTTCTAAAACAAAAGTTGTTCAGTATGATAGGCCGCTTCTTTACACAAGGACATTGGGGATCTGGAGTACCTTATGTAGACCACCAGGTGTACCATCAGAATCCAGCTCAACTATTAGAGATACAGGCATGGTTCTAAAACAAAAGTTGTTCAGTAAGATGGGCCGCTTCTTTTCACTCGGACATTGAGGATCTGGAGTACCTTATGTAGACCACCAGGTGTACCATCAGGAGCCCAGCTAAACTATAAGAGATACAGGCATGGTTCTTAAACAATAGTTGTGATGATTATGATGGGCCGCTTCTTTTCACAAGGACATTGGGGATCTGGAGTACCTTATGTAGACCACCAGGTGTACCATCAGGAGCCCAGCTAAACTATTAGAGATACAGGCATGGTTCTAAAACAATAGTTGTTCATTATGATGGGCCGCTTCTTTTCACAAGGACATTGGGGATCTGAAGTACCTTATGTAGACCACCAGGTGTACCATCAGGAGCCCAGCTAAACTATTAGAGATACAGGCATGGTTCTAAAACAAAAGTTGTTCAGTATATTAGGCCGCTTCTTTACACAAGGGCATTGGGGATCCGGAGTACCTTACGAAGACCACCAGGTGTACCATCAGGAGCCCAGCTAAACTATTAGAGATACAGGCATGGTTCTAAAACAAAAGTTGTTCATTATGATGGGCCGCTTCTTTTCATAAGGACATTGAGGATCTGGAGTACCTTATGTAGACCACCAGGTGTACCATCAGGAGCCCAGCTAAACTATTAAAGATACAGGCATGGTTCTAAAACAAAAGTTGTTCAGTATGATAGGCCGCTTCTTTACACAAGGACATTGGGGATCTGGAGTACCTTATGTAGACCACCAGGTGTACCATCAGAATCCAGCTCAACTATTAGAGATACAGGCATGGTTCTAAAACAAAAGTTGTTCAGTAAGATGGGCCGCTTCTTTTCACTCGGACATTGAGGATCTGGAGTACCTTATGTAGACCACCAGGTGTACCATCAGGAGCCCAGCTAAACTATAAGAGATACAGGCATGGTTCTTAAACAATAGTTGTGATGATTATGATGGGCCGCTTCTTTTCACAAGGACATTGGGGATCTGGAGTACCTTATGTAGACCACCAGGTGTACCATCAGGAGCCCAGCTAAACTATTAGAGATACAGGCATGGTTCTAAAACAATAGTTGTTCATTATGATGGGCCGCTTCTTTTCGCAAGGACATTGGGGATCTGAAGTACCTTATGTAGACCACCAGGTGTACCATCAGGAGCCCAGCTAAACTATTAGAGATACAGGCATGGTTCTAAAACAAAAGTTGTTCAGTATATTAGGCCGCTTCTTTACACAAGGGCATTGGGGATCCGGAGTACCTTACGGAGACCACCAGGTGTACCATCAGGAGCCCACCTAAACTATTAGAGATACAGAAATGGTTCCAAGACAAAAGTTGTTTAGTATGATGGGCTGTTTCTTTTCACAAGGACATAGAGGATCTGGAGTACATTATGTAGACCACTAGGTGCGTACCATCAGGAGCCCAGCTAAATTATTAGAGATACAGGCATGGTTCTAAAACAAAAGTTGTTTTGTATGTTGGGCTGCTTCTTTTCACAAGGACATAGAGGATCTGGAGTACATTATGTAGTCCACCAGGTGTACCATCAGGAGCCCAGCTAAACTATTAGAGATACAGGCATGGTTCTAAACAAATTTGTTCAGTATGATGGCCCACTGCTTTTCACAAGGACATTGAGGATCTGGAGTACATTATGTAGACCACCAGGTGTACCATCAAGAGCCCTCCTAAACTATTTGAGATACAGAAACGGTTCCAAAACAAAAGTTGTTCAGTATGATGGGAATAAGTTGAGAAAGGATATTGGCAACTTTTTACCGAGGATTTTTTTGTTATCTACTGACTTTTGTATTCAATGGTTATAAATATTGATCTTTCAGGGCAGTACACCGGACAGCAAATTTTGAATTGTTCTTTTAACAACAGAAGCAAGCAAGTCATCCTTAAACAGTAGTGATAAGAACTGTTCTAATATCACTGTCATACTTACTGTGAATATACATATCTACTTTAGAACCTGTTTCTAAAAAAACTATATAACGCGGACGAAGTCGCGGGTATAAGCTAGTTTAAATATAAAGTAGTACCTACCAATAAAAAACTTTCTTACCTTACTGTTTGTTTCATTACAATATTATAGGTTTATGTTTTTAGATATAATGTTTTGATACATAATTTACAATAAACATTTATAGATATAATACATACATGAATATACAGAAAAATATTATTTAGAATAATATAAAATATGGTAAAAACATTTAAAAAACATTATTCCTATACAGAGACGGGATGGGAACCCGGTTCCGTTCTGAATCGAAGGTAAGAACTATTACCGCTAAGCTACGGTCGCTTGTGATCAAATGGCCGAAATAAAGATATGTAATCTATTGCTTTACTACAAGTGAACGAATAAGGATAACTATAATATATGTTTAAGACAAATCAGTGTATACTTTGTGGTAATGTGGTGGCGAATAGACTTTCACCGAGTAATTATTTCAAAGATTACATAGATGTCGCTTATAGGTGGTAATCTGTTAAGTTTTAATGCTACGCCTTAAGGTGGACTTTTCTACTTACAGTCTTTAATGTTACGTGTGTGCGTAAGTTAGTAAAGTAAGTTCAGAGGATAATAACCCGTATTGCAATCTGTCACGTGGTCTAACTATGACTCCACTTATGAATCCGACCGTACCTGCAGGAACTGCGAGCGCGTCCAAAGGAGAATGGAATGTCCAGCATATGGGGTTCGGTGTAATAATTGCAATCAGATGAACTATACATGGTGTAAAAAAATTAGCTTAGAATATTTTAAGGGGTGAACCAGTACGTGAAACTGAACAACTTTCCCCAAGGAACATAGGTCGAAATATGAAAAAATATTTCGACCCTCCTATACTTAGTGTGTTACCCGGCCGGGATAATTTGTATGGGAGGGCCAATTTTTTTTTTCATATTTCGACCTATGTTCCTTGAGGAAAGTTGTTCAGTTTCACGTATTGGTTCACCCCTTAAAATATTCTTAGCTAATTTTTTTACACCTTATATAGCAAGGATGTGCAGGTTGCCGCGACGTGTTTATTATACAGTGCAAGATGACTCCACCGATCAGGTAACATCTCAAACTAATAACTTAGATTCTGTTCGGACGGTTGCATTACAAGTAAATAAAGCATTAATAACATTTAAACTGGATTCTGGAACTGACGTCAATGTGTTGCCGAAACGCTTCTTAAGCAATATCGGTTTATCTGAAAAAGATTTGACAACAACTTCTATAAAATTGGAGGCCTATTCAGGCAACAGTATACCTGTTGTTGGTAAATGTTTTCTTAAGATCAACTATAAGAAAAATGTATTTTTTATAAACTTCATAATCGCGGACGTTGAATTACCACCGTTGCTTGGTAAATATGCATGTCAGGAATTAAATTTATTGCAAAGGGTAATTAATGTCTATTAACCAATCGAATTCAAATGAAAGTATATTAGACGAATTCCATAATATTTTGACGGGTATGGGCTGTTTACCGGGTGATTATAAAATACAGTTAAATAGTGATATAAGTCCGGTGGTTCATGCTCAAAGGAAATTACCTACAGCTTTACGCGATCAGATAAAAAGTAAATTAACGGAAATGGAGGGCCCGACTGATTGGGTCAATAGTATGACAGTTGTTAAGAAACCTAACGGAGACTTACGTATATGCCTAGATCCACGTGATTTAAACAATGCCATTAGGCGCGAACATTTCAAACTTCCTACTTTCGAAGAGATAACGGCAAATTTGTTAGGAGCAAAATATTTTAGCACATTGGATGCAAAACAAGGGTTTTGGCAAGTAAAATTACACAGTAGTAGCATAGATTTATGCACGTTTAATACGGTATTTGGTAGATACAAATTCTTAAGAATGCCATATGGTATATCGTCGGCTTCAGAGATATTTCATAAACGACTATATGAGCATTTTGATGATATAGAGGGTGTAGTTTTGTTTGTGGATGATTTGTTGGTATTCGGCCAAACTAAAGAAATACACGATAAGAGACTGAGGGCGGTGTTACAGAGATGCCAAGATATTAACATTAAACTTAACAGACAAAAATGTAGGATAAGTCACACGGAAATTAGGTGTCTGGGTCAAAAAATAAGTGCTGACGGAATATGTCCTGATGACTCGCATATTACTGCAATAAAAGATATGCCAACTCCTCAAAACGTGAAAGATGTAGAAAGATTTTTAGGTCTTGTTACTTACGTCGGTAATTTTATACCTAATCTTTTCGAAAAAACTACTTTGCTGCGAGAGTTGCTAAAAAAGGAAGTAGAATGGCATTGGGACAGTAAGCACGATGAATGTTTCAAAAAACTTAAAATAAGTTTAACGACTCAACCAGTACTACAGTATTGTGATATACAAACCCCCATAGTTATTTCAGTAGATGCAAGTAAAAACGGATTAGGTTGCTGTTTGTTGCAGAATAGCCTACCTGTATGTTATGCTTCTAAATCATTAACAAAGACAGAGCAAGCGTATGCACAAATCGAAAAAGAATTATACGCGTGTGTATTTGCTTGTGAAAGGTTCTATACATACATATATGGACGTGCAGACATAACCATAGAAACCGACCATAAGCCATTGGTAAACATAATTAATAAGCCGCTCGTTACTGCTCCCGCGCGATTACAAAGAATGTTGATGCGTTTGCAGCCGTATACATTTAAATTAGTGTATAAGCCCGGTCGGTACCTATATATCGCCGACACGTTATCGCTTGCTACTGCACCGATCGCAGAAGGCAGCGCTCCTCTTCCGCCCCCGCGCGACCACCTCGATGCTTAGGCGTAGGTGTGTGCGATTACATCAAGTAATTCACTAATTACAAATACAAAAGTATACAAGAGAGGATATTGAACTTCAAAATCTAATCCACACTAATATTATAAATGCGAAAGTAACTCTGTCTGTCTGTCTGTCTGTCTGTCTGTCTGCTACGCTTTCACGGCCAAACCGCTGAACCGATCTTCATGAAACTTGGCACAGAGATTGCTAGCATACCGAGAACGGACATAGGCTACTTTTTATCACCATTCGAGGGTCTGGAGTATAGATGTAGACCACCAGGTGTACCACCAGGAGCCCAGCTAAACTATTAGAGATACAGGCATGGATCCCAAACAAAAGTTGTTCAGTATGATAGGCCGCTTCTTTTCACAAGGACATTGAGGGTCTGGAGTACCTTATGTAGACCACCAGGTCTACCATCAGGAGCCCACCTAAACTATTGGAGATACAGAAATGGTTCTAAAACAAAAGTTGTTCAGTATAATGGGCCGCTTCTTTTCACAAGGACATTGGGGCTCTGGAGTACCTTATGTAGACCACCAGGTGTACCATCATGAGCCCAGCTAAACTATTGGAGATACAGAAATGGTTTCAATACAAAAGTTGTTTAGTATGATGGGCCGCTTCTTTTCACAAGGACTTTGAGGATCTGGATTACCTTATGTAGACCACCAGGTGTACCACCAGAAGCCCATCTAAACTATTAGACATACAGGCATGGTTCTAAAACAAAAGTTGTTCAGTATGATGGGCCGCTTCTTTTCACAAGGACATTGGGGCTCTGGAGTACCTTATGTAGACCACCAGGTGTACCATCATGAGCCCAGCTAAACTATTGGAGATACAGAAATGGTTTCAATACAAAAGTTGTTTAGTATGATGGGCCGCTTCTTTTCACAAGGACTTTGAGGATCTGGATTACCTTATGTAGACCACCAGGTGTACCACCAGAAGCCCATCTAAACTATTAGACATACAGGCATGGTTCTAAAACAAAAGTTGTTCAGTATGATGGGCCCCTTCTTTTCACAAGGATATTAGGGCTCTGGAGTACCTTATGTAGACCACCAGGTCTACCATCAGGAACCCACCTAAACTATTGGAGATACAGAAATGGTTCCAACACAAAAGTTGTTTATTATGATGCGCCGCTTCTTTTCACATGGACATTGAGGATCTGGAGTACCTTATGTAGACCACCAGGTCTACCATCAGGAGCCCACCTAAACTATTGGAGATACAGAAATGGTTCTAAAACAAAAGTTGTTCAGTATGATGGGCCGCTTCTTTTCACAAGGACATTGGGGCTCTGGAGTACCTTATGTAGACCACCAGGTGTACCATCAGGAGCCCAGCTAAACTATTGGAGATACAGAAATGGTTCCAATACAAAAGTTGTTTAGTATGATGGGCCGCTTCTTTTCACAAGGACATTGAGGCTCTGGAGTACCTTATGTAGACCACCAGGTCTACCATCAGGAACCCACCTAAACTATTGGAGATACAGAAATGGTTCCAACACAAAAGTTGTTTATTATGATGCGCCGCTTCTTTTCACATGGACATTGAGGATCTGGAGTACCTTATGTAGACCACCAGGTCTACCATCAGGAGCCCACCTAAACTATTGGAGATACAGAAATGGTTCTAAAACAAAAGTTGATCAGTATGATGGGCCGCTTCTTTTCACAAGGACATTGGGGCTCTGGAGTACCTTATGTAGACCACCAGGTGTACCATCAGGAGCCCAGCTAAACTATTGGAGATACAGAAATGGTTCCAATACAAAAGTTGTTTAGTATGATGGGCCGCTTCTTTTCACAAGGGCATTAAGGATCTGGAGTACCTTATGTAGACCACCAGGTCTACCATCAGGAGCCCACTTAAACTATTGGAGATACAGAAATGGTTCTTAAACAAAATTTGTTCAATATGATGGGCCACTTCTTTTCACAAGGACATTGAGTACCTTATGTAGACCACCAGGTGTACCATCAGGAGCCTAGCTAAACTATTGGAGATACAGAAATGGTTCCAATACAAAAGTTGTTTAGTATGATGGGCCGCTTCTTTTCACAAGGACATTGAGGATCTGGATTACCTTATGTAGACCACCAGGTGTACCACCAGAAGCCCATCTAAACTATTAGAGATACAGGCATGGTTCTAAAACAAAAGTTGTTCAGTATGATGGGCCGCTTCTTTTCACAAGGACATTGAGGATCTGGAGTACCTTATGTAGACCACCAGGTCTACCATCAGGAGCCTACCTTAACTATTGGAGATACAGAAATGGTTCTAAAACAAAAGTTTTTCAGTATGATGGGAATAAGTTGAGAAAGGACATTGCCTTCTTTACCGAGGACAGAAAAACAAAAAATGTGGTATAGGGGTATAAAAATGTATTACAGTAACTTAAATTACTTATGCTAACCATTTTAGTGTGCTCAAATTGGCACTTTTGAGTTGTCCCTTTAACAACAGAAGCAAGCAAGTCATCTTTAAACAGTAGAGATAAGAACTATTCTAATATCACTGTCACACTTACTATGAATACACATACCTACCTTAGAACTTCTGCCTAAAAAAACTATCTTACGCGGACGAAGTCGCGGGTAAAAGCTAGTAAAAATTATAAAGCAGGATTGGCCTACCGAAAAATCAAAAGTTGATGACGTATTGAAGTGTTACTGGAACGTCAGAGAAGATTTTACGTATAATTTCGGAATAATATAGAAAGGGAATAGGATCGTCATCCCAAAAAGCATGCGTCATGAAATGCTGAAAAATATTCACTCAAGTCATTTAGGGCTAGAAAAATGTAAACTAAGGGCCAAAGAAACAGTTTACTGGCCAAACATTACAACTCAATTAGCAGATTACTTATCTAACTGCCAGGCCTGCTAAACGCATAGAAAATAAAATAATAAAGAGCCACTAATTCCGGGTCCGCACTCACGAACAAAGCCACGTATCGTTTCGGTGTCGTGTGTTTAAGTGACAATTTGCGTAAAAATGTCGAAATCCACCCTGGAAGCACTAGAAAAAGTAATAACGAAGATCCTGGAACCAATTGAAAGTAAAATATCAAAGGTTTTGGATAGAATCAAGAAGATAGACGAAAAAATATGTCTTTTAGAGAATAAATCGCCGACGACGTGTTCGACATGCAATGGCGGAAATCTAATAGATACACGCAACTCTCGGCCGAAAGGATCGACGGCTACGAAGACCCAAGAAAAAAATGGCACGAAGACGCTCCCTAAGCCGCTCACCACAACGATGACGCAGAAGACTAGGAGGGGATCGCTACCTACGACTACGAACGTCGCCGCCGCTGTCTGCCCCCAAGCCGGCTACGCCGCCGCCCGCCGCGCCAGCTTCGGAGAGCGTCGATGTTAGTAGTAAGGATGACGAAAATGATGATTCAGCAGGACCATGGACAACAGCGAGGTCAAAAAGACAACGAAAACCAAGACAACCTAAGAGGGTCACCATTTCCGGTACTGGCCCGGTGGACAGTTTAGTACAAACAGCAGTAAGGATAAAAAAAATACATGCATGCTTTTTTAAACCAGACACATCCGCTGAGGCTATACAAACATACATGGCCAAGCTTAGCCACAAAGAATGTTCAGAATTCTTAGTCGACAAAATGACTCTAAAACACCAATACTACGCATCGTTTGCTATATCGGTCCCAAGTACCGAGTTTGACTTCTTTATGTCTGCGGAAAACTGGCCCCCGGGCACAGTAATCAGCGAGTGCGCCAGCGCGCGCGCGACTCACGAACACTGCGAACGCCGCAAACTAAAACCGACAGGAAAAAAATTAACTATAGCTCACCAAAATATAGAGTGTATTAATTCAAAAACTCGACAATTAGAAGTACTGTTATCTACTGAATTGACTTGTGATATATTGGTGTTAACTGAACACTTGCAAAAAAATGATCAATTAGTATCAATTACTCTTGCTAATTACGACTTAATTGCTTATTATTGTAGACCAAATATACAACATGGAGGAAGTTGCATATACGTAAAGCATAACATCGAAGCACTAAACAGACAGGACTATTGCGACCTCTCGGTAGAACAAGTGTTCGACGTTTGCGCAATTGAACTTATAGATGAGCGCCTACTAGTAGTCGGTATATACCGTTCGAACCTTACAAACGTCGACTTATACCTACCGTTATTTGAAAATCTTTTGACCAAAATAACGAATGAGGGCATTGATGTGGTTATCACCGGTGATAATAATATCAACACGTTAATAGACTCAACTACAAAACGACGACTATTTGACATATTAAATAGCTATAACTTTAGCCAATACCTAGAGTAGAAATCACATAGAGATGACACTCCCGCTCCAGACACGCTCAAGGTCAATCCGTTTGGCTGTCTCTTAGAGAACAATTCAGTCGGGAGTGCGCTTCGCCGCGGAAACGTTCGTCGTGCGGGCGAATTTTCATTTTTTAAGAAAAACTTAGCAATGCCGAATTATTGTGGTGTGTATGGATGGCTGCAAAAGTGATGCGAGGAAGACTCCGCATCTAAGTTTTCTTAATTTGCCTAAAGATGAGCCAAGGTAATGACTATGAAAAGGAGATGACTTTAAATATTGCACCAACTATAACTAATATCATCATCATCATCATCAACTAATATAACAGCCACGTAATAAGAGCCACAAATTCTATTACTGGACATGGGCCTCCTTCTACTCGGATGGTACCTATTTGCCATAAGTACCTACCTACTCACCACGCTTGGCGGATGGATTAGCGAGCAGAGTGCAAGGTGTTGTATTCATAGGGAGAACGCGTTTTACAAAAAGAATGCTATTTTAATCTGGCACCACACGTCGCCATTTTTGCACCTATTTTAAAATTCTGTACCTACCTATTAACAATAAAATGGTAAGGTTAGACTTTAAAACGGATAAATATTTTGTTCCCGCGGGAAAACTGTTAGCAGCGGTCGCAACCGCTTGACTGGCCGCTAGTCTGGAATAAAATTATTGGCACGTGACAGCCCCGACTTAAAGCGCGGGAAAGTGCGGGGCGTTACGGGCTGCGGGGGGAAGTAGGTATTTAAAGCGCGGCTTTTGAGGCCCAGACAAAGGAGTTTCGTTTCTATACGCTAGTATTATTATCTATTCTTATGCCAATACATCAAATCCGGTACGCGTTTTGAAAACTCAAAGTGGACCTTGCTTGACCACGTGTATGCGAACATTCCCAGCGACCGTGTGTCAGCCGCTGTTACTGTGCAGACTCACCTGAGCGAGGAAACATCGAAACTTTGGATCACAATAACGCGCAGCCGATAACAAAACGTGTTTTATCACATGTGAACATTATTAATTACGGCTTAGCATTACAATCAGTAGACTGGCAACAAGTCATACTAAACAATAATGACTGCCAGTCGCTGGCCGAGTCAATTTTAAATTTTATGTTAAATAAACTTGATCTCACTTGTCCGGTACGGCGAGTAATAAATACAGTTAGTAACACTCCCTGGATAGACGAGGAAGTGACCAACTTAAAACTATTGTGGTGTTATAATGGCAACACCACTCACTTTTATAGGAACTGACTGAACAGTGTACCGTGTACCGAACGTACCCGCCCGGAAGTTTCCGCTTCCGATCTGGTCGGTCAGCACGGCACACTGTACTCTCTCTTCTTCCGGCTCGAGACGCGACACGGACAACACCTCGTTAGTATTCGTCCGCCGACGGAACTTCTATAACGCGCTTTGTAATTAGTTTAGTATACTCGTAACTTTCTTAAGTATAACTAGCTATTCTTATAAGGAGATTTGTGAGTGACAGGATTAAACTCTGAATACAAACTATTGCCTTTTTCCTCCGTCACCACACCCTACTCCAAATTGGTGACCCGACGCGAGGAAGTTCTTGGACACGTGTCTTAACTACCGAGTGGTGCAGGCAATCTTGCCGCGCCGCTTGAATGTGCCCGGACGCACCGGCCCAACCAACGGTACGAGAGGGCGAAGCCCTGCGACACGTCGAGGCACGTGCGGGCGCGCAGACCGCGCTCCCGGCTACGCTACGAACCCGGCCTGCATGCGACGCCGCATGCGCAGATCGTTCTTCGCCACGCCTTTTCCCATTCGCTTCAGTGCTAAAAATTGTCAAATTCATACTTGGTGATAAAATCATAAATTTTGAGGTTGTGAATTTTTTCCGGAAACGCCATTTTGCATGCAGCACGTGTTTGCGCAATTTGCATTGATAGTGGCGCCATTCTCACAGCGACTGTTTGGAGAACTTCCGGGAACGACTTCCGCGACCGACAAAAGACCGGTTCGGGGTTTCCGAACGAAACACGAACTGTCTGTCAACGTCAAAATCAAGTCAACATAACAGGTAACCTCAATCTTCAAACTTTACGTGTTGACAGCGAGTGCGCATGAACTTTTTTGCTATATTGGGTGCAATTAACAAACTTTTAAGTGTGTTTTCAACGTTGCTGGACTAACGCCAAAGGACATTTTACTACTAATTTCAAGTATTTTTACAAACATTTACGTAATTCTAACTTCTTAAAGTTTTGCTTATCTTATTAGAACTAATTATATATTGTTGTGTTTTGTGTGTGACCAAGCTAATTTAGCATCTTTTGTGACCAGAAGGTTCGTTTTTTTTGTCTTTGTTTTTTAAGCATCTGCATTTAGTTGAGGGCTCATAGGTTTTGTATGTACTAATATTTTATGCACAAAATGAGCGACAGTGAGTACGAAGACCCTGCTAACCCTAACCCTAACCCTGAGAATGCTGGTGATGGTAATGCTGGCAATAATAAGCCAACTAACCCTGAATCACAGGTATTTAGGGTGACAATCAGAACCCCTCCATTTTGTAAAGATAGGCCAGCTTTGTGGTTCTGTAGCCTGGAATCACAGTTCTTTATCAACAATATTACAGATAGTTCTGGCAGCTCAGAAGGAGCAAAGCATACAAGAGCTTTGCGAGCTTGCCGATAAGCTGATGGAGATTGACTCTCACCATTCGCTCTACTCCCCAGCGGTGAACGAGGTGAAGGTGGTATCGGTGCCCCCATCTGAACTGCAATCCCTTAGGCTGCAGGTTGCTGAACTAACGAAGGCAGTGGCTTCACTTTCTACTGGAGGCACGCACATACACTCACAGCAACGTGACCGCAGCAGCAGCCGCCAGCGTGGTCGCAGCCGCTCCAGGACCCGAGACAAGAACCTTTGCTGGTACCATGACAGGTACGGCCAGAAGGCAATTAAATGCATCCAGCCATGTAGCTACCAGTCTTCGGGAAACCAGGGCAGCAGTCAGTGATGGCGACTACTGGCTGCCTTCAACCCAGTCGCCGTTTGTTTATAACCGACCGGTACTCCAACAAGAAGTTTCTAGTTGATACTGGCTCGGACATTTGTTGCTTCCCCAGGACTGCACTGAGGGAGAGACGGCAAGCAACGTCATACCATCTTGTTGCAGCAAACGGTACAAGCATAAACACATATGGTACCTTGCAACTTTGTCTCAATTTAGGCTTGAGGCGAGACTTAAAATGGAACTTTATAGTAGCTGATGTGGAGACAGCTATCATCGGATCTGACTTCCTGGCACACTACCACCTACTACCAGACTGTCGTTACAGTAGTCTAGTTGATGGTATGACCGGCTTGAGATCAAGTTGTTCTATCATGAACTCAGCTCAGGTTAGTGTCAAAACTGTAGCTCTTGCTGAGGACAAACCCTATCACAAAACCCTTGCTCAGTTTCCAGATCTGGTTAAACCCCCTGGCATCAACAGGGAAATTAAGCACTCCACAGTCCATTACATCAACACTACTGATGGACCACCTGTGACTTCCCGCCCACGCCGCCTATCCCCCGACAAGTTGCGAGCTGCAGAGAAAGTGTTTGCTGAGATTACAATCAGGTACAGCTCGAGCTTCCATGAGCTCATGGGCCTCTCCCCTCCAGATGACCCCTAAAAAGGACCTGACCTGGCGCCCTTGTGGAGATTACCGTGGTCTCAACTCTCGGACTGTTCCTGACAAATACCCTGTCAGACACATTGGTGATTTCAACCACAACTTGGCTGGATCATCAGTGTTCAGTACCATAGACTTGGTAAAGGCATACCAACAGATCCCGGTTCACCCACCTGACATTTGCAAAACAGCAATCATAACGCCATTCGGTTTGTACGAATTTCCGTACATGGCATTTGGATTGAGGAATGCAGGACAGACATTCCAGCGCTTCGTGAACGAGGTGGTACGAGGCCTGGAATTCTGTTTTGCTTACATTGATGACATACTCGTTTACTCGAAGGATCACACTGAGCATGCAGAACACCTGCGCATCCTTTTCGGCCGTCTAAACGAGTATGGAGTTGTGATAAACCCAGCCAAATGTGTCTTTGGTGCCGAGGAAGTGTCTTTCCTGGGTTATAGAGTAACTGCCCAAGGGACCAGCCCTCCCAAAGACCGCATCAAAGATCTGGTAGATTTTCCCCCTCCTAAGACAGTTGAAGGCATGCGTCGATTCTTGGGAATGATAAATTTTTATCGCCGATTCTTACCTGATGCTGCAAAATTCCAGGCTCCTCTCATCGATGCAGTCACGGCAACGCAAGGCAAAGGCAAGAAACCTTTCATGTGGACGCCGCAGCTAGAGGAGAGCTTCAACACCTGCAAGGAAAGTTTGTCGTCCGCTACAACGCTGGTTCATCCCGACCCCAATTCCAAACTGGGACTTTTCACTGATGCGTCAGGTACTCACATTGGCTCTTGTTTACAACAACGCTCGGATGACAATGAACCTTGGCAGCCTCTAGCTTACTTCAGTCGAAAGCTGACTAAGAAGCAGATGGAGTGGCCTACTTACTACCGTGAGCTGCTCGCTGTTTACGAAAGTGTACAACACTTCAGGCACATACTAGAGGTTCAACATGCGACCATCTATACCGATCACAAGCCACTTGTATACGCTTTCGTCGGCGAGACAAGCTACCACCGGCACAACTTAACCAATTGTCATTCATCAGCCAGTTTACTACCGACGTCGTCTACATCAAGGGTCAAGACAACAAGTTTCCGCTTCCGATCTGGTTGGTCGGCACGGCACACTGTACTCTCTCTTCTTCCGGCTCGAGACGCGACACGGACAACACCTCGTTAGTATTCGTCCGCCGACGGAACTTCTATAACGCGCTTTGTAATTAGTTTAGTATACTCGTAACTATCTTAAGTATAACTAGCTATTCTTATAAGGAGATTTGTGAGTGACAGGATTAAACTGTGAATACAAACTAGTGCCTTTTTCCTCCGTCACCACACCCTACTCCAAACTATTAATGTTCGATTTCAAAACTCTGGAACAAAAATATCCGCGTAACGTCGATTTTGCTAGTACGTCGGCTAGTTTAAAAGTTAAATATGCAATCACGCTAAAAAATAAACGCATGGATTATTTCAATTCATTAATATCGAATCATAAAAACAAAAACAAATGCATGTGGCGCGTCGTAAATACCGAGTTAGGTAGAAAGGTAAGAGACCGCGTAGATTTTACCGAAATTATCAAAAATAAAGACGGGACACCATTTGCGAATAAAATACTACTAGTGAATACACTAAACAAGGAATTTGTTACCGCCGGTCTAGTATGCGGTGCGCCCGCCGCAAGCATCACATGCAGCGTCGCCGCGCTCGCCGCCGTTCACCCCGCCAGCGACGAGTGTGTATGGTTCGCGCGGTTCTCGGCTGACGAGGTAGAAAAAATACTCCACAAGCAGATTGCACCCAAAAACAGCACTGACATCTACGACCTGTCTGCGGACGTCATTAGGCGAGTGGGTGCTACAATCAGTGTGGTATTGGCTTTTCTCTTCAACGAGTGCATACGCAGCGGCTGCTTCCCAGATGCGCTAAAAAAAGTAAAGATTGCGCCTCTTTATGAGGGCAAAGGTAAGAAGGCTGATATCAGCTCCTACCGCCTTATCTCGATGGTACCAGGAATAAGTAAGGTGATAGAAGGAGGCCTAAATACGAGACTGTTGAATTTCTGGGCGGCTCGAAACGTAATGTCCGCGCGGCAGTATGCATACCGCGCTGGTCGCAGCACCACAGATCTGGTACGAGAGGTAGTGTGGCAGGTACTGTCCGCGCGAGAGTCCAAGAAGCAGGTAGCAATCCTCTGCTGTGACCTCTCGAGGGCTTTTGACACTGCCGACCACACGCTGATCGAAAAGAAATTAGTGCACTATGGAATTTAAGGGCCAGCACTGGCAGTACTGATGTCTTTCATGACAGTCAGGACACAGATAGTAGTAGGAGATAGGGGTAAAGTAAAATCCTCCGAAACGAAAAATGTTATGGGCGCACCGCAGGGGTCATATCTGGTCACTTTTTAGCATCCTGTTAAATGACCTCCCAGAAGCTCTTCCCGGGGTCGAAGTTTACATGTATGCGGATGACGTGACCGCTGTAGTGACTGCGCCTACGGAGATGAAACTTGAGGATGAACTAAATAGAACCGTACAGATACTGCATCAGTGGTTTAGCTCAAATGGACTAGCCCTAAATAAACAAAAGACGTGTTACATGAAAGTCAGCCTAAACGGTCACGCGACTAAGCCGATGCAGGTCTTGGCTGCCGACACACCGTTAGAGCAGGTCACATCCGCTAAACTGCTAGGTTTTCGACTGGATAGTGTTATGGCGTGGGAGCAGCTTTTTTTTTTCGTCCAAATCATTCCTACCGGGCGGACGTGTCGTTCGAGTTTCGAATATTTAAATTAATTTAATTTAAACTTGCTTGAAGTGCTGTTTTAGACGTGAATCGGTGCCTCTCTTACTATCTTACGGGAGTGACCATATACCGCAAACGCCGTATTGGATCTGCGTGTCCTGTCCTTTTTCTCGTGAGGTGCGCATCGCCCCGTCGAGTTTCGATCCGCCGCCCGCTGCGCGGGAGACTCGTCGCTTGACCGCTGGACTGCGAGAACTGTGACGCAACGCGTGGAAATTAGCGACCGGTAGGATCGCCTATCGCCTCCGTACCACGATATCTGCGATAGCTAAGCGACCTCCTGTACCAAGGTACCTAATTCAATAAGCTTAAATCATGGTTGATTGTAAGCAATGCAGCAAGCCGATCACTGAGGCGGAGTTGTTAACTTGTTCGCAGTGCACTTGTAAATATCATTATAAGTGTACCGGAATGTTAAAAATGAATTATACCAAACTAACTCCCGACACAAAACTGGCCTGGATTTGCCCAACATGCAAGAATAGGGACGCTGGAGCTAACATCTCTGCTTTAATTCAGGAACAGCTAACTATCTTTGAGGCTACCCTTCTGCCAAAATTCCAAGCCATGATCATAGCATCTATTGACACAAGAATTCCAGTCAAGTTGGATGCGTTAAACGAGTTACCAGAGCTTATTAAATCAATCAAATTCATGTCTGAGAACTACGACAAAGTTAATAAGGAAGTAGAGAATCTTCGCTCGGAAGTGACTGACTTCCGCTTTAAAAATACAACCCTTGACAAGCAGGTGTCTGAGCTATCCCACAAAATGGCACAAGTGGAGCAACAAGCACGTGAATGTAACTTGGAACTGCAGTGCATTCCGGAGCACAAAATCGAAAATCTCGTCAAAGTGGCTGTTCAGCTGGGTAGTATTGTAAGGAGAGCAACATAATGTCTTGCACTCGCGTTGCCAAGACTAATCGCGACTCGTCAAGACCAAAGTCGGTAATACTGAAGATGTCTTCTCCCAGACTACGCGACAGCCTTCTGGCAGCCTGTGTCAAGTTCAACAAAGCCAACCTTACAGAAAAACTCAACTCAAGTCATCTTGGCATCGGGGGAGAAAAACGCAACATCTAAATCGCAGAACATCTTTCACCATTCAACCGTGACCTCCACTTTCAAGCGCGTCAATTCAAAAAGGCTAATAATTACAAATATGTATGGGCAAGAAATGGTCGTGTAATGCTTCGCAAAGACGACTCTGCTCCAGCAATTTGGATTAAAAGCGCTGATGTTCTGACCAACCTACTTAAATCTGATCATACTAAAAACTAGTACGAACTTGTTTTGTTACTTATAAACTTTTCAAATATCTTTTTAATTGATCTCAATGGCTAACTTAAGTATTTATTACCAAAATGTTAGGAGTATCAGAGGCAAGTTGGATAATCTTCTCATTTCTAGTCTAAATTGCGATTATGATATTATAATTTTCACAGAAACTTGGTTAAACGATAGTGTCCTCGATGGTGAATTACTGAACAACAAGTATCATATTTTCCGTCGCGATCGTAGTAGCGTGGAGAATTCCAAATCCGATGGAGGTGGTGTTATGATTGCCATAGCTAAACGCTTTTCTTCTACACCACGCTATTGAATCGCCGTACTAGAATCGGGGGACATTATCTACCACACTCAATTTTAATCATTAATAGTTGGGACATAGAGTTCATAATCACTTTTACCAGGTCGTAGTACATGGATTTCAAGAAGGCAGCGCTAGTGTTCAATGCAATGACGTTTGACGAACTGTCAGACGACGCCTACTAGTTATCTGTGGTCTGAAATTTTATCGCGGTGAAAGTTACTTGCAGTTTCTTATTGTGTGCTATTTCTATTGTTAAATCAGATAAATTACATCAAAATTTGTTTAAAATTGGTGTAATGAAATGTTGCGTACCTAATTGTTCAACCAAAAGCAATAGTGGCGTCAAAATGCACAGTTTTCCGCGACCGCCAAGCCGGCGGACTTTGTGGCTGAATAAAATCAACAGTAAATATTTAAATTCACTTAATTTTAATCAATAATCAAGAAAAAAGTTAGTAACAACCGTTTCGAGCGTAAATTTTACGAAAACGATCGCCTGAATTCCTTGATTGCCCAGCCAACTTTATTTACGGCGGCAGCAATTAGCAGTGGTTTTCCAAATGGAAAAAGTAAGTAGATTTCTGTCTATATTCTTCTGTCTACTTTGGTCAGGGTATTAAATTCGTGTTTCATTCAAATCATCATCTTTGTTTCAAATAATAATATTTATTTTAAACGAAATTATGAAAAATAGGGATGTCCAAAAAATTATCGACTATCGATGTTTTGACAATGCCATAATACGCTACTTCAAAATACGGAATATAATGTGGTCAATTAGAAATTAACACTGCTTTACTTATTTTAGTCTATTCCAGCCACTTCACAAATTAATGGTACCTGCTAATTATTTATTTTTCTTTTAAGCTGCGAAAGATGACGAATATTCGACGATGAGTAACACCGCTGCTCTGCTACTATTCTATGATAAACTTTTCGACAGTGTACATTCCTCAAAAAGGAGCTTTGATGCAAGGGAAAAATGCGTACTCTTGTTGCAGTCAACAACGGCTACGTTGAGTTTTGGAGATGAAGATGCTATAAAGTTTTTAATAAATATGAAATACGTGCGTGACACATGATAGGCAAGGTAACCAAAAAATTATCACTGTTCCTTCCTTACGTAACTGGATCACCACCCTGGAGTCTTTGAGTAAAATATGGGACTATTTAATTTAAATGTAAGTCTATGAAGTATTTCTTCAGAGATCTTTGGTTGTCAATTTCATTTTATATCATGTAAAAAATCTTAGGCAAAGTATACTATTTTCCCACCAAAACAAAATTGTGAACGTTTAAAGCCAAGTTCATCCTACAACCCACAAAAGTAGTAATATGTAAAATGGTTGCCATGTTGAGTGGACACTTCTGAAATTAATTTATTCAGGTATAGGATCGTTTAGCATTCATTAGTAAAATATAGCCCACTTCAATTCTACAATACTAAAAAAATTGCCTTGGATAGTTTTAACATGCAAACAAATCTTTATGTAAGTTGTAATATTTAAAAGAAAATAAGACTGTGTTTCTTTTCAATAAAATAAAATAAATAAATCATTCTTAAATTACACGCTTACCGCGTGTCTAGATATATGTAATAGTTAATAAACGAATTAACAAATCTTACATAGTTTTATTTCAAGTTCACTAAGTGAACAGCGTGGTATGCATATCGATAGTAGTGGCACATCACTAGCAACACTAGCAGGTGGTAAGAGATAGCATTATATATACCTGTCTCTTTCTATGAGCACACTAGCGACATGCACTTGATATAATGGAACTATAATTAGCGTCTCCCTCTGTGATTGGTCCGATTCCTATCTGTACCCTAGTACATTATCTTATTCATCTGTGTTCTACACGCTTATCGCAGTTTGAATCCTCCGACTGTGAGGATCTTTGGGTTAAAATTAGCACTAAAGGCAATAAAACTACCGATACCATCGCCTTGTGTGCAGTCTATCTGCCTCCACCAGTCTCGCAAGATAAACTCGACCATCAACTTTCGCAAATCTCTCAGTCTTTAACCCGCTGTGAAGGCGACACCTACATTGTTGTCGGAGATTTTAACCTACATCAGACGTCTAGAGTTTTTGCTCCTCAGTCAATTTCTAACTGTACGTCAGACTCCAAAGTTGTCATAAACACTGGAATTCAACACCTTGTTTCAGATTTTATGTCTTTACACGGATTTGCACAATTTAACAATATTTTTAATTCCGACGGCAACATCCTGGATTTATTTTTTTCGAATTCGCCTAACTGCAAGTTAAGTAAAACAGATTATGCTATGTCCAATATAGATACTCTTCACCCTCCTTTTATTGTTGACTTATCGTGTTCGCTTTCATCGTTTCTTAAGAAGGAGATGGTGGATAGATATAATTTTTTCAAAGCTGACTACAAAGCAATAAATGATGAACTTAACGCTGTGGATTGGGTAGTTGTACTAAAAGGACTCGCCGGTGCCGACGAAATGGTAAAGAAAATGTATACTATCATAAAAAATATAATCCATAAACACACCCCAAAATATAAACCCAAAAAGCAATGTTATCCAATCTGGTACTCGAATCTACACTAATATTATAAAGAGGAAAGATTTGATTGTTTGTTTATTTGTTTGTTTGTTTGCATCGAATAGGCTCCGAAACTACTGGCCCGATTTTAAAAATTCTTTCACCATTAGAATCCTACATTATTCTTGATGAACATAGGCTATATTTTATACGAGAAAAAAATAGGGATCCGCGTGAAAATTTCGATAATGTAACCCAACGTGTGAAAAATGTACCAAAAAAATATCTTATATCGCGTACGCTGTGGAAATTATTGACAATAGAGCAAAGTGATGTATTACAGTTTTATAGAAGACATCAATATCTATAATAATGTCCGCGATACCATATGTCTAACTATTACAGTTATGCCACAATAACTACTTTTTCATGTAAAAATGTACAAACTACGCCACATTATTCGTACCAGCGTAATGATTACATTTAATCATTACTGTATTATAGGGTGTAAGGGATAGCCCTCCGAGTACTGATAGTGTACATGCAGACCATGAAACTGAACAACTTTCCCCTAGGAACATATTTCAGGAAACGTAAAAAAACTGACTTCCCATAGTGAATGCAGTCAGCTGATTGTGATTTTGTATGGAAGGTCATTTTTTTGGCGTTTCCTGACATATGTTTCTAGGGGAAAGTTGTCCAGTTTTATGTTTCATGCACCCTATCAGTATTCGAAGGGCTGTCCGTTACTCGGTATAAAAAAAGACGACAAAAACATTAAATAATGCATTAAAAAAATCTACACTAAAATAATATAATATTATCCCTTGCGGGGTAGGCAGAGCGTAAACGGCCGCAAAAACGGACATTTACGCCACGTCTGACATATGTTTGAGGGTCATTCGGAAATTTGTGTATCGCCATAGTGACAGGTTGTCAGCCCATCGCCTAAAATTGCAATAGACACCCTCAAGTCCCTTAGTCGCCTCCTACGACTCCCACGGGAAAGAAATCGGGTGATGCTATTCTAAGCCGGCATCACACTAAAATAATAATTATATAATCTACACTAATATTAGAAACATGATCTTATTTATTGTTTGTTTGAATTGAATAGGCTCCGAAACTACTAGACCGATTAAAAAAATTCTTTAACCGTTAATTGAAATTGAATTTTTTTATTCAATGTAGGATAGTATTTATCACTTATTGACGTCATGAACCATCATTCTAAAAAACTAAATTTGTATCACACATTTTTTTTTTTTTATTACAATTTTGTTATGACCTAATAGAAAACCGGCTCGGGCGGGATAAAAATCAAAGCACTGCCATGGGGCTGGCCAGGTTAATCACACGGTATGTATTTCTACGCCACCACCATCTGAAAACGATATTTGTTTCAAACTGAAGTCAAGATTTTTAGAATCCTCCATTATCCCTGATGAACATAGGCTATATTAAACTGTCTTATTCCCGGGGGAAATTGTTAGCAGCGGGTGAAACCGCTGGGCGGGCTGCTATAATTTAATAAAGCTCATAAAGGAAAAAGAAAAATACCGCCACCGATATAAATTATCTAAAAACCCTTTAGATGAGCTTGATTTTTCTTACGCGAGAACGAGATGTCATAGCCAGAAAGCGGCCTGCTATGCCAAATACCGCCAGTCAATAGAAGATTCAATTTCCAAAAACAATATCAATTCTTTCTGGTCATATGTAGGTTCCAAACGTAATTCTAATAGTAATTTCCTTGCTGAAATGCATTTCAACGGTTCCAAACTTTCCACCCCTGTGACAATATGTAACGCATTTGCTGAGCATTTCGCTTCGGTTTTCTCTCCAGTCAACCATAATCTAGTTGATCCACTCGACTCCATAGTAAAACAGTCTAAAGCTCTTGGTATTCAATGCCCTGACACGCATAACTCTATAGGTATAGTTCAATTCTCTAAAGAAGCTATAGAGAAAAAACTTAAAAAGCTAGACATTCGTAAAGGTTGTGGGCCTGATGGTATTCCACCTGTTTTTGTTGTGAACTGTGCTAAGGCTCTAAGTGTTCCACTGGAAATAATTTATAATACTTCTTTATCGTCTGTGAATTTCCATCCGATTGGAAAGCTGCAAACGTTATTCCCATTCCAAAAAGCGGTAGTTCATCGGATATAACAAACTACAGACCTATATCGCTTTTATCAACATTAGCTAAGGCATTCGAGTCACTTATTTATCCAATAATAACAGCCCACCTAAAGCCAATCCTGGTATCTGAGCAACATGGATTTCGGCCAAATATGTCCACAGTTACTAACCTAGTAGATTACACATCTCATATTTCTCAAGCCCTTGACAAAGGCCAGAAAGTCGATGCTATCTACACTGACATGAGAGCCTTTGACAAAGTGGACCATTACTTTTTATTACGTAAACTTTTCACTTTAGGCATGCATAGTAGTCTCCTTGCTTGGTTTTCCTCATATCTTCAATTCCGATCTCAAAAAGTCATAGTTTGTGGAGCTAGTTCTAAGACATTTATAGCAACCTCTGGTGTACCCCAAGGTTCGCATTTAGGGCCACTTTTATTCTTAATTTTCATAAATGATTTAACAACGGTAATTTCTAGTTCTGAATTCTCTCTTTTTGCAGACGACCTAAAATTATTTAAAAGTCCTTCGGACTCACAATCTTTACAGGAAGATCTCGACAAAGTGTCTGCGTGGACTGAAGCCAATAAATTACCTTTGAACAATAAAAAGTGTAAACATATAAAATTTTGTAGAAAAAAACTCCCCTATGCGTCGTCTTACCAGATCAACGGGACAGTTCTTGAGGAAGTGGTTTCCATCAAAGACCTTGGCGTAACACTGGACACAAAAATTACTTTTAATGATCATATTGATGGTATTATAAAAAAGTCCCTTAAAATGCTGGGATTTGTTTGACGTAATTGTAAAAAATTTAAAAGTAATTACCCATTAAAAATATTATACTACACATTAGTTCGTAGTAACTTAGAATACTGCTCTAGCATTTGGAGTCCGCACTACCGGAATCACATCGATAGATTGGAGCGAGTACAAAAACGTTTTCTTTTCTTTCTTACAGTTCATGGAAACAAAAAACGGCAATTGAACTCATACAAGAGCCGGTTAACCCATTTTAAGTTGACCACACTCGAGGACAGGAGATGGATTGCAGACCTAGTCCTTCTCTTTAAAATCGTCACAGGAGTTCTTGACTGTCCAAAAGTTTTATCAAAAATAAAATTTTCTATTCCTCGCCGTGGTTCCCGGTTGTGCAACTTCAGACCGTTTGCATTAATGAGTTCCAGGACTAATATTGGTTTCCATAGTGTACTCAATAGAATCTGCCGTCAGTACAACTCACTATTTAAGGAAGATAACAGAGATCTCAATATATCTAATTGTACTTTGCATAGGTTTAAAAAGTTCCTATTAAATTATAAGTATAATATATAAGTTTTGCATTATATTACATAGTTTTAAGTCCAACCATTAAGAAAGAATACAACGCAGGTTGAGTTTACCTATTATTGGGTGTACATATAGTCATAAATTATTATAAGCAATATTTATCTAGGTTAAGTTGATATGTATTTACCTGTTGGTGAACCTAATAAATAAATAAATAAGCAGCACCTGGACGATCTGTGTGCCAGGCTTGGGCGCACGAGCTTCGCGCTGCGACGCCTAGCGAATACTGTGTCCAGGGACGTTGTCAGGAACTGCTACTTCGCCACTGTGCACTCCGTTCTGACATACGGAACAGAACTGTGGGCACGCGGCAGCGAATGGCACCGCGTGTTCGCAATGCAAAAACGAGCGGTCCGTGCGATAGTGGGAGTGCCTGATGACGTCTCTGCTCGTGAATATTTTAAAGAGCTAAGGATAATGCCCCTGCCTTGCATATGGATCTACCAGGTGGCGTTGTTCGTGCACATAAACTACAACACATTTAACCGAAAAGGAACCAATCCAACCCGAACCCTAAGAAGTGACAAAAACAAAGACCGTTTAGTTGCTCCGATAAAAATTAAACTAAAGAGGTCGGAACAGTCCGTGTATATCACAGGTCCCGCTGTCTATAACCGATTGCCTGATGACGTGCGTAATGCAGCTTCCTTGCCTACCTTTAAAAGTAAGCTCAAAAAATGGCTACTAAGTAACCAGTTTTACGACTACACAGACTTTTTTAAAATTAATTTAACGTTATGACTACGTCATAATTATAATTTGAATTTTTGTTTATATTTTAACATTTGTATATGACTGTATACTTATTAACTATAATTTTTATACTTGCAATATTTTTTTTAAGGCAAAAATTATTGTACCTACCTATTTTTTATTTTTTTTGACTTGTAACAAGTGTTATGAATAAATGTATCATTATCATTATCATTCCGCATGAAATACCAAACAGACCCTGGTGTAAGGTGGGTGTAGACATTTTCCATATTGTCAGTCTATCTAATGTATTAATTGTGGACTATTATAGTAAGTATATTGAAATAACTAAATTGCATTCGTTAAGATCAGATACCGTAATTACGAAAATGAAAAATAAAATCCGAAGGCACGGCATACCAGAGATCGTAATGAGCGATAACGGTCCGGAATTCTCGTCAAACTTGTTTAAAGATTTTTCTTTGCAGTGGAAGTTTCACCATATCACTTCATCCCCTATATACGCACAATCAAACGGTCAGGTAGAACGAGCAATTCAAACTGTTAAAAGAAAAAACTGTTAATAAAGAAAACAACATACGATCAGACAGATCTGAATATAGCATTATTAGAATACTTAAACACGCCGATAAATAACGAGTTACCATCACCTGCTGAACTGCTTTACAGTAGAAAACTAAGAAGCATCGTTCCGTGTGATTTTAACTTGCTCTCACCAAAAGTACACAAACAGGGCATGCGTGCAAAATTAAGAGCGAGACAGGAACAGCAAAAGTATTACCATGACCGACGAGCTAAGAATTTAAGTCCATTACTTATAGGTCAAAAAGTTAAAGTAAGATTTGGCAACAGTTGGGTACCCGGCACAGTTAAAGGTTTAGCAAGTCCCAGATCCTATTATGTATCAATGTTTAATGGTAATATATTGCGTCGAAACAGGAAACATCTGATTAAAGATTCAAATCTAAGACCCGAAATATTGTACTACGATGATGACTCAACGTCTCCCGATATTATCGCGCGCGTCACCTCCAGCTCCAGTAGAGCGGTTTCTCAATCAGCTGGGCCCTGTATAATAAAGCTGACAATCCGACATAATTGTCATGGTAAATTCGTTTAATAAAAATGACAATTATGTCACAAATCGACAGGTAAAGTATTGACAAACTGTCGCTATTGTAAATGCGTTTAATAAAACTCTACAATTATTAAAAACCATGGTCGAGGCTCGTGACAATTGTCAGTGACAAAATTGTCGCATAATCGTGATATATTTGTCGGCTACTGACAAAATTGTCAAATATTTAATTTATGGAATCTTGTGAGGGTTCGCTAAAATAATTTATACAATTTTAATGTTTATTGGAATAAGATGTTTTTGTGACTATAATTCTTGTTTTGTCGGTGTTTTTAGATACCTTTCAGTTATGGATATGAACAATAAAATTACCACTTTGGGGCTGATATTTAACAATAAAGATTTACTGTTTGGCATCACTACTCTCGCTGTTAGACTTAAGCACCATTTTTGTAAAAATTAAGCTTTTATAAGCTTTAACTGATAGCGCGACATAGGGTAGGGGCACCTGTCAATAATATCTGACAATTCTACAAATATGTCAATATGTCGCGACAATTATCCGTTTAATAAAGCAGAATCGACAAGTTTTTCACGACAATTTGTCACCTGTCACCTGTCGCGCAAAAAGTTTTATTAAACAGAAAATTGTCAAATTGTCACGATAATCCGACATATTTGTAAATTTTCCACCATGACAATTTTGTCACCTGTAAGTATTATTAAACAGAAACTTGTCATATTGTCGGAATTGTCAACCATGACATAATTAATTTCAACATCGGTTTTTATTTTTATTTTTTTCATATAGTCTGTAAAAAAAGGTAAAAACCACCGAAAGAATCACTTCGATACGATAAGTAGTTTCCGAGATATAATTTTTTAAAAGTCGGCAAGGCATGCTCGACCGCGCTCGCATGTGTGACGTCACTGAACACTACCGGCCGGCCGCCACCGACTCGCTTTGTTGCTCGTTGTTCACCAGTCGTATCGTAGCACACGCGCGCGACGATCTGCTTTTTATTTATTGTTAAAATAATAATAACGGTACAGTTATCTACACTAATATCACAGTATAATTAATAGTACTAGCGAACAGTATGGTCACAATATTATAAAGAGAAAAGATTTGATTGTTTGTTTGTTTGAATTGAATAGGCTCCGAAACTACTGGACCGATTTAAAAAAATATTTTACCGTTAGAATCCTACATTATCCCTGTTGAACATAGGCTATATTAAAATGTCTTATTCACCGGAGAAAATTGTTAGCGGCGGATGAAACCGCTGGGCAGGCTGCTAGTGTCAAATATATATAGGGGTCTTACTTACATTTTCATTTTAACTCCTCGCATTTCAGCGGCAATGAAATCACCTTTTTTCGAAATAATATTGAGCCACCATCAAACCGTCCACCCTCGGCAAGTTATTTGATTGCCCTATTTGACAACCTTCTTCCATATTTTTATTAAATAACTATTAAATAACAATAATCTGTCGGGAGAAGAACTCATACAGCGCGCGGTGTGAGTGGGCGGAGCCTGTACAATTACGTCACACGCAAAGCGCGCGCGTTTACAGAGGTCTGAATTTTTGTTCAACTTCCAATGTCCATAACTTTAAAACTATTTGGAATTTTCGAATGAAACAAAAACAGTTGTATTTCGTAACACCTAAGCACCATAGCTAAGAAGTTTCAAGTGATTCTGCCCACCTAATAATGTCCTTCATTGTCGCATAGTCAGTTTTATTAAATAGGGGCCTAATCGTAATTTGCCACATGCAACTAATACGTATTGTACTCGTTCCGGCAGGACAGTGCGACCTCCTGGCCCCTATTTAATAAAACTGACTATGTGACAATAACCTATGTCATGGTTGACAATTCCGACAATTTGTCAATTTTCTGTTTAATATAACTTTTCGCGCGACAGGTGACAGGTGACAAATTGTAGAGAAAAACTTGTCGATTCTGCTTTATTAAACGGATAATTGTCACGACATATTTGTCGAATTGTCGGATATTATTGACAGGTGCCCTTACCCTGTGTCGCGCAATTAATTAAAGCATAAAAAAGCTTAATTTTTACAAAAATGGTGCTTAAGTCTAGCAGCAAGAGTAGTGATGCCAAACAGTATATCTTTATTGTCAAATATCACCCCTAAAGTGGTAATTTTATTGTTTATATCCATAATAGAAAGGTATCCAAAAACACCGATAAAACAAGAATTATATTCACAAAAACCTCTTATTCGAATAAACATTAAAATTTAATAAATAATTTTAGTGTTCACCCTCACACGATTTCATACATTAAATATTTGTCAATTTTGTCAGTAGCCGACAAATATGTCACGATTATGCGACAATTTTGTCACTGACAATTGTCACGGGCCTCGACCATGGTTTTTAATAATTGTAGAGTTTTATTAAACGCATTTACAATAGCGACAATTTGTCAATACTTTACCTGTCGATTTGTGACATAATTGTCATTTTTATTAAACGAGTTTACCATGACAATGCGACAAATTTGTAGGTTTTTGACAATTATGTCGGATTGTCAGCTTTATTATATAGGGCCCTGATCGGTGATGATTTCCTTATTATGTCCCTATGGGACTTGTTAAGTAAAACCACACTTGCTGCTCTTGTAAATAATAATGATTTATTAGGAAAATGGCAAAGCCTTTATACTAGGTTTTCTAAGCCTGGAATGTCGATATTACATGGGTGTGACGTAGGTTGACATTTAGATCAAAAGAAGTTATTTCTAGTAATATGATAACTTCAAGGCTTAGGGCATTCAACTAGTTCTAGGTTCCACATGTAGATCGTTCATTAACCTGTTACAATTATAAATATACCATAGCTACACCTCACCATCCCCCTTTAAAAATAAAATATTTTTCTTATAGTTACAAAGATAAATATTTTGGTTTCTCAAACTACTCATAGTCTACTAATTAGATTACATAGTTGTTATAGAAGTACTTATTACATTCCATGTTCTTATTCTAAACTTACACATGTTAACATTTATTCCTATGCGTAATGTGTTTATTTCTCTACTCTTAAATAATAAAATGAAAGTAAATTTTTTTATATTGTTTTCACAGTTAAAATAAAAATAATTGACACTTAATTAATACACATTTTCTCAATACAAAATTACACAAATTTAATAATTAATAGTATGGTTTTGTCCTATTTTTATGGACAATATTTTCCTTATTTTTCACTAATATTTTTACATTGACACCCATTTCATCGATTACCTCAAATGGACCTAGATATACTGGGTCTAATTTTTCTCGATCTTCCTTTTTAACAAGAAGCAAATCTCCTTTTTTGTAGTTTACATGATTGCAATTCTTATCGTAACTTAGTTTTCTGTTTACTTTTGTCTTAATTAAATTATTTCGAGCGTCTTCTTGCGACTTTTGAATTCTATATTTCATTTCAAATTGGTAATCGTTGAAATTATATAGTGGGTATTTTGTACCTGTATGCATAGTAGTATTAAACGAAAAACACCATTACTGTAATCAATCGCTCCACTTATGGGCTTCATTATCAGTTTGTATTCTTAAATAAGCTCCTAAATTTTTGTGTGAATTTTCTAAAGTTCCTAAACTTTCATGGTGGTACGCCGTTGATTGTATTTGTTTTACTCCTAAAATCTTACAAATATCTCACATTGTTGATGATATAAATTCGCTTCCTCTGTCAGTGAGGAATTCCGTACCGCAGAATAAAATTATCAACTAAAGTGCGCGCGACCGTCTCGGATTCCTTATTATGTAATGGGTACGCTTCTACGTACTTCGTGAGTTCACACTGTAGCGTTAGAAAATAGTAATATCCATTGCTGTCTTTCGTTAAGGGACCAACTAAATCAAAGAAAAGTTTGTCGAACGCTGACGTTGCAGTACTGGTTATACACATCGGTTCTTTCACCATTTTATTAGTATATTTTTGTTTTTGACATTGATTACAATTTTTAACAAATAGTTTCACGTCTTTATCTATACTTGACCAGTAATAATATATTTTTATGTTATTTATCATTCTATGTATCCATGGCCGCATGGCCGCTCGTTGGTAAAATATGAAAATTATTTAGAATAACGCGTCTGTCGTCTTTATCATTTATTTTTTCTACTCCCCTTATAACACAAATGCGTGGCCCGGACCACATATCATCGTTATGTATACCTTGAGTTAACTCTTTTATAAAATATTTATTATTTTAATTACGAATTATGCATAATTCCTTTACGTTCAATGTACTGCAAAATGTACCCAATTCTCTCACGAAGAAAGCTCGTTTCATCCATGATCTAGAGGCTGGGTTTACAGTTATTAACGACAAACTGGGAGTGTACGACAATATATTATTACTACTGGGTACAAAGTCATTCATTTTTAAACATCGATTATAGTCATCTTTTTCTATACTCAATTATATGGAATGAGTAGGTTTCTTAAGAATTTCTACAACTTTTGGTTGCGCGGTCGAATCGTCTGTCTTTTTAGGTAAATCCTTGGTATTTTCTCCTTGCTCCATTTTTCTCCTTTGTGCTTTAGTCAAAACAAACATAACCTTCTCTTGCATACTCTTTAACTCTTCACTTGTAATTTCAATCCTAGACAATGCGTCTGCAGCTACATTGTCTTATCCTTTCAAATATTCTACCGTAAAATCATATTCCTCAAGGCATAATTTAAATTTAGTTAATCGACTTGAATGATTATTCATATTAAATAAATATACTAAAGGTCTATGGTCTGTAATAATTCTAAAACGTCGACCATATATGTAGGGCTTGAAATACTTAACTGCCCAAACTATTGCAAGTAATTCTTTTTCTATAGTTGGATAGTTCCTTTCTGCCGAGTTCAGTGTACGACACGCGTATGCTATTGGTAATTTATTACTGTTTGACAAAATACTTCCAATTGCCAGACCTGATGTGTCTGTGTGAACTTGAAATTCATTGCTTTCTGCAAATTCGGGGTACTGTAACAAGGGCGGAGAACTCATTTTCTCCTTTAATGTTTCAAAAGCATCTGTACATTCTTTAGTGCATTCAAATTTGACATTCTTTCTAGCAAGATTATTTAAAGGATACGCTATTTTTGCAAAATTTGGGATAAATTTTCGATAAAAGTTAGCAAAAGCTACAAACCTTTTAACTTGATCTGCATTTACTGGTACTGGATATTTTTTTATAGCTGTAACTTTACTAGGGTCGGGTTTTATTCCTTCTGAAGTTACGACATGTCCCAAATAAAATATTTCCTTTTGAAGAAAATTACATTTTAAGGGATTAAGTTTGAAGTTAACTTCCCTCAATCGCATAAAAGCATCAATAAGGTTTTTATTGTGAGATGCAAATGATCTACCCATCACAAAGACGTCGTGAATGTAAACATTTGTCAAAGTTAAGACCAGACATAGCGATCGTCATAGCTCTACTAAAAGCACTTGGGCTTGTTTTAAGACCCATTGGCAAACTTTTCATCTGGTAGTGTTTATCAGCCACAAAAGCTGTACATTTCCTACTTTCTTCGTCTAATTTTGATAATAAGTCGATATTTGATAATAGCCTTGATTTAAATCTAAAGTACTAAAATAAACTGCTCCTGAAAGTGAATTCAATATTTCTGTGATATTTGGCAAAGGAAACTTTTCATGTTGTATTTGTTCATTTAATTTTCTATAGTCAATAACTACTCGCCATATTTTTTTTCCACTTGAATCCGTTTTCTTTGGTACAAATAATAAAGGACTTGACCATTCTGAATGCGATTCTTCAATAATATCGTAAGCAATTATACTATTTAAACTTAAGTGAGACATAACTAAATCATTTAAGTGAACACGGATTAAACTCACACTATTATCCGTCACTATTATCCGTCGTCACAAACAACCTATACCGAACATACCTAAACCAGAAATCACGGCACTAACGGCTTTGCGAAGGAACCCGGACATTCTTATACTGCCAGCGGATAAGGGTAACGCAACCGTTATTGTAGACACGATGGTATATGAACAGAAGGTTAGGGAGTTGGTGAATGATTCGGATACCTACAAAAAGGTGAATTACAATCCGACAGCTAGGGTGACCACAAAGTTGGACAAAATATTGTCGAAAATGCATGACGATGACCTCCGAAAGCGCTTGCGACCAGGTAATCCAACTGCTCCGAAGATATATGGGCTTCCCAAGATTCACAAGCCTGATTGGCCATTAAGACCGATAGTGAGCCAAATTGATGCGCCTACATACAAAGCTTCACGTCACGTGGCGAGCATTCTACAGCCCCTGACTGGAAAGACGGCGAGCTTTGTAAAAGACTCAACGCACTTTATCCAGCTACTTGGGGATATTAGGATCCAGGATGACGAGGTTATGGTCAGTTTTGATGTAGCGTCTCTCTTCACGAATGTACCGGTAGCTGAAACATTAGAGCTTATCCATCTATTATTCTTAGCAAACAATATATCTACCGCGTACATGAGTTTGACTGAGTTATGTTTGACAAGCGGCTATTTCCTCTGGAAAGGGGATTTTTATTTACAAGTGGATGGAGTTGCTATGGGCTCCCCAATAGCTCCGGTGGTGGCCAACATTTTCATGGAGTGTTTTGAGAGGGACGCTTTGGCGCATGCTCCAGTAAAACCTAAACATTGGTGGAGATATGTGGACGACGTGTTTGCCATAGTAAATAGACAGGATGTCGGCTCGTTGTTGGTATATTTGAACACGATACATCCCAAAATTAAATTTACGACCGAGGAGGAAAAGGATGGTACACTCCCGTTTTTGGACGTGTTAGTTAAACGCGAGACCTGTGGTCGCTTAACACATGCAGTGTACAGGAAGCCAACCCATACGGATCAGTATCTAAGAGCGGACTCTCACCACCATCCCGCACATCTGGCATCAGTCCCGCGTGCCCTGATCAATCGAGCACTTCGCCTATGTGACGCACAATTCATAGAGTCAGAGCTACGACACGTGCGACAGGTGTTGGAAAGCAATGGGTACAGTTGGAGACACAGCGTCCGCCTATCTAGTCCATCCACCAAACAGCGCCCGGCAACTGTAGAGAGAGCACCAGCTTTCTTACCGTATATGAGAGGGGTAACGGATATAATCGGAAACCTACTACGCCGAAGATACAGCATTAGGACGATATTCCGGCCTCTATCGCAACTGAGACAGTTCTTACGGTCCCCAAAAGATAAAGAGCCTCTGAGTTGCCCGGGCGTATACGAGATACCGTGTGACTGCGGTAAGAGTTATATAGGTGAGACAGGACGAAACATATCCACAAGGCTATCAGAGCACATCCGGAGTATGCGGAAGATGGATAGCAATGCGTCTGCAGTAACGGAGCATGCACTCACAACGGATGCAAAACACTACATTCGGTTCGACAAAGTAAAGGTCCTGGCCCGCGAGAAAAATTTTGTATCCCGCAAGATTATGGAAGCCATTGAAATAAACAGACGTCCCAATTTCAACCGGGACGCAGGCTGGACTCTGGCGCCAGCATGGAGACCGGTGTTAAACAATGGAGTGCCAGGGCTAAGTGCTCAGCCGAATTTCACAGTAACAGATAGTGTTAGTTCGTTCTGTCTACCGGGGTGTTACAACGCAACCACGACGACAGCGACGTCGGAATCGCCGCCACCATCGGAATCGCCGCCGTCGCACCTAGCGCGCTCTGCGTCACCGCCAGCTGCCCCCTCCGCCCGCGCGTTGCGAGCAGCGGCTCGTTGGGCTAGCAGTGCCTGGCGAGACGCGCGAGCGTGCAGCGGCACTCAGCCTGAGGAAGGACCACCGACTGGTCCGAATACGTCGCGATAACGCGCAACAAAATAACAGTGAGTTTAATCCGTGTTCACTTAAATAATATCGTAAGCATTTCTTTATGTTGTCCATTTATTTCGGTTTTTTGCGTTTGTGGTAATCGATAAGGCTTGCTATACACGGGAGTAACATTTGGCTTTAGGTGTATTGTTTGCTCATACAAATTTGTTGTATTTAGCTTATCGCCTGGTAGGTGAAAAATATCTGCAAATTTTGCACAAATGTTCGAAATTGACGTTTCTTCTTCTTCTTCAAATCATCTTACTTTAAAAGAGAAAATAAAGTTTTAACTCTCTTGGCATTATTTTTACTCTTTTCAAAAGAAAAACAATCGTATTCGTCTAATGACCTTATTTCTGGTGTAAAACAATTAAAAACTACATCATTTTCACGTGTATTCATCACCTTACAAACAAGCCTTCCGTTTATACTTCTAGATATGAAGTTGGCTGTAAATACTCCTTCGCTTATCTCATTTGAAACAATAACACAGTCGCCCGTAATATTAGTTGGAATTCTAATTATAGATTCAGTCCTAGCTGGTAAGTTCACGAAAGAATGATAGGTACTAGATCCTACTGTGTATAACTGTATAGGTACTGATATTCTTTCATCATTTATCTTTAAAGCCATAGTATTATTTTCGTAATCTAAAAGGCACTTATACCTAGTTATGAAATCTTGCCCGAGTATACCGTCTACATCTAAAGGTAACTCTGGAAAAATATGAAAGTTGTGCTTAAATAAAAGTGTATTATTACTAGTACTGTACAACTCTACTTGTGTATATCCATCTGATGTAACCTTGCCCCCACTACCATTTATGATGGTCGTCTTTGGATAAACAAACTCGCCGGTTGCTAAGGCTGTATCGCGTTTCATGGCGCTTAATGATGCACCTGTATCTATTAACCATGTAAGCAACTTTCCTTGTACACTAAATTTTACTGAGTTCATGTTGTCGTAGGATAGGACATACTGTTGTGAATTGTTATTATGTTTAGTCCCGAAAAAACTGGTGACTTGACGATTTGATGCATCGTTCACATCATTGGCCTCTTGTTGTATATTCACCGTGTGATTACGCTGGCCATATTTATTGTTTTTCTAATAGTGTTGGTTACAGTTATACCCGAAACTACCCTTTCCTCTATAATTATTTCTTTAATTTCCTGAAGGGTTTTTACCACGTGACTGCATAAAGTTACTACTACGGGCTCTGGGAACTGAATTTACGCGGAAGATTTGCCTATTGTTCCTAGCACCACGCGAAGCGCGTGCGTGACGCGCAGCGAATACTTGCGCGGGCGGGTTAGAGGGAGACATAGCTATTTCTTCGTCTTTCGCTCCTTGTATCGCGTCCTTAGTGACGTGTAGTTTCGCGCCGATACTACTGTACTTAATCTTTCATTTCGTAGCCCACCAGCGAACTTATGGATCGCTTGCTTTTCATTTATAGGCTTTAATATTTTGTATGCCTCTGCATTGATTGCCATTGGCTTGCGAAATGGTTAAGTTGACAAATATTTCCTCCAATTCCTTACCAAACTGTTCTAAACTACGGCTTGTCTGACGCGCGGTTTGTAAGCGTTTCTGAGGTGCGGTGTCGGATTTCTTTGTTATTAAATGCGTTTTCATATCATCAATCATGTTTTATTATAGATACATATGTGTCTGACATCCTTAACTTAGCACCATGAGATAAACGTGTCTTTAGAACGAAATTAATTAAAGTGGAATGTTCGTCATCTTTAATCATTGTTGAATATAGATCTATCGCGTCGATCAATTGTAATGTAACACTTTCCGAGTTATCCATAACTGGTAACAGCGAGACTGCTGTCTTTAAGTTAAAAGCTATTTTGGAAGCCATGTTTATCTCTTCACTTACAAATTATGATAGTATTTTACTATATACCTGTTCTATTTTAGGTATGAATTTTTGAATAATGTTACAATCTGACACAGAAATTTCTGCTTTTTCGACCTTCTCACTATACTCTTCTATGAAGCTTTGATACTCTTCATATATTTCTTTTGCTAATTCCAATTTTTCTAGACCTAATCTTTATTTTCTTCTATCTGGACCAAGTTTCTTTGAATATTCTTTTAAATAAAAGATTTGATTTTAAAATTCCTCTACATTTGTCATAAGTAATTTATGAGTGAGTTTTTAATATAAGATCATAGAAAAGGCAAAAATTTTAGACACACAAAAATTAAATCATATCAAATAAAATAAAATCTTGGAGGAAAAGTCACTGGACACTTACACAGTTCACTGATATCTTCACTTTCTGCACGTAGTTAGTTAAACAGATACTCGCCGCTGCCGCATAGCTACCGCTGTAGCTTGCCGCTTGTCTTTCTACCTTCTTAGTAAGACATTTGTTAACTTTTTTCCACACCATGTACGAGAAGACGATTGATACCATGATCACAACTGCTACTTGCAGATATGACAATGCGTTGTCTTTTTGTGAAGTCGTCTGTGATGTACTCGCACCATTACCTTGGCCGTTTTGGGCGATTATAACCTCCTCTTTTTCGACCTTTGAGGACTGAGTGCCCATTATGACTATTTCAGACGAACAATTTAACTCATTTTTAGTATTAGACCGGGTCTATCGCGATAGTATTAAGGTAAATATTAGTAATTTTTGTTGTTGTTGACAGTGTTGACTGACAACCCGCGACCACAATACATGAAACTGTGTTGAAACGTCGGGACACAGGTAAATTACTAAATACTATCGCGATAGACCCGGTCTTATACTAAAAATGAGTGAAAGTGATCGCGAGTGCTTAAAAAGTTATAACAATTTAACTGTTTAGAATAAAAAAACTGTCACGGTCGCCATATTATGTCCCAATGGGACTTGTTAAGTAAAACCACACTTGTTGCTCTTGTAAATAATAATGATTTATTAGGAAAATGACAAAGTTTATATACTAGGTTTTCTAAGTCTGGAATGTCGATATTACATGGGTGTGACGTAGGTTGACATTTAGATCAATAGAAGTTATTTCTAGTAATATGATTTCTTCAAGGCTTAGGGCATTCAACTAGTTCTAGGTTCCACATGTAGATCGTTCATTAACCTGTTACAATTATAAATATACCATAGCTACACCTCATCCTGCAGCATCATCAGCTCAAAACAATACTACGTAATTAAATTAACACCAACATTTCTGCTCAATGAAAAGTGATATAGTAGTGTGGAGTGTACTCTGGATACGTGAAAACCAGTGCTAAAGTAAATTAAAGATAAAAAGAACAATAAAACAAAACGTAGCTACTTAAAGACACATAAAAAATACATCTTAATAAAATAAAACAAACATTACTAAAGCATATATATAGGGTAGATTAATCCACACTATCCACACTATCCACACTAATATTATAAATGCGAAAGTAACTCTGTCTGTCTGTCTGTCTGTCTGTCTGTCTGCTACGCTTTCACGACCAAACCGCTGAACCGATCTTCATGAAACTTGGCACAGAGATTGCTAGCATACCGAAAACGGACATAGGCTACTTTATATCACCATTTGAGGGTCTGGAGTACAGATGTAGACCACCAGGTGTACCACCAGGAGCTCAGCTAAACTATTAGAGATACAGGCATGGTTCCGAAACAGAATTTGTTCAATTTGTTCAATTTGTTCAACATATTATAAATGCGAAAGTAACTCTGTCTGTCTGTCTGTCTGTCTGTCTGTCTGCTACGCTTTCACGACCAAACCGCTGAACCGATCTTCATGAAACTTGGCACAGAGATTGCTAGCATACCGAGAACGGACATAGGCTACTTTATATCACCACTAGCTTTTACCCGCGACTTCGTCCGCGTTAGATAGTTTTCTTAGGCACAGGTTCTAAAGTAGATATGTAGAGATATATTTATAGTAAGTATGACAGTGATATATGAACAGTTCTTATCTCTACTGTTTAAAGATGACTTGTTTGCTTCTGTTGTTAAAGGGACAATTCAAAATTTGCTATCCGGAGTACTGCCCTGCGATATCAATATTTATAACCATTGAATAAAAAGTTGCCAATGCCCTTTCTCAACTTATTCCCATCATACTGAACAACTTTTGTTTAGGAACCATTTCTGTATCTCTAATAGTTTAGGTGGGTTCCTGATGGTACACCTGGTGGTCTACATAAGGTACTCCAGATCCTCAATATCCTTGTAAAAAGAAGCGTCCCATCATACTGAACAACTTTTGTTTTAGAAACATGCCTGTATCTCTAATAGTATAGCTGGGCTCCTGATGGTACACCTGGTGGTCTACATAAGGTACTCCAGATCCCCAATGTCCTTGTGTAAAGAAGCGGCCTATCATACTGAACAACTTTTGTTTCGGAACCATGCCTGTATCTCTAATAGTTTAGCTGGGCTCCTGATGGTACACCTGGTGGTCTACATAAGGTACTCCAGATCCTCAATGTCCTTGTGAAAAGAAACAGCCCATCATAATGAACAACTTTTGTTTCAGAACCATGCCTGTATCTCTAATAGTTTAGCTGGGCTCCTGATGGTACACCTGGTGGTCTACATGAGGTACTCCAGATCGTCAATGTCCTTGTAAAAAGAAGCGGCCCATCATAATGAACAAATTTTGCTTTAGAACCATGCCTGTATCTCTAATAGTTTAGCTGGGCTCCTGATGGTACACCTGGTGGTCTACATAAGGTACTCCAGATCCTCAATGTCCTTGTGAAAAGAAGCGGCCCATCATACTGAACAACTTTTGTTTCGGAACCATGCCTGTATCTCTAATAGTTTAGCTGGGCTCCTGTTGGTACACCTGGTGGTCTACATAAGGTACTCCAGATCGTCAATGTCCTTGTGAAAAGAAGCGGCCCATCATAATGAACAACTTTTGTTTTAGAACCATGCCTGTATCTCTAATAGTTTAGCTGGGCTCCTGATGGTACACCTGGTGGTCTACATAAGGTACTCCAGATCCTCAATGTTCATGTGAAAAGAAGCGGCCCATCATACTGAACAAATTCTGTTTCGGAACCATGCCTGTATCTCTAATAGTTTAGCTGAGCTCCTGGTGGTACACCTGGTGGTCTACATCTGTACTCCAGACCCTCAAATGGTGATATAAAGTAGCCTATGTCCGTTTTCGGTATGCTAGCAATCTCTGTGCCAAGTTTCATGAAGATCGGTTCAGCGGTTTGGTCGTGAAAGCGTAGCAGACAGACAGACAGACAGACAGACAGACAGAGTTACTTTCGCATTTATAATATTAGTGTGGATAGTGTGGATAGTGTGGATTAATCTACCCT